>JAKKIB010000176.1:1935000-2270000 GCA_023089585.1 Melophagus ovinus
AATTGAAATGGAATTTTCAATTATTAAAGTTGCGAAATTATTTTTATATCCATCATTCACTACCCAAGATTCCAATGCATACGCATTTTGTCATTATGTTTGTAACATCTAAATGGAAATATCGATGATCCTAAAAAGTGTAAAAAGTGTAAAAAATGTAGTCATTTATTCTTGATTAGCAACAAATCAATAAAATTTTGAATCGATTTAGATATGTCGGTCTGTCTGTCTGCCTGTCCTTGGATTCTATACATTCTTTCGGTCGCAAAATTTGATAGAAACATTAGTAATTCATGTAGTTCATGTATTTTAGTTGAAAAATTTGAAAATAGATTAAATCGGTCAAAGGCCACGCCTACATAGCAATTTCAATTGTTTTTAAGCAAAAAATTTATAGTTTTTCTTTTACAAATTTAACAATTGAAACAAGTAAAAGATTGAAATTTTGTACAAATAGTTATCCATTTTAAAATCGTGATAATCTGAATAAAAGTTGGTTGGTTCCAAATTCTTTGGAAATGTCTAAACAAGCAATTTTTATTTGACATATGATCTTTATCAGTTAGAAAAAAATTTAATCATATTTTTATGAAGTTTTTTTTTTTTTTTTTTTTTTTTTTGATTAATTTCGTTTTTGGACGGAAGAGTTAAGAGGACAAATCTCCAATTGTAAGTTTCTGATATTTTTGATAGTCTCAAAAATTTGACTCAGCATAAACAAATAGATATAAATTTAGGTAAGGGCTCAATCGGGACTTGGAAAGCATTTTCTTTTTTTAGAAGAGAGAGAGAAGCTTAACAGAATTCTATTGACTTTAATAGGCCCCAATCGGATGATACATACAGATACATGAGCTATATAAAACTTGTATAAGTTGGATAAATTAAATGTTATTTCAAAGCAATTTATATCAATTTGGCATAATGAAACTGAATTAAATTGAATCAAAATTGTTAAAACTTTTTATAACCAATCAAAAAAGTTCTCAAAAAAGTTTATATAAATTAATACAAAAATTAAAATGGTCAATTTGAATTGAATAGAAATCTGCTTTATATTTGAAAAGTTTAGTATAATTCTTTCTCTTGCCTTGCAAAATATTTTTTAGAAAATTATAAAAATTAATCGCAACATTTTTTTTGTGTTTCATAAATTGTTAGCATAAATAAAAATTGATCCGATAAATGATAACTTGATTTTTGCTCAGAAAATTTATAATATAAAAAAAAAAAATAAAAATAAAAATAAAATAAAAAAAAAAAAATTTATCCAGCAAAAAAGAAATTTAATTTGAATTTTTGAATTGAATGTCACAAAAGATTCTCCTCAAATTTTCTATTAACTATTTATTTGACAAAATGTTTGCTCAATTTTATTTAAGGTTTTGTTGTTGTTGTTGTTGTTGTTGTTGTTGTTTAAAAGCTGCAACCACAAAATCATGTAGATAATTTGGCGTATTTGAATGATCGATTCAAAATGATTTCTAAAATTTTCAATTGTTGTTTGTTGTTTGTTGTTTGTTGTATATTGCAATATCATACATAAATACACACACCCATTACCATTTATAGACATTGAAATACAATCATACAATTGTTATTTATAATGAACTAACAAACAAATGTAACATGAATTTCATATGAAACGTAAACGTAAACGAAAATGAAAATGAAAATGAAAATGAAAATGAAAAAAAAATTCAACAATGAAATTTATGAACAATGAATTAAATTATAAAAATTAAAGAAAGAAAATGAAATGTAATAAAAAAAAAAAAAACAAAAAAAAAAAGAAAAATGAAAAAAAAAGTTAGATTAACAAAACAATGCGGAGGGAGAACCGTTGAATTATGAAATCATTTTATAACAATAATTTTTCTCATAAATGTTTGCTTGTTTGTCAATTACAAATACAAATACAATGCCATAAAATTGACGCTATTCTTTATTATTAATTTTATATGCATATGCATATGCATATGGATATGCATGTGTGTGTGTGGTGTGTGTGTGTGTGTGTGTGTAAATCTTGTTTATATAGCATTAAATAGAATTTTTATTTAAATTATGATTGAAATGATGAGGTAAATATTGGCGCCATATCGGCCACACCAAACATTCATCATAATTTTTTATCATAATTTAATCAAGTAATTAACTGAAAGGTGCAACAGATACAATTTGATACGTAGTAACATGATTGACAACAAATTATATATAATCATAAATTTGGCAAAACTTTTATAAAAAGTGAAAAATAAAAAATATAAAAAAAAAAAATAGAATATAAATATAAAAAGTATAAATTAAATGAAATTAAAAAATGTGAAAATATCATAAAATTAAGATATGCAGCATAACACTTTGAGTTAATATTTTTTAAATTGACATTTTAAAATGAAATAATTTTTAGGGAACAAGTGCTTCTTGATTTCTCTGTATAAAGTATTATAAGTTTATGCCAATGTATGTGTAACAACCAGAAGAAGATGATATTAATAACTGTTTCATTTTATGCATGTCTGTCCACTTATCTTGTCTGTCCATGTAAATTTATTATCAAATTACAGATGGCATTTTTTTTTTTTTTTTTGAAATATTTTTAATGAAATTTCCCATATAGATGTGTTTTTGCTCAAAGACAAAGCCTATTGAAAATATTTAGAAACGGAGCATTTCTACGAAAACTATCCACGTTTGTAAATTTCTATTTTTAAAATAAATCTTTATAAGGAAAAAATGTACAATTTTAAATATATTTTAATAAAAATTATTGTGTTAGGATATTTTAATATAAAAAAAAAAAAACATGTATAACAAAATTTGAATCAGATTGTTCCATTTTTACGACCACTTCCCATATAAAGAGTTTTTCAAAAAAAAAGGCCTTTTCGAACTAAATTATATTCAATTTTGAATATATTTTAGCGAAAATTGACTTTCACTTTTGCTTTAGATATAAAAAATATTTGCATCAACTTAGGTCTAGAACGATCCATTTTTTGAACTTACCCTCGTATAACGAACATTTCAAAGTTTTTTTTTTTTGAAAAAACAAAAAAAAAATCCTTATATTTCATTTTATTATTTTTAAATATATTTTAATATTTTTTATACGATAAATATATGTAAATGTTTCAAATTTAATCAAGAGATGTCCAATTTTTGAATCCCATCATATGTAACAAACATTTCAACTTATTTAAAAAATTGCATTTTTTTTCTTTCAATTTTCTTATTTTAATTTTGTTGGTTAAAATAATTTAGAGCATTTAAAAGTTGTTCCGGATTGTCCATAAAATTTTTACTTGCTTCCTTTTCTTTTTTTTTCGTTTTTTTTTTTTTGTATTTTTCAATGAATAAGTTAAATATTTAAATGATTTAAACTATTAAATTTTTTTTTGGCAAAACAATAATCTATAAAATATTTCTAATCAATTATATTTTCAAATATATTTTCTTTAAAAGATATTTCATATGATTTTTAGAGTATTTCTAACATCACCCTTATTTGGCCATATTTTTTTAGATCAATGTAATTTCATTGAAAAACTCTAAAATTTTAAATATTTAGTTAAGCGAATTTGCAATTTCTTTAATTGATTTTTTTTACAAAGCTCATCTAACTGAAATTAGCTGCTATCGCATGTCTTGACTTGAGACATACGATCGCACAGCTGCCGCAAGTACTTTAAAACAGCACTGATTTAAATTGTTTCTAGTTTTTCTGCCTGAACACATTTCTCTTCTTTTTTCTTTTTCTTCTTCTTCTTTTTCTTTTAACAATATATGATGAATTTTATTTTTAATAAAAGATTTCATTTTAAATTGATTAAACGAGCCCATTCAGTGTAAAGTAATTAAAAAAAAAAAATGGATGAATAACGTAAGAAATGTCAAGCTTTATACATCAGAAATAAATTTATATCGTATGAAGGTTATAATAAAGGAAAAAATATATGAATAAAAAATTTTAACAATAATGATTCATTTTAATCAAAAAAGTCTCAATTTGATAAATAATTTTTTACAAATATAATTCAATAAGAAAAATTTTTGTGAAATTTTAATTCAAGAAATTATGCTGAAAACATGAAAAAAAAACTTATATTCTTATATTAATTGTTTTTTTTTTTCTTTATAATTGAACTGAGTAAATTTTCTACAATCAAATAAGAGAATAACGGTTTAACAAAAAATGTAAATGAAAGAAAATGTAAGTTGTAAATTATTTCAAAAAGTTTTGTTATATAAGAGATAAGAGAGGTTTAAAATATGTTCCCAACTGGACTAAATTTGATGCGCACATTTTTAATGTCAAAATCTAAAGGCAGTGCCAATTTTTCGGTAAAATATATTCAAAACTAAAACTTTTGTCTAGATCAAGACTTTTTTCAAAAGAGGCTTTATATGGAACGTGGTCGTAAAAATAGGTCGATCTGGTCCAAGTTTGGTACACATATTTTCTATGTTGAAATATAATTGTAATTTCTTTCCATATAATGAGTTTTTTATGGAAGGCTTGTGTGGAACGTAGTTGTAAAAACAAATCGATCTGGACCAATTTTGGTATATATATATTCTATGTTGAATATAATTGTATAATTTTTTCCATATACTGAACTTTTTTTATGAAAGGCTTTTATGGAATGTGGTCGTAAAAATAGGCTGATCTGGTCCAAGTTTGGTACACATATTTTCTATGCCGAAATATAAATGTAATTTCTTTCCATATAATGAAAATTTTTTATGAAAGGCTTGTAGGGGATGTGGTCGTAAAAATAGCCCGATCTGGTCCAAGTTTGGTACACATATTTTCTATGTTGGACTATAATTGTAATTTTTTTCATATAGTGACTTTTTTTATGAAAGGCTTATATGGAACGTGATTGTAAATATTGATCGATATTAATCATTTTCAGTAGGTTTTGGCTCTGGGTCAAAACACACGTGTCTAGCAAATTTCACTAATGTATCTCAAAGATTGCGATCTCTGGCTTAAAACCAAATCTACACGTACATACATGTATTGCACAGACGGACAGACGGATAGACAGGCTTAAATTGAATAAAGCAATGATTCTAAGTTGGGCTCTCTAATAAATGTTGGGTCCATCTTAACTTCTAACGGATGTTACAAATATTTGCATAAACTAATGCTACCTTGTAGCTTAAGTGGTGTAGAGTATAATAAAATAAATGAAAAGATCAAAAAGAAGTGAATCAAAATTATCATATAATCATTTTCATATGGTTAATGTTTATATCAAAGTCGGTGGTAACCGTGTCAGTGTCGATGTTGGTTTTAATGATGGTGTTAGAGTTAATATCAGTTTAGATATTGGAATATATTTTGTAATGACATGAAAGAATGTAATACCGTGTTGTTGTTGTTGTTGTTGTTATTATTATTATTATTATTATTATTATTGTTGCTGTTGTTGCCCGTTTCTGTCATGGCTCTTGCTATTTTTGTCGCGCTGACGTAGTACAATGAAAATATTTGATAAAGCAATAAAAAAATTAATAAATATTAACAATAACAATAAAATTGAAAAAATCATAAAAAAGAAAAAAGAAAAGAAAAGAAAAGAAAGAAAGAAAAAAAGAACGGTCATAATCGATCTAGGTCATTTATTAAATAACTTACATGTGGCATTGCTTTGAAAATTTATCTATTTTTAAGAGATTTGAATGTGACAGCTTGAAAATTTCTAATAATCGAAATTCTTGAACAATTATTTAAAAATTTTTCTCATTTCTTCTTGGAATCACATTTTTGTTCTGAGACTGATAAAAATTTTAGAAAAATTTTAAATTTAAACTCTTTACATTGAATCAATTTCTTTTATGCTGATATATTGATTGAGAAGAAAGAAAATATTTTTGATATTTTTTGTAAATTTTTTTTTTTCATATCGCAATTTTGTTTTTTTTGTTCTAATTTCTTTTCTGGTGTCATAGGAAATTGTAAGTTTTTCAAAAATTGATTAGTAGATAAATAGAAAGAAAGGGTAAGAATAAGGGAGGAAGAGAGAGAGAGAGAGAGAGAATGAGAGAGCATCATAAATAGAACAATTCACATTTGAATTGGTCCATCTGATTGGCCGATTACAAAAATTTACTTTTTTCCACCTTTTTTTGTTTTTTTTTTTGATATTGCCCCTAATCGATCAAAATTTTTTTTAAAAGATTGTATTCTAAATGTAGATATCCGAAAGTAATATAAAGTGCATTTAAGTCTATCGTCTCTATATGGCGTTCTTTTCCTTCTCCTTCTTTATCCATATTTATACATTTTTAACTAGGCCTTTGCCGAAGAACTTTACTTCTTCATTTTTCTATCTTTCTCTTTTCATCTTTATAATTAATATTTCATTATATTTATATATATAATTTAACACCTCACTCCATTTAATTATAGCTCAGTGAAAATGTATATCTAATCATTTTGTCTGTCTATCTTCTATCTGTCTGTCTGTCTGCCTGTCTGCTTGGCTATCTGTTTCTTTTGCTTGTAGCCCTCTTGCTTTGCTTGCTTTTTGTTGGCACTAAACTGTAAATTGCACGTAGAGATTATAAATAGAAAATATAATTTTCTACATATACATACACATACACATATAGACGCATATGCTTAGCATACAATGCCTACTTATATGAAATGAAATTTATTAGACATGAGAAGGAAATCCACCAACACAAAATTATACCATTTGTATTACATGGATATTTTTATGTAAGTATGTGTGTGTGTGTGCGTGCCTATATACATGTGGTTATATTTACACACTCTCTCTCTCTCTCTCTCTCTATTTATATTTTTTTTATTTTTGGCATATTAATGCAGCATGACTACTTTTAATATTTGCATATTTTCATAAATTTCTATACAGACACACACACATACACACACACACTCGGACACACACACACACGCACTCGCACACACATATATACATACATGTTCATATGGCATAGTCTTGTAAATATGTTGACTTTATTTTGGGTTGTGCGTTATATGTTGTGTGTTTTTGTGTGTTCATGTGTTTTTTTTTTGTTTTTGGGTTGCGACCAGGTAGTGTGAAATCTTCATAGGTACCAATAACCGTCTGTTGGCATGCACAATTCATAGATAGGGCTGGACCTGGCTTCACCTCTGCCTACACCTGCGTACTAAAACACATTCCTTTACTCCTCGCCCAACTGACTCCCCAGCGGCACTACCGTTAGGTATTACTTCCGAGTGGCTGGTTAGCATACTTATGCATTCATTGACTTTCTTGCTCCCTTCTGGCACGTTCGATTGCCCTTAGTTTCTTTAATACGAAAGCAATAATTTTGCTAATCTCCACCACTCTTCGCGTTGAAGGGTGCCTCAATCCATCCGTTGCGACACGGGGGCAATGAAAGTAGACATGTTCTACATTTTCCTCCTCTTTGGTGCACATTGGGCATGTCGGTGACTCGTCATGCCCGAACTTATGGAGTTATTTCTTAAAAACGCCTTGTCCTGTCAAGAACATCCCCGCCTTCTCTGTTAATCCAGGTTTAATATGTCCGATATAAACCTGTATGTCCATCTAGCATTTGCTGAATTATCTCAACGATTCTGCCAAAGCAAAAGGGACACTTCTCGCTCTCCCCTTTTAATAAGTAATGTGGGAACTCCACCAGCTGCTCTTCGCGTGTGAGTTCTGATCATCTCATCATCATCTCATTCCGCATGTCTAGCGGAATGGCTCCTGCTACTACGTTAGCAGCCTCATCATGTGTGTGCATTTGTTTACAAAATGTTGTTAGCATGTCGTCCCTGAAAGGCCATTTGCCTAACTGTTCTTGATTATTGTTATTGTTGCTACTAATGTTGCTGCTATTGCTGTTGTTGTTGTTAATACTATCTAACTGTTCTTTTATTGTTGCTATTATTATTATTATGATTCGTTTTTATATTTGCCTTTCAATTGCAAATTATTTTTGTACGGAATTTTCCGCAACAGAATTTTTTTTTGCAAAAAAAAAAAAAAAAGAAGAAATAACCAAAAAAAAAACCAACAAACCAAATCTATCTGATAGCACTAAAATTTGATTCGATTGAATCAGAGGCTTTAAAGCGTAACTGGCTGTCTGTCTGTCTGTCTGTCTGCGTGTTTGTCTGTCTGTCTGCCTTTTATAAAGACATCTTTGAACGCATCTGATCGAATTGGCCGCATTTTGTATGTAGATTTTTATTGGAAATCCTGAACTAATAATTCGTTAAAATTCATAAATTGACGAATCGTCCAAATGGATTACGCGTGGTCAAAATTATAACACTTTCAATGGTACTCACATTTTTCTTTCGCTTACTAAATTTATGCACAATTTACATGGAAATTGTATGAGATTTATATATAATTGTTCGTATATATCAATATTGTTCTGCCACAAAACAAGCTCACTAGAGAAATCCCAATTTATAAAGTTCTCATTTGATTAATTTGACTTGTATAGAAATTGTACAAATGTGAGTTAGGTAATATTGATCTTAAAGTGTCCCCATAATAATTATTCAAAATAGATGGATTGCAAAGAAAGAAAGTTAAATAACTCCAGCGATTTTTAAATGCCCTAAACTATTTTAAAATTTTCACTTGCACGAATAATGTGACCAAATAATCATAAAAAGTGTATAACAAGAAAGTCAAGGAAGTCCAGAAAATTAAAGAAGTCACGGGAGTCAAGAAAGTCAAGGAAGTCAAGAAAGTCCAGGAAGTTAAGGAAGTCAAAGAAGTTAAGGGAATCAAGAAAGTCAAGGAGTCCAGGAAATTATGAAAGTTAAGGAAGTCAAGAAAGTCCAGGAAGTCGAGAAGTTCAAGAAAATCAAGGAAGTCAAGGAAGTTAAGGAATCAAAGGAACTTAAGGGAGTTAAGAAAGTCAAGGAAGTCCAGGAAGTTAAGGAAGTCAAAAAAGACGAGGCAGTCAAGCCAGTCAAGAAAATCAAGGATGTTAAAGAAGTCCAGGAAGTTAAGGAGGTTAAGGAATTCAAGGAAATTAAGAAAGTTAGAAATTGTGCTAAACGAATTATTTGGAAAGTGTGTTATATGAGAAATGCTTCAAAAAGTGTATCAATCTGAAGGAAATTTCATGCAAGGCTTTTACAAAAAAATAGGACTCGGACATTTCCATTTATTTTTTCTACCGACCGACAATGCCTTGGATGATAAAGTTTATGTATTAAAGAATTACAGTAACAAAGGGCCAGACGGAGAGAGAGAGAGGAGAGAGAAGAGAGAGAGAGAGAGAGAGAGAGCGAAATAGAAAGAGATAGAGAATTAGAGAGACCCTTAATGGCAAGTAGATCATGCTCACAATTAATTTCTGTTATAAATTTTTTGCAAATACTTAATTTATTGTGAGTACAAATTTTCTTAGGATCTTTTTTCTCATTTGTCCCTTTTTTATTTTCACATTATTTCTGTACATAATTTTTACAATTTTTAAAAATTTATCTATGTATCCATATCCTATGGGTGGGTTTGTGTATGTGTGTGCGTATGTATGCGTATTTGTATGTGTGTATTTATAATCTAACAAATTGTCAATAAAATTTTAATTAAAAAAAATTTGCATAAATGAATAAATAAAAGAAAACGCAACATAAACATTGACTTCCATACATTAAACCCCATTAAACCCCCTCTCTATAACATTTTACCATACGTCTCCAAAAAAAGCATAAAAAAAAGCAAAAAAAAAAAAAAAGCAAAACAAAAATTAGAGAAAATGTAGTAATAAGTAAAATCAAAAATTGAAAACCGAAAATTACATTAGAAAAAAAAAAAACTTGTAAAACAACAACAAGAACAACAAAAATTATTTGCCATGTGGCTACAAGATGATGAAATGAATGAAACGACAAAACAAGCGCAAAAAATTATTACAACGGAAAGACATAGAAAATACGAATAATAATAATAACAACAACAACAACAACAACGTATGCAGCAACAACCATCATAATCGAAAATTTATGTTTTATATGTTATTTCAAATTGGAGGATTTAATGTTGAATTTACCAAAAAAAAAAAAAAACCCAAAAACAATAAGAAACCTAACAACAACAACAACAACAAACAAACAAACAAACAAACAACAAATAACAATAATAATAATAATAATAATAATAAGAACAACAATGAAATTTAAATCTACATAAAAGGCGAAAAGTAAAAACAAACAACAACACAAACAACAAAAATGAAAGAAAAAGGAGAAGGAAAACTTCGTTGAGCGCAATGAATTGAAAAAATATTTTTAAATTATTCATATAACTCCCATTGTGCTATTTAGATATTTGTGTGTATGGCTTTGTGGGTGTGTCTGTGTGTGTGCGTCTTCATATATAAATATTAACGTTTAATAGCATAACACACACACACACACACACACACACATATATATATATATATATATATACACACTCAAACATGCAGATATAGAAATACGCGTTGAAATGAATGAATGAAAATGAAAATCATCAAAAGCTAGTCAAAATGTCTCATGGATGGATGTAAAGACAAAATGTATGGATGGCAAAGCAGAAGGACGTCAGGACAGAAAATGAAAAAAAAAAAAAGCAGCCAAAGAAACAATCGATAAACAGTGAATAATGAAGCATTAGGCAACAAAAGAGGCACGAGGTGACAAGAAGTAACTAGCAATAAGAAGAAGAAGAAAAAGAAGAAGAAGGAGGAGGAGGAGGAGGAGGAGGAGAAGAAGAAGGAGAGCTTATTTCATTATGTCAATTAAACGTTAAAGTTGCATCTGAAATGAATGAGAAAGATTGGGCGTTTGGGTTGGGTGTTCAGTCGTTCATTACAAATGCACACATAAAATATTTCATCTGAGAAAAATATTTAAGCATCAACAAAAACAATGAATAATGAAATAGGCGGCACAGACTTAGAACGAGAGAGATAGACAGAGACGTAGAAGTGAAAAAAATTAAAGTCACTGAAAATGGAAATAGAAATAAAAAAGTTAAAGTTTATATAAACCAACAAACAATAATAATAACAAAGTACAGCAACAACAACAACAAAATTATTAATAATAATACCAAAAAGAAAAAACAAAACAAAACTAACGTGAATGCGGGCTAAAAAGAAAAAAAAAACCCAAAAATAGAAAAAACGAAAAAATACAAAAAGCAACACTTGTTAAACGTTTGCCTTTGTTTCCTTGTGATGGGTGGGAGGGGGGATGGGGGGAGAGGGGTTACGGCACATGTATGAAAAATCTAATAAATAGCAGTAAATTGAAAAAGTTTTATGCTTTCTCGATAAAATAAAAACAAAAAGTAAGAATTTAACAAATTTTATGAAAATAAACTTTTAGTTGAAGACAAACAAAGCGCCGAAAAAATTTGCCCTTCAAAAATTGCATGATAAAATATTTATTTTAATAATATTTACATTGGGCTTAACATTTTGGGTTTTGCTTCATTTTTTTTTGTTTTTTTATTACCAATTTTCATTAAGTGTTTTTAAGGCAAATAAACAGCAAAAATTTTCAAAAGTTGGAACGTTTTGCTTTGCTTGTCAAACGTTTTCTAAATTTCGTATAAAAATTTAGTTTACTAAGTTTATTTTTATATCGATTTGAATTTTTAGAATTTCATCTCAACTTTCTTTCTTTCTGATCTTAATGCAGAGTTAAATGGATTGAGATTGGCCAAATAATTCCATAAAAATTTAATTTTGTATTTGTTAACCTTTTTAAATTTACAAGATTTATGATTTCTAGGGTCTAAATTTTGCCAACTTTACGAACGTATGAATAAAGAAAATATAAAAAAAAAAAAAAATTTATATATAATGATGATAATGATGTAAAGATTATAAAGATAATGAAGTTGGTACAAACATGCAGCAATTGATTTGCAAGAGCAACCCAACAAACAGTAAACCATGCCCCATAATAATAAAAAAAAAAAAAAAATCTAAATGAAAATGGAAGGAAAATATCAAAAATTATGTAAAATGTGCAAACACTTTGGGGGGTGAGATTTCATACAATTTATTTATATATATTATAAAAGTGCTACAACAAGCAAACAAACAAACAAGCAAACAAATAAATAACATTTGAATAATAAAGGCAAAAATCAAGAAGAAAGCAGCAACAACAACAACAATAACAACAACAATAACAATTAGCAAGGCAAAAGAATGATTTAAGAAAATTAAACAAGAAAAGAATCCTCTCCATATTATCATTATGATCATAATAATAATGATCATAATGATGATGATGATGATGAATATGAAATTAAAATGAAAACAGAAATCAATTTTTATATGCTGCATGTTGCATAATGCATATTGCATAATGCATACTGCATATTGCATATTGCATTCTGCATAATGCATATTGCATTCTGCATAATGCATATTGCATTATATGCATTGCATGTTATATTGCATTACTGCATATTGCATATTGCATTCTCATAATGCATATTGCATATTGCATATTTTATACTGCATATTGCATTTTTATACTGCATATTGTAGAATGCATATTTTACACTGCATTTTGCATGTTGCACATTTTATACTGCATATTGCATATTGCATTCTGCATAATGCATATTGCATATTTTATACTGCATAATTGCATATTTTATACTGCATATTGCATATTTTATACTGCATTGCATTTGCAATTTATACTGCAATGCATATTTTTATACTGCATATTGCATTTTTATACTGCATATTGCATATTGCATATTTTATACTGCATATTGCATATTACATTATACTGCATATTGCATTTTTATACTGCATATTGCATATTTTATACTGCATATTGCATGTTGCATATTTTACTGCATATTGCATTTTGCATATTGCATTTTATACTGCATATTGCATATTGCTATGCATTTTATACTGCATATTGCATATTTATTTATATCATCTGCATTCATTTGCATTTTTATACTGCATATTGCATTTATCTGCATATTGCATTTTTATACTGCATATTGCATTTTATACTGCATATTGCTATTTTATACTGCATATGAATGCATATTTTAACTGCATTTATTGCATTTTTATACTGCATAATGCATATTTATATGCATAGCATATATGTATGATTAAGCTGATATTGCATATTTTATACGCAATAATATGCAATTGATATATTTTATACTGCATATTGCATATTATATCTGATAATGTATTCATATGCATATTACATATCGATGATTGCATACTGCATATTGCATATTGCATATTTTAACTGCATTTTTCATGTTGCATATTTTACACTGCATATTGCATATGCATATTGCATACTGCATATTGCATACTGCATATTGCATACTACAATTGATGTAGGGTAAACAAAAGAAAAACGAAAAGAAAAAAACAAGTGGAGGTACCTTATTTTGTGTATGGCATTATAATCTCAAAAAAAAACAAAAAGAAAAAAAAAGAAATGCGAATAGAATGGCATGATACGGTTTGATATGGAATTAAATAGAGCTGAACTTGTTCGTTCATACGTAAATCTATAATAAAATAATGTAATTTATAATTTACATGCAAACTACATATTTATACATTTTATTTATGTTGTTCATTGTCCATTATTTAGTTTATATGAGTTTTGCTTCTTTTTTCTTTTTTTTTAAATCTGTACTTTTTATCATGATTGTTGTTCAATTTTTTTTTTATTTTACATTTTTATTTTTTATTTTTATGCATACAAATATTGAAGCATTTATATAAAAATAATTCATTGTATGTAATAATGTGGCCATATAAATGGAAGTAAGTGAAGCAAAAGAAATCGTAACAAACAACAAACAACATTAACAGCAACAATAATAAAGAGCAACAGTAACAACAATAAATGTTGGGGATTCCCTTACGTAATGCCAGCACATAAATAATATTAAGCATATATAACAATTGTATTAAACATAGACACACATATACACATACATGCATATACACATACATGCATACATAGAAATAAAAAGTGAACGATTCATTGAATGTACCATCAAAATACAATGCCATAACTTAAACCTCATGGCACAGAGACAACAAATAATATATATATATATAAGAAGAAGAAGAAGAAGAAGAAGAATATGATGAAGAAGAAAAAGAATAAGAAGAAGAAAATGTAATGTAGCAGCAGCAATAGTAGCAACAACACCAGTATAATAAATCACATCAAATACATCGCACACACACACACACACACAACACGCACACACACACAACACACACACATACACACGCATACACATATATACACATACCCACTCACATTATATTCATGCAATTGAATGGTGATGCATGGCCAGATAAATATGAGCGATAAAAGTGAATGCCTTTAAAAAAAGAAAAAGCCAAAACAAAAACATGAACAGAAACACAAACATTTCGTCTAACTCTCTCTGTAAAAGTGTATTGTTAATGTTGTGCAGATTGAAAGGCTAAATATATTTTCTCAACACACACACATATTTTATATATGAATTTTATAATAGAATTTTATTTGTATGCGCAGGCTTGAGCTATTGAAACATTTTGCAGAGGAGCAATTGGAAAAATGCAGACGGTAAACAACGAAGCCAATCAACGTATATTAAATAGAAGGCATACATAAGAGACATCAAGAAGAGGAAGAAGAAGAAGAAAAGAAGAAGAAGAAGAAGAAAAAGTTGAGAGGGGAGAAGCAAAAGAAGATGATGATGATGAAGAAGAAGAAGCAGAACAAGAACAAATAGAAGAAGACGTAATAGAAGAAGAGGTACGTAGAAGAAGTAGAAATAGAAGAAGAAAAGGAAGAAGAAGAAGAAGGCGAATGATGAACAAGACGAAGGACGTAAGACGTTGTATTGAAAGAAGAACAAGGCGTATATATATAAAATGAGAAAGTGCACAAAAGAAGAAGAAGAAGAAGAAGAAGAAGAAGACCAAAACAGAAGAACTTGCCGCAAAATATCAACACATTTAAAACAGACTTTATAATTTTATCCAAAGAACAACAACAACAGCAACAAGAACAATAACAACAACAACAACAACAAACAACAATGAATATCATATATCATATATACATATATATACATATATGTATGTATGTATGTAGGGATATAAATATTGTCTAAAATATTTACTTGCTTGCCCAGCATTCAGTTTTGAAATGAACTTTGTATTCATCGAAAATTTAATATGCGCGCGTTCTATATATATATATATAGTGTGTGTGTGTGTGTGTGTGTGTGAATTTAATGTAGATGCGTGCATGTGTTGTGCTGACTTAAATGGAAAGGTAGCTATTTTATTAAAATGTTTTTGTACATTGAAATTTTGAATAATGTGAAAAATATAAAATTATCTTCTTCTTCTTCTTCTTCTGCTTCTACCTCTTTTTCTTAATTTACTTCACCGTTGGACAACGTTCACATCATCACAATTAATGGCACCAATGCCAATGCTTCACCAATAACCAACGTTTCAAGTAAAACACTTTTAAAAAAATAAAATCGCTTTGAATTTTAGTTGCTTTTTAAAAAAGAAAAAATGTTACGACTTTTTTTTTGTTCTACCATTTTTATGGATTTCCCTCCATCGCCGTCTCTTTAGCTATCTCTCACTCTGTCTCTCTCTCTCTCTCTCTCTCTCCCTCTTTCTATTTCTTTCTATCTTTCTCTTCAGTTTGCTTTCTTCTTCTTTCCATTTGTTTTGACTTAATTTTATCTTTAGGTTATTTCTTCTTTTGTTTAATTCCTTTTGCCGGTTTTTTTTTTCTGTTTTTATAACGTTCTGGTCGATTCTGTGTCGTTCGGCTTTTGTTATTTATTGTTGCTTGTGTAGCAAGAATAAACCAGCATCATTGAAGAACTTTTTCAACAAACATTGTTAAATAGTAATAAGTGAATAGCAACAACACTAGCAACAACAACAATATGCTGGTGGTAGATAGCAGCAACATCATCATCAACAACTCATGCAGACTAAAGCAAGGACAAAAAAAAAAGGGGCACAATAAAGAGCAACAAAAAACACAACAAAAAAAATAAAATAAAAATGAGCAAAAAGGAAGAATGAAATCTTTATACAACAACTATAACAATAACAATAACAACAATAACAATAAGAAGATGATGATTATGATGATGATGAAGAAGAAGAAGAAGAAGGCATTTAATATGATAAAGCGCGCCAAATGCATTGAAATGAAATGAAATAAAAAAAAAAATGATGCGAACTAAGGTGCCGCTAGAGGCAAGAGGCAAGAGGCAGAAGCAGTGGCAGAGGTATTGGCAGCGACAGAGACAGTGTTAGAGGCAGAAGCGCGAATGAAACAGATGCAAGAAAGAAAAATTAGAACAAAAAAGAAACAGGAAAATGAAATGAAAAAGTACAAAACAGGAAAAGAAAAACACAGAAAAAAGAAACACAGAATAAATAAAGGAAAGAAATGAAACGCAAAATGTAAGAGATCAAAATAAAAGTACAAAGAAGAAGCAAAAGCAAAACAAGTCAAACATAGAAAAAGTATAAAGAAATTCTTGCCAACTAACTTTTCGTACAATGCAAAACAGAGTGAAGGAAAGAGAGATAGATAGATAGATAGATAGATAGATAGATAGAAGAAGAGAGAGAGAGAGAGAGAGAGAGAGAGAGAGGGAAAGAGAGATAAAATTATTCAAGTTTATACATACAAAGCTAAACATAAACCATAACAACAACAACAACACAACAACAACAACAACAACAACACAGCAGCAGCAGCAGCAGCAAGCAAACAAAAAATAACAACAACAACAAATCTTAACTATTTTAAGTTTTATAGAAAGCGTTGAGAAAATGTTGAATGGCAGAGGTGAAGTATTAAGAGCAGAGAAATAAAATACAGGAAATCCTCGTTGTACAAACAAAAAAAAAGAAAAAAAATAGTAAAAAAAATAATAATAAAATAAGAAAGAATAGAAAATAGAATAAAAATAAACACTTAATTAAAGCAAGAACAAGCAGAAGCATATGAAAAATTCAAATTGAACGTCGGTATTTGATCAACAAAATATTTACAATATTTAATGGGAAACTCGGTAAACTTGAAAGAATTTTATATATCATGAAATCAAATTTTAATTTTATCTGTACCTTTGTCTGTCCTTCATATTATTCAATTAGATTATTTAGAAGCAGATCCATGTTTTTTGGTGATATTTTTCATTTAAATTAAATTCTCCGAATAAAAAATGCGATTTACAGTTTGATTGTGATTTCATGGTGGTCCATATTTTTTTTTTTAATATTCATAAGATGGAAAGTGCCATTCAATGTAATTTAATGGGATTTTTAGGGAAATTTTACCACTTTATTAAGATGAAATTTTTGATTATAAAATGTACATCAAATTAAAAGCCGATGTAGAATACGTTTGCTGGAGTTCATTAAGTGAAAATGGCCAAAGAAGGGAATTGAACTTCTTTTACCATGATAAATCAAAATTTGTATGATGTCTCAGTTTAAATCAGTTGAGTCTAAATCAATTACTAAGGATGTGACATGCTTCATATGTCCCCAGAGTTATACAAAAAATTTCCTTCTAAAATTTTCTCACTTATCAAATTCTATTAAAAAAATTATGCCACATTTTAACGAAATCGAGCATGCATTTTTAAGGTTTAGAATTCTAGAAATTGTTATAGAACCACGCCTTAATTTGTTTATAGCAAATGTATGCAAGAAATTTTTACAATTTCTATATATATATTTTTTTTTTTTTGATGTGAAAGAAATATCGAAAATGTACTTTGTTATTAATAAAAATTTTTTTTTGGAACTTCTCTCTGAAACTTTTAATAAGGTAAATATACAAATAAAGACCACTTTCCACACTAAACTGATATTTTATATATTAATTTCCTTTCATTTATTATGAATTTTTTTTTTTGTAGAAAATTTGCAAATTTTAAACATGGACTGCATTAATCTATTAACATCATTTCTTCTTCTTTTTTTTTTTTTTTGACTATCCAAAACTGAAACTTTTACCTTCTGATTTCCTTATTAAATTTATTAAACTTTTATTTTATATATCATGAAAAAATATTTTAATGGTTACTAACGATTATATCTTCAATGATCTGAATGGCCTGAAGGAAGACGGTCTTGATCGATTTATAAGCTTTCTACTTTAGGCGGACAATTTATGTTACTTTTTCTTCTTCTTATTTCATCTCATTGTTTTCTTTTCTTTTCTTACCATGTACATACAAAACAAAAAAAAAAAAAAAAAAAAAAATGGAGATTAGCTCAAGTCTCTTGTACCATCAGGAGACTTGAGCTATTGGTATCAGAGTTTGTCTGTTCCATAAAATTTTTCATTTAATTTATTTCGGTTTTTCTCTTAAATTTTTTTTTTTTTTTTTTTTTTTTTTGTTATATGGCTTTTAATAAGAAGACCAAGAAACGAAAAAAGTAAAGAACAAAGAAAAATAAAAAAATTAAATCATTAAATTTTTTGTGAGACCAGTAACTCTATTCACATTCCATTCACAAATTCCATTCAATGTAAATAAATGATTAAGAGAATGCCTGAAAAATGTTGCAGAATTTTATTAGAAATAGAAATAGAAATTTTTCATTTTAAGAGTACCGTACTTAAAAAAAAAAAATAAAGATTAACCATACTGATAAATAAATAAAAATTTTTTACATTTTATCAATTATTTTTATTTTTGTGGGAAATTTTTTGCCAAATTTGCCAATTTCTTTTTTCTATTACAAATTAATAAAAATTTTTCTTAGAATAAGCCCTTACAAATTTTCAATTCATAAATAAATTGTTATATATTGAAAACTTTGAAAACTTTGGAGCCAATATATTTATTGTTCTTACGAAGCCAATTTCATTGTAATTAAGGGATTTTGGATTTAATGATGCCAAAGTTCTAGAATTTATATAGCTAAACAATTTTATGACAATTATTTTTGTACTTCTCAAAATTACTGATTAAATAAACTTAAAACGATTTTAGGAAATTGTTTTGAATTGATTCCTTAATGAAATGAAATTCTAATTCATAAAATGTTCTAGAGTTTAAAGGTGTAAAAAAGCAAGAAAAAAATTAAGGAAACAAAAAAAAAAAAAAATAGAAAAAAACAAGGAAAAACCAAATAGAACTGATAACGTTTTATGGCGTTAATCTTTTTGACTGACAAACTTATGTAACTTATAAAGCAACAGAACAATATAACAGAAATAGTTTTCTATATCTCTTTTACATTTTTTATTATCAATTGTTATATGATTTTCTATATAATTTGTTAGACTTTGCTTGTTTGTCTAATCTATATGCCATATTAAATTAATCCAACTTTATATGGCGTTGTAGGGTTTCATTCACTCAGGCCCATCACTTTAATTCTATACAAATTTTTATCATACTTAGAAATATTCTCAATTTTATATTATGGCATAAAACTACGGCTATTTCAGATCAATTGTAGTACAAAATCTAATAAAAATACTTTACAATAGTTAAAAACAATTTTTGCTAATTCGATTCACTAAAATTTAGGTCTAGTTATCTAGTATTTATCTTACCAACTGATTTCAGTTTATGCAGTTTTTTCAAATTGCGTATCGTATTAAAAAGTGTATGACTTTCGATAATTTTCAAATATAGAATATTTCTTGTAAAATTAATTAATTAATCAGAAGACAATTGTTGTAGCATAAACAAGTAAGAACATTTATTTATTTGGCTGGGAGCCCGATCTTGAATATCCAGGATCGTAATATCCACCATGATATTACAATTCAGAGCTGGCTGAAGCTTTTCGCTAGCAAATAAAAAATGTAAACATAATATACTTTCGCGTAGGCGTAGGCGTAGGCGTAGCGTAGGCGTGGCCGCTTAACATCATTTTTGAACAGTTATTGTAGTTCCTATGGCCTTACTGCTTGTATAAAATTTCAGCTTTCTAACTTTTGCAGTTGAAATTTTTCTTAGAAAAACTGAGATACTCTCAATTTTCATTGTATTGTGGGCATGTCTTTTGACCAATTTTTCCCATCTGCAGTAGCAATTTGCTTGCAAGATGTTTCGATATTTTTACCAAATTTAAGCTTAATATCTGCTTTTTTTTGAGCCCGCGAGAATTTTAACAGCACATGAACAGACTTACAGACATGGAACAAACTCTGGATGATGTTTATAAAAAATTAGTAATATATTGGAAAAATTTAATATTTGAAGATACGCGACATGTAGGGTGCAAAAAAAAAAGTATGTTAACAGTTAATAATCGTAGGGAAATTTAGAAGTATTTTGCAGAAGAAATATCTCAGATTCGATTTATATTTATAAATGATCACCTGACATAACATAACATAACATAACATAACATAAAATAACGTCACGTAACATGCATTTCATTTCTTTGAATACTTCTCGCCTTCAATTTGATGCTGCCTCCGCTTCTTACAAAATTGTAAGACTTAAAGAAAATAACTTTGCAAAAAACGTCTATACTTGCATAAATCTAGAATATATGTTGCTGATAATACCAATAATGGCAATAACAATCGAAACTAAGTAAATGACAACAAGAAAATAAAAAAAAAATAGAAATCATAAAATACAAATAAAAAAATAATGAGGCGAAACATGAAGCGTAAATGAAATCAGTTCGTGGTAAAGAAAATTTAAGCTTGAAACCTCAACCGCTGTTCGATAATTTGAATATCTATACAAATTATATAATTTATGAGCTATGACGTGATATCATTTTACACCAACAAAAACTCTATATGTTTTTATTTTTTTTTTTGTTTTTGGTTGTTAGAATATTTGGCAGTTTGAATGTATGAGTGTAAGTGTTGTTTGTTAAGTGGCTACAATTTCATTTCAACTTATTTAAGTTTAAGCCTCATGTTAATTTTCTTTATAATAAAAGCGTTTAAGTCTAAAAGATCCAAAGGTCAAACTCAAAGGTGATCATAAAAGTAATCAGATCATGCCCACCTAAAGTACAATTCATTCTTAACATTTATACATTAAATGGGCAGACGGACAGATGGTCAAACAGCGTTAAATGGATACATAAAATGTTGCTACATCGATTCAGAATGTTAACATCGATTCAGAATATCAACATCGCTTGAGAATGTCAACATCGATTCAGAATGTCAAACATCGATTCAGAATATCAAACATCGCTTGAGAATGTCAACATCGATTCAGAATGCCAAACATCGATTCCGAATGTCAACATCGCTTGAAAATGTCAACATCGATTCAGAATGTCAAACATCGATTCAGAATGTTAACATCGAATGTCAACATCGCTTGAGAATGTCAACATCGATTCAGAATATCAACATCGCTCGAGAATGTCAACATCGATTCAGAATGTCAAACATCGATTCAGAATGTTAATATCGAATGTCAACATCGCTTGAGAATGTCAACATCGATTCAGAATATCAACATCGCTTGAGAATGTCAACATCGATTCAGAATGTCAAACATCGATTCAGAATATCAAACATCGCTTGAGAATGTCAACATCGATTCAGAATGCCAAACATCGATTCCGAATGTCAACATCGCTTGAAAATGTCAACATCGATTCAGAATGTCAAACATCGATTCAGAATGTTAACATCGAATGTCAACATCGCTTGAGAATGTCAACATCGATTCAGAATATCAACATCGCTTGAGAATGTCAACATCGATTCAGAATGTCAAACATCGATTCAGAATTCAACATCGCTTGAGAATGTCAACATCGATTCAGAATGTCAAACATCGATTCAGAATATCAACATCGCTTGAGAATGTCAACATCGATTCAGAATGTCAAACATCGATTCAGAATATCAACATCGCTTGAGAATGTCAACATCGATTCAGAATGTCAAACATCGATCAGAATGTTAAATCGAATGTCAACATCGCTTGAGAATGTCAACTCGATCAGAATATCAACATCGCTTCAGAATGTCAACATCGATTCAGAATGTCAAACATCGATTCAGAATATAAACAAGTCGCTTGAGAATGTCAACATCGATTCAGAATATCAACATCGCTTGAGAATGTCAACATCGATTCAGAATGTCAAACATCGATTCAGAATATCAAACATCGCTTGAGAATGTCAACATCGATTCAGAATGCCAAACATCGATTCCGAATGTCAACATCGCTTGAGAATGTCAACATCGATTCAGAATGTCAAACATCGATTCAGAATGTTAACATCGAATGTCAACATCGCTTGAGAATGTCAACATCGATTCAGAATATCAACATCGCTTGAGAATGTCAACATCGATTCAGAATGTCAAACATCGATTCAGAATGTTAATATCGAATGTCAACATCGCTTGAGAATGTCAACATCGATTCAGAATTCAACATCGCTGAGATGTCAACATCGATTCAGAATGTCAAACATCGATTCAGAATATCAACATCGCTTGAGAATGTCAACATCGATTCAGAATGCCAAACATCGATTCCGAATGTCAACATCGCTTGAGAATGTCAACATCGATTCAGAATGTCAAACATCGATTCAGAATATCAAACATCGCTTGAGAATGTCGATGTGCTACTAACTGACAACGCAGAGTTGCATTAAGTTGTCTATGAAATAATTTTTTGTTATTATTGTTATTGTAATTATTGTTTAAAGAACAAAAGTGTAAAAGTACAACCAAGAAAATAAAACAAAACGTAAGCATAAAAAAAAAACGAAAAATGAAAAAAAAATGCGCTAAATATTTTCCTTCTATTCAATTTTATTATCATTGTAATTGTTGTTGTTCTTGCTGCTATAAATGCTGCTGTTGTTGCTGCTATTATTATTTTTGTTGTTGATGTATAACCACAATAAATCTCTTAGTTGCAGAAATTGCTCAATAAGTGGATACAAACGTAACGAAAACATTAACAATAAAAATGAAAATATAAATGAAAATAAAATAGAATAAAATGAAAGAAAACTGTATAAGGCATAAAACAAAAAATGAGTGAAAGAAATAAGGAAAAAAAACAAAAAAAAAAAAACAAAAAAACACAAAAAAAATAAAAAGCAAAAATAATCAACAATAAAAGTAAGTTTAATGTTTTTTTTCACTCGCTTTGTTGCTTTTCCACTTTGTTTTGTTTTTTTTCCTGAAATTTTTGTTCCACAAAAGGAATAATGGAAGCAAACGTGCAAACACACACTCAAACACACACACACACACACACACACACATAAACAAAGTATGGAGCATGGTGGTAAACAACGTGTTGGAGATAGAACGGAATCTTTTCATTTTTATTATTATTTTTGTTATTGTAATTATTCTGTATATATATATATATATATATATGTGTGTGTGTGTGGTATGCATATGCTATGTGTATGTATATGCTACTAAATGTAACAATATTTTATTGCTGCTGGAATTAGATAGTTTTGTTGTTTGTTGTGTTTTGTTGATGTGCATTTTGTGTCCACACCGATTGTCTGGCTGGTTGGTTAGCTGGCTCGTTGTCTGACTGATTTAAAATAATAACTAGTAAAACGGCCTTTACTTTGTTCTGTATATATATATGCATGCATACATGTGTGTGTGTGTGTGTGTGTATGTGTGTGTATGTGTGTGTGTGTGTTAGTTAGTTTATATTGCCCTCGTTTATACAATTTCAAGTAACAATAACAATAACAATAACAATAACAATAACAATAACAATAAGAATAACATTAGCAAGTAACAAGTAAGAATTTTGTATTTTATATTTGACTGGTCCGACTAAATATTGAGCACCCTGAAAAGGCATGCGAGAAACTTTTGCCATATCTTTATGTTCCATGTTCTTCATGCACGATACCCGCCCTTTTCCCACCAACAAAATGAAATTACTTTTATTGGATGCAGACGATTTAGTTTTATTCTTCATCTATTCAATTTATTAATTTTATAATTTCAAGTAGGCGTGTCTCAGTTATCTTATTGCTTGGAAAGATATTGCACGATTATGGTTAAAAAAGAAAAATGCCATTGTCCAGTCCAGTTGTTTATCATATTAAGTTTGAACAAACTTAATATGGGTATTGAGCAAAAAAAAAAATTTTTTTTAAAAAAAAAAGAGGAAGAAAACAGTAGTATCCTTAGTTCGCAATGGTCTAGGGGCCTAACTCTTTAACCGATTTAAATCATTTTCAATTTTCATTAGGGAATTTTTCATGTTCTTGCTAAAATTTAAAAACGATAACAGGAACAGGAGAATGTCCAAGTATAGCTGGGCAGATAGACAGACAGACAGATAGACAGCCGTGCTTAGATCGATTCAGTTATTGAAACTAATCGCTTATATTTTTTAAAGCCTCTGAAATCTTGTGTTGTATATTACAACTATTGTGAAAAGAAAAGGAATCAATGACGGGTATGAAGAAAATGGCATAAAGTGTAAAGCTTGCATTAGTTATAATTTTTTGTAGGCCCATGAACAATTGGCCAATTTAGGATGATTTTCTAAGTGAGATATTATTGTGAGACAAATATTATGATTAATACAGTTATGTATGATTATGATTAATAGGCAGATGAGAGGACGGACAGATAGACATATCTAGAACTTATTACTACTTACTATCTACTACTAGTTTGTGAGTTTGGGAGTGGCCAATTCAATAATTCAATTCTACAACAAACACAACTAATGGAAAATTATTGTTCGTTATTTCATAAGTTTGCATTAGAATTCCAATTTTCAATAGAAATATTCAAATATAAATAAATTGAAAAAAAAAAAAATTGAAGCAATTTGGACATTTCCTTATTAATTGTTATGAAAAGGCGGTATAATGCTAAAATGTCTGATCAATTTATAGTGTCTGGGTAAAACATTTAGCGACAAACAATTTTACAAGAAAACTTTTTAACCAGAACTGGAAGAAAAAACAATAAATGAAAAAAGAAATAAAACAAACACAAAAGAAATGCATTTATAATAATAAAACTAACAATAACAACAACAACAACAACAACAACAAACAACAACAAAAATCACCTAAAATATAAATGAGCAAAACACAGAACGTACAATAAATTTAAATGGTATGGCTTATTCCGTATCGTGGTCGTTAGGTTCGTTTAGTCCACTTCAATTCAATTCAATTCAATTCAATTCAATTCAGTTCAGTCCAGTTCAGTTCAGTTCATTTCAAATTTATTTTTGTTTTTGTTTTGTTTTGTTCGATTTTCTGTTGTTCGATTTTGTTTGGTTTGGTTTCGTTTTGAGTTTGCTTTTTTTTTTTGTTTTTTTTTGTTTTTTTTTTTTTGGGTGGTAGGGAAGGTAGGAAAGGAGGGATTAGTCCAATTTTATATGTACTTTTTTGGCCTTTTAATTTTTTTTGTTTTTTTTTCAAAATTATTTCTTCTTTTCTGTTCTTCTTTTTTTTTTTTTTTTGTTTTTTTTATGTTTTCTTTGAACAATTTTCCAAATCAATACTTTTAAATGGAAGAACAATGTAACACCAACAAAATTCTTCTCAGCAACAGCCATATAAAGGCATACAAATAATTTGTACAAAAATTACACACACACACACACACACACACACACACACACACACACACACACACACACACACACACACACACACATCACACAACACAACACACATACAAACACATACAACACACAACACAACACATCAATAACTAACTACTAACTAACTAACTAATAAATAATTGAATTAACAAAATCAATTAAAGAAAGTTAAAGCACCATGAAAGCCATCTGAATTAACTTTAGACTGAACTGAACTGAACTGAACTGAAGTGAATTGAATTGAACAGAGAATCGAACTTTAAATGAATAAAATTGATTGAGTTATTGTTATTGTTATTGTTGCTGCTTTTGTTCTTTTTTTTTTTGTTTTGTTTTGATTTAAAATAGTAACTTTTTAATGATGCCAGTGTTGTTGTTTGTTGTTGTTAATGTATTGATAGCCAACAATGTTAAAGCACATGTATAACAAAAAGAACAAAACAAGAATGGAATCCCAATAAGAACAATAAAAAAAATAGAAGAAGAAGAAAGAGAAGAAGAGAAAAAAAGCAAAACAGAAAAGAAGGAAGAAGAAGAGAGAGAAAGAAGAAAGAAGAAAGAAGAAGAAAGCAGAAAATAACAAAGCAAAGAGGAAAGAAATAATAGATAGAAAGGAAAAAACGAAAAGCAGCGAGGTAGTGCAAACAAACGCTTCAAACACGTTTTTTTATTCTTGATTATTTTATTTATTTATTTTTTTTTTTTGTTTGTCCTATTTTCTTGGCATTTTCAATATTATCTCGCAAATATTTTTGGATGAATTTCTTTTCTTTTTTGTTAAATTATTTATTAGCATTTTTTTTTTGTTATTGCTGTTTTACTTTTGTTGTTGCCTTTTTGCTTTCACTTTGATGTTTTGTTTTACAAAATGCAACATTTACTCGGCAACCAAAAATTCCTCACTTTTGAGGTTTTTTCTTTAAAGGTTTTTTTTTTGTTGGTTTCTCTCTTTAGTTTTTCTTTTCATTTGTAAATAAAACACAATAATAAAAAATAAAACAAACAAAGCGAAAATAAAAGCACAAATTTGTCAATTAAAAAGCAAAGCAAAAAATGAAACGGCAAATATGCAAATGTAACGAAACGAAAAAGACAAAAAAAATCGGTATAATATATAATAATTATAAAAATGTGTGTGTATGTGTGTGTGTGTGTGTGTGTGTGTGCGCGTTCGTACTTGTATAAAAATATTTTTTATAACGTCTGTCTCGTTTTAGAAATTTATGTCTCAATTATTTTATTAAGTATATAACAAAATGATGTATGTCTGTCTGTCTGTCTGTTCTTCCATGTATCTGCTTATATATATAGATATAAGTG
Organism: Melophagus ovinus; assembly: GCA_023089585.1. Lineage (NCBI taxonomy): Eukaryota > Metazoa > Arthropoda > Insecta > Diptera > Hippoboscidae > Melophagus > Melophagus ovinus. The sequence continues at coordinate 1,961,976 of JAKKIB010000176.1, forward strand.
AGTGTGTGTGTGTGTGTGTGTGTGTGTATGCACATTCCACAAAAAAAAATTGAAAATATAAAATTTTTATTTGTATTTTTTTACTTTCTGCCAATTCTTGTCTTTTGTTGTTGTTGCTGTTGTTGTTGTTGAGCGCTTCAAATCTTGAAAATCTTCAATTAAATTATGGCTTTTTTCTTTTTATTTATACGTGTTTTTTTTATTGTTAATGTCCCTGATGCAAAATTTCTGTTACAATAAAAATTCGTAGGGATGAAATTCAAAATATGAATGAAATAAGAGAAGAACAAGAGTATGAGGAAGAGCATGAGCAGGAGAAGAAGCAGAAGCAGAAGCAGAAGCAGAAAATTGGTCTTATAGTCACATGACAATTACTTGGAGTCGTCTACATAAACAAAACCATTTATTCATTTTGAAAAGAAATTTTCGAAAAGACAAAACTGAAACAATTTTTTGTATATTCCATAATAATTAGGGAGTACGAAGTTCGTTGAATGAATCTGTAATATGGATCGATTATTTAATACTTTACATTTTATTTATTTTTTTTATTAATTTGTTTATTAATTATTTTGAAAGAAATTAAAAAATTAATCACTTGTTCTTGATGAATAATTTGTTTCAAATTGAAATCAATGTGAGATTAAAGCTCTCAATGTCAGTTATGTGACATGATTTAAGTGAAATAAACTTCCATGAAAATTTCAAATTTCATTAATTTCATTCTCATTAAACTATCTAAGCAATCTGATTACAATAATAATTGGTCTCATATAGATTTCGATTCAATATAAAAAAATTATACAGTTTTATATATTTATATGAATCTAAATATAAAGTGGGGGCATATTTTGAAAAATATACCTTAATGCCCACCAGCCAAATGTTAGGAATATACTCATTTTATCATTATGTTTAAAGCGCTTAAAAGAAAAAGCCGAAAAATGCTTAATCAACAATAAAATCTGAATCGATTTAAACATGTCTATACATCTGTCCGTGTGAGGTATGCCATTTTTTTGATAGCAAAAAAAAAAAAAAAAAAGGATATAAACTTCAAATTTGGTTTGGAACATTGGAATTTAAGATACATTGGCTGGTATTGAAAATAGGCTAAATCGGTCAAATGACACGCCTACATAGTAATGTAAAATGTGAACATCTTTATTTTTTTAAGCTAAAATTTAAAGTTTTTCCATTTTGCTACAATTTTTATATAAAAATTGGGCAAAACTATCATGCCCACCCGACTTTATATAACTTCAAATTTTCTGCCTGTACCATAAATAAGCAAACATATGAAATATTTTAGTCCTCACTTCAAAAAAACTTTTACCCCAAGTCCATAAGCAATTTCTTCAAGGTTTTTTTTTTTAAAATCTAGTTATTTGTATACATTTTACAATATAAGAAGATTTTATAAATTTGATTATATTCGATTGATATATTATTGATTTTTATCGAAGGACCTAAAAAAATATTTTATTTTATTGTAATATTATTTGGTGGTACCAAGAAAGAAGAAAAATATCTGTATAAATCTATGCATGAGAAAATATAGAGCCTTATCAGACGTTATTCATAGAGGACGGTATGATTCATAATCAAATGTATGCAATGTGGAATTATCTAGAAATTTATGGCAATAAACAGTTATACAATATAGTGGTATAGTGTGTGGAGTTGGGATAGATCCACTTAGATCCATTTATATAGATTCACTCAGAGTCAATTAGTGTTTCTATTTAAGGTTGTCTGTCTGTCTTATATTGGTCCATGTACATTTGTTACTAAGCTACAGAACGCAATTTTGTGAAACTTCTTATGTGTGTTGTGTTCTGGCCCCGATAATAAATTTATTGAAAATGTTTAAAATCGGACCAAGCCCTGTAAATTAATTACTTTTCTCAAAAGAAATTCTTTCTTGAATTAAATAGCTTCATGATGGGTCTACGTTTTTCTTTTTAATGTAGAAGAAGGCATGTTTTTAAAAAGATCGTCCTACGAGAAGCAGTTTAAATATAGTCCCTTAAATAGCTTTAGGGCGTATTAATTTTTGCCAAATAATATTTAAAAAGGCTTTTTTAGGGAAGGTCAACATAAGAAAGGGTCACAGGTATTGCTCCAATATAATCTCTTAAACAAAATTGCTTTAGTATAGATCTATTAAATATATCAATATTTGCTAGATCGAAGTCAAGAGGCCTTTTTTAGAATGTAATCTATTTTAATCTAACAAATGGAACCTTCTCTTTTTTATAGATACATGACATGTAAAGATGAAAACAAATAAAAGATGAATGTTTCTAGGAAATTTTGAATCGATATATCTATTTTTTACGATTAGTTGAATGAACAGATGGACACAAAAAAAAAAAGAGAAAAAGACATGTCTAAATCGATTCAGAATTTAATGTCGATCAAGAATCTGTATATTTTGTAAGGTATTCGATGCTTCCTTTGAACGTGCCACTCAACTTCTGGTTGATGAATTTTAAGAAGTATTCAAAAAGGAAACAAAATATATGAAACATTTTTCATATAAGTTTTTTGAATAAAAACTTATAAAAACAATTTCACGAGCAATTACAAAATTTTTGTAGTGCATTCAAATGTCGGCACATATGTACAATTTTACTGAAAGACATTTCTTACACTGATATCAAATTTCACTGATATTTAATAACATGAAGGCATACAAAAAAAAAAAACCAGAAAGTAAAAAAAAAACAAAATAAAAAAGAACAGAATGGAGCAAAACAAAATAAGAAAAACTCTTTAATCTTTAAGTCTGTTTTGCCATGTTTTTTGCTTTTACAATTTAAGAAACAAAAAGAACAATGAATTGAATTCTTATGCTCATCAACCAGAGATAGATGGTATATTCATTTTGTCATTACGTTTGTAAAGCCAAGAAAAAGACCTTTTTAGGTAGATACACTTTGAATCAATTTAAACATGTCCGTCCCCCTGTCCTTCTGTCCGTCTGCCCATCTGTCCAGGTATGGTAAACCATTCTCTTGATAGCAAAAAAAAACCACATGTAAACTTCAAGTTTGGCAGAAACATTGGAAAGTACGATACATTGGCTGGTATAGAAAATAGGCCAAATCGGACAAAAGACGCGCCTACAATGTAAACAATTTTTAAGTAAAAATTTACAATTTTTTGCTTATAACTGGAAAATTGAAATGGATAGAAAGCTAAACATAGATATAAAGGCCGGTTACGCCCTTCCTAATTATACAATTTCAAAATTATGTATCATAAAAGATCGATTACTTTCTGGATGATGGGTATCCAAAATTTGACCTAAGCCAAATTCATTAACGTATTTTTGTTTTTTTTTTTTTTTTTTGGATTATTTGTTTTGTACTTACTTCCTCTGCCGCTTCCTTTACGTCTGGCCATATTGTAGAACAGCACCAGGATAAAATTATTTCCGATATATGAGAAAGAGTTCAAAAGAGTGGCAATATCTTTGATATTGCCCTCTATCACTATTTCAGACTATCGCTGTGTTTTCTCCTGCCGTTTTTATTTTTATTTTTATTTTTATTTTTCTTTCGTGTTTTCGTTTTCCCTTTTTTTATGATTTTTTATATTAATCCTTTAGGAAGAACAAGAGTTCATTAGCAGCAGTATTATGCTGTTACAGTTGAAATGATTTGAAATGCTTTGGTGTTAAAGCATGCTTATTTTTCAAATTTCGATTTGCGTTTTTTTTGCTTTTTTTTTTTTTTTTTTTTTTTGTATGGAAATTGGAGTTCGCTTTAAGATGGCAGAAGCGATATGGCAGAAGACTGGACCTTTTATTTTCTATCTTTTTATTTTTTATTTTTTTGTTTTTTTTTTTTTTTGTATTCCTGGTCTTTCTTCTCGTTTCGTTGATACGTTGACCTTTACGCCTTTTTTCGGAGATGAAGTTTAAGTATTTAAGTATTTTTCTTATTAAAAACTGCATAAAGTTCCAATAATTTCGATTTGAGGAAGTAGAGTTATGATATAAATTTTACGAAAATATTTTTTTTTTAAAAAAATCTTTTCTCTTTCGCCTTCTTTAACGCTTTCTATATATATCATTCTTTTTCCCTCTCTTTCCTTTCTCTCTCTCTCTCTCTCTCTCCTCTCTCTGACTCTCTTTGTATGTGGATGTATGTGTGTCTTTATCTCTCTATTTATTATTGCCCATTTGCTTGAATCACCAAAATCATAACCAGTAATTTTGAGGAAATTTTCTGATGCAAAATAAAGCTGAAGGAAGATGAAAATGTTGAATGAACAAAGCATTAAATTTGTATGAATTTCACTTTCGTTTCATCGAGTTAACTTTTAATGATGCTAATGATGATAATAACAATCTATATATTTCTCTCTCTATCTCGAGCGCACTCTCTTTTCATCTCTTTGTAACGGTTTGTTTGGCATTTAAGCGAAACGTTTTGAAAAATTCAAATAAAACTGTTTCATGTGATTATCATTATTTTTATTATTATCATTATCATTATCATTATCATTATCATTATCATTATCATTTTCAATATCATTATCATGATCACTATCATTATTATTATATTTCATTATCATTATTATTCCTTTTTTTGTGTACTTTATTTATATAAAAATTGTTATTGATTGTGATTGATATTTATTTTGATATTGTTCAAGTTCAGCTTAGGCTAACATTTTAATTTCACTTTTTTGCTTTTTTTTCCTTCCTTTTTATGTTGTTGTTAATTGTTGTTGTTGATTGTTGTTGATTAAAATTTATGGCATAAGAATATTAAATTTCTAATTTCTTTTGTGTCTTTCTCTTTCGTTTCGTTTTTGTAAACTATTTTCTTCCTTTTCCATTACTTTCTTCTTTTCTTTTCTTTTTTTTAAATTCTTTAGGCTATCTCTTTCCTTTTCCCTTGATTTGTTTCTTTTTTTTTTTGTTTTTTTTTTTATTTTATTCTTTTCATTAATTTCATTTTTTTCAATTCTTTCAATTTATTATTTTCTCTTTTTTCTCATATTTCTCTTTCTCTCTCTCTCTCTCTCTGTCTCTCTCTTGCATTAATTTTTTTTTTTTTGGTTTATATATATATATATATTTTTTGTGAAATTTCTTTTTTTTTCCTTTTTTTTGTTGCAATTTTTTTTTATTAATTTGAAAATATATTTAAATGATATGTTGATCTGAATTTTTTCTTTTATTTAATTTTTATTTAATTTTTATTATTATTATTATTATTATTATGATTATTATTTGTTTTTAATATTAAGAAATTTCTCTGCAGAGTTATAAAATAAAAATTCAATGATTTTCACAAGAAATTTTTAAGATTTAAATTTTTTCATTAAAATTGATAAAAATGTAGAAATTTTTTTTTTTTTTTTTGATCTGAAATCTGAAATTTTTCTCTTATCGCTTATTTGTATTGCAGCGCCGCGTACAAAATGAAATTATTATTATTATTAGAATACGCTCTTTAGCGCTATTCATCTGACGTATTGATTTACATTGATTTCTTTTTCGTGATTAGACCCGCCCATTTGGTGGTAATTTGGCGGAGGAGTACTGCCATTGTGCAGTCGTCTAAAATATTAAAGTGAAAGCACCATTTTTATCCAAATTTTTCTAACCAGAAAAAATCAAAAATGAGAAAATAAAATTTCTATTCAAGAAAAAAAGAAATTAGATGCAGGAAGAAACTAAAGGCTTTTTAGAGATTCATCTAAAGAGCTCTACACGATTTATATACAACAAAGCACTTAGAGTAATTTTTTACATCTGATCTAATCTTGAAAGTTTTTATAGGTCGCATTCTGCGAGTTTACTTTAAAATTTTGTACGTTCATGAGTTTTAGACGGAATTTTAATTGAAAATGGTTACGTTTGAACTTTCTCAATGAAATGTTACTCCAAAAAAAAAAAAAAAAAAAAAAAAAAAAAAATAGCATCGAAATTTTTTTTCTCTTTTTTTTAACATCTGAAATTTATATTGGCAAAAAAAAAAAAAAGCCAGCGAAAGGTCTTAAATGTTTGTGAATTCCTTGATCATTTTACAAATTTTTTGAAATGTTAGCAGCAGCTATTTTCAATTTCTTCAATTAGATTTAGTGTCCTGAACCAATAATTTCATTCTCAACTCCGTTCGAATTTGAACATTTTTTATATGTTTCTTATGTTTGTTTAGATTTTTACATTTATAAAATATCGCAGCTGGAAACAGCTTCGATTGTAAGTGTGTGTCATTGCACAAAAATTGGCGAAACTTGTAATGAAAATGAATTTTTTTTTTTTTAAAAAAAGTACCCTAAATTATTTAAAAATATTTTTATTTATAAACAAAATATTTATAAAAATTATTTTAATTTTTTTCAAAAAATTTCTTTCGATTTTTTTTTTTTTTTTTTTTTTTTTTTTGGTACCTTCTTTTCTTCTTTTGTGTTAGCATGGAATTTGGGCGAATCCTTGAGCCATTTCTACAAATATTTCCTTTTATAATTTACCTCCATTTTCTACTTTAATTTTACTTTCTATTTCATATAAAAAAAAATAATAATAATAAGAATGAATATGAATTTGCAGTACTTTTCATAGGCTTTTGGGGAAATGGCCGCAATTATTTACATTTATTGACTGAATGAATGATTGAATAATAATTATTTAAACGGATCATGTTTTGCGGGCGCATTATAAAATGTAGAAAAAAATTTTACTATTTACTTGCTTTATATTCCAAATATATCATCATTAAATTAAATCTCTGTAACTTATTTACACTTACTCAAGTTTAATAACAATGAATGAGTAATATTTTTGATATTTGATTGTGATATATTTAAGAATCAGCTCGATTTGAATTTTACTTATCGATAGCATCATAAAATGTTTCTTAGTTTAAATTCAAGACTGTCTGTCTGTCTGTATGTCTGTCTTTTTATATTTTTATTTGAGGGTCACAAATTTCGAGAAGTATCAGCCCAATGGTTAGTAGATTCATAAATTAATGATAGTTCTAGCATTTGGAGCTATAAGATAGTTCCAAAGATTAAAGCCTATTTCTTGTAAAGGCAATCGTAGACATCGTAGAGATATAGATTTCATTTTTGATTGCAACTTTGTCAAAAATTATTTTGTTTGACAAGTTAATCATTTTATGTTGGCACCAAATTTATAAAGTGCCTTCAAAATTTTTGAACGGCCACGTTAAATTTCAATTATAAAGTAAAAATTATGCTTAAGCATTAGAAGCAAATGTAGGCAGGACTATGAATATTATACAGATTGCAGTTTCATGCCCTTAGTTGGACTTAAATATAAAGTTTTTCCTTTTTTTCAATTTTTGTGTGGAAATATTTACAATTTTCAACTTTAAGAATTTGGAAACTTAACACAAAAACAAAAGCACATTGCTAATAAAAAAAAAAATTTTTTTTTAACCATTTAAATCTATTTATGAAATTTCCACTTTTTCTCCTTTTTTTTTTTTTTAATTTTTTTTCATTTTGATTTTCCAACAATTTGTATAACTTTTGAATTCAATCACAGCGGGCGGTTTAATGTAAAGTAATTAAGGAACAATTCCAATCTATTGGAAAATTTTGAAGTAACATTTTCAAAAGCGCGAAAGGGTTAGAAGGAAATTAAAGGGAATTCATGCAAATTTTTCCACAATTTACATAAATTTTCTTGTTAATTATTTTTTTGCTAAATCAATTTCATTTTGAATTTATGATGCAATAAAAATAACAACAATAAATAAGAAATAACAAAAAAAAAAAAAATCGATTCAATCATTAATCATTTAATTAATTGAATTATTTGTGGCTCATTTTACCATTCACATTTTCAATTCCAATTTCAATTTCCAAAAGCAATACAAATTCCATTTTCTACTATCACATAATTTAGAGCAGCATTAACAGAAAAATTTTCGACACATTTATCATGGAACTATGGCAAAAAAAATTCCTGAAGAAAAAAAAATGTCCATACATCCAAATGCCGCCAAATAACAAGGAAATCAAATATTTGATTGAAGGCAAATTTTTGATATCCACCATCTAAACAAATAAGATTCTATGATTTTGGGATTCAATTTTTGAGTAATAAAAAAAAAAAAAATGTGAAAAATTTGATATTGTATAATTTTCTGTAGGCGTGGCAATTTTACTTCACATTTCTTTTTGTTGTAGCTATTGTGAACCAATGACCTTAATATTTGTATAAAATTGTAGCTTTCCATCATTTGAGATTTCCAAGTAATGAGCGGAAAACGATAAAATTTTATTTTTAACATTAGATTGTGGGCGTGTCTCTTGATCGATTTTAGTCTCATTTTCAATATCAACTTGCATACAAGAACTTTTAATGTTTTTGCCAAATATGAGCTTAATAGCTGAATTTTTATCGAACACGGACAGACAGACACACGGATAGACAGATAGACAAACATATCTAAATCCCTTCAAAATTTTATGTTGATCAAATTTTCTAAGTACTTTGATGCTTTCTCATGGATGTTACCTATATAATGATAAAATTAATATACCTCCATGGTCTAATAATAATGAATTTGTAAAATAAAAAGAGACCCACAAAATCAACATTAACCACAAAAATAATCTAACAACAATACACAACAACATAACGTACAAGAATTGCAATACTACAACAAAAATTTCTCAAATTTTTTTACGTTTATATTGTGTGTACTTGTACTTATCCATGTTTGTGGTATGCATGAACTTCATACGAAAATTGTAATAAAATATTTATAAAATGGATGAACGAATGAACGAATGAACGAATGATCTTATTTGTGTATTAATTTGTAAAAATTATCTAAACATAAAAAACTATAGAAAATAATATGTCTAACAATCTATTCAAATATTTTTACCTCATGGCATGATTTGGTAGAAAAAAATTTCGAATATGCTAGAACTGTTGGATTAGAATCATATGAAAATGTAATCTTTATGGCACTGTCGTATACGGCCGATAACTTTAAATAACGTTTAGCTAAGTCATTGCTCAATGCATGAATGATAAAATTTGAAGAATTTCAAGAGATCATTAACCACTTAATCATGCCTGTTCTATTATTTAGATACTACTTTGAATAATTCTATACGTGTCTTGAAAATAAACAAAAAAAATTTTTTTTATGAAAATTTATCTTTTATCTCAAATCTCATTTATTGGTAACTTTTTGTTTTATCTTCTAAAATTTATGTATACAATTTCAAAAAAATTTAAATAACAAAAAAAAACAATAAAAAATAAGGATTTTTTTTTTATAGTCAATTGGAACCGCCACTTAAATACCCTACACTAATTTGCTTAATATAATTTAAGCCAATTAAGAGAATTACAAGTCAATAAAATTGAAAAAAGAAATTGCAATTTTTGAGTTATTTAAAAAGTTTGTTAGATGAGAGAAAATTTAAAAAATGTTTCGATTTGAATGAAATTTGCTACACACATTTGTTATAACAAAATATAAGGCACTAACAATTTTCATTAAAATAAAAACTTTTTTCGAAAATAAATTGTTATATGGGGAGGGTTTTATAAAAATGGATCAATTTGGACCGAATTTTGATGTAGATGGTTTTTTATATATAAAATATAATTCAACGTCAATTTATGTTAAAATTGTAATTTTTTAAAATTGTAATTTTCTTTTCCATATAGCGGCCTTTTTTTTTTTTTTTAAAGAAAGCCCTTATACAGGGCGTGGTCATAAGATCTGTATATCGAGTATAAGTGTATATCGAATCAGGAAGTGATTTTGAATAGATCAGTATAATAAAAAAGATGGGTCTATCTTAACTACTTCTGGATGTTACAAACATATGCATAAACTTATAATATCCACAAGTGGTGTAGGGTGTAAGATTGTATAATGAATTAATTTCAAATTCTGTAATGGTTAAGAAAATACTTTATAAATTTATTTGTTTAGTTATCATTATTTTTTGTGTATATCGATTTCGATATCGATTTTGATTTGAATGGAATTTTTTTTATTTTTTAAATTTATTTAAATTTTTTTTTATCACAAGATTTTCCTTCTCATTTACTTTACTCTTATTTTTCACTTCTTATTTTCCCATTACTTTTTTTTTTGTTTGTTTGTTGTTGTTGTTTGTCATTTTTCTTTTTATTACTTTTTACATTTTACTTTTTCCATTATTTCTTTTGTTTACATTATTCTTAACTTGCTTTTATTTTGATTTCAATTTTTCACAAAAAAGCTTTTTCACTTGCTCTTCTTTCCCGTTACTTTGTTTTTTTTTTCTTTTCATATATTTTTCATTTTTTATTATTCATTTTATTGTATTTTGATGAAGTTGTGTGTTCAGTCGAGTTGAGTTGCATGATTTAAAAAAAAAAAGGAAATTTTTGTTGTTATTGTTGATGTTACTTTTTGTTTATCACAATTTTGTATCACCAAAAGTTGAATGCACACACACACACACACACACACACATATATATATATATATATATATACATACAAATTTATATTAAACTAGATATTTTATCCCATTTAACTGTGAACGAATATTCAACGCTATTATTGTTATTATTATTATTGTTGTTGTTGTTTGTCTTATATTTTACACTTGCATATATATGTATATACCCACTTACACATAGTCAATTAATAATAATAGTAATAATAATGACGTAAAAAAAAGTGATAAAAAAAAATGTGTAAACGAAATTGAATGGATGATTAAAAGAGAGAAGGCGAAGTAGAAGAGGAAAAGCCTCTTAAAATCGTATGCCTGCATGCACACATATATACATATATATATACATACATATATTATATGTACATACAAAACAAAAGTTTATAAAACTGCATGAACATAGTTTTTTTTATTTGTTGATTTTCATTTGTACAAGTCTGTTTATTAAATGTTTATGTCAGTACGTCCGTATGTCTATGCATCCGTACGTTCGTATGTCTCTACGTCCGTACATGTTTGAATGGTTGCCTAAATGAAAGGATGGATGGTTGGTTGGTTGGTTGGTTGGTGTTTGTTGTTTGGTTGGCTGGTTGAACATAGTTGTAATTATTTGTATGAGTGTATGCTTATGCCACATAATAATTATGTTGTAAGGTTGACGTGCATGTTTTAACTTTGCCATCAAATATATACACCAACATTGTTACATACAAATGCAAGTGTAAAAATACATTTAAAGTTCGTCTTTTCATTATTTTCAACTTAATGTATATATATTTTTACGTTATGTGTATGTGTTTGTGTGTGTGTGTGTGTGTGTGTGTATGGGTGTTTGTTTTATAGCATAAATTCCTTTACTCTCCAGTATTTTCTACCATTTCTTTCACTTATTTGTTTTCTTTTTCGTCTTTTTTTTTGTTTTTGATTATTTTGATTGTTGGTGATACTTTTGTTTATTGTTTTCTTCTTTTTCTACTTCTTCTTCTAGTTGCTCTTTCTCTTCTTCTAGTTGTTTTCTTTTAGTCATTTCTCAATGAACGTTTTTTCTCTTTTCTTCTTAAATTTCTATTTCTTCTTTCGTTTCTGCTCTTTTTTTTTTGCACAATTTCTTATTTCCCAAATTTATTTCGTTCAATTTAATAAATAATTGCTTGTTTTTCTTGTATAAACTTTTTTCACTTTAATTTTATTGCAATTTTTATGTATTTCTTTAATTCTTTATTGTGTTAGTTGAATTTTGTTTTACTTAAAATATTGTAAATAGTTATTTCACAAAAAGCAAGAAAAAGAAATAACAAAAAAACAGGATGAAAAAAAAGAACAAACAAAAATACAAATAGAGATTATTCCGTGCACCTTGTACGTACGTCCTTCTCTGGCAACGACGAGCGACGAACAAACTTAATGCATTGACTGGCAAATACTCTCAACATATTTTTTTCTTTATATATCTCTTCATGTTTCACAATATCTCTCTCTGTTTAACAACATCTCGCTAACGTTAATTCTAAAAACCTCTTATTATTTATAAATATGCAATACGTAGAATTTTTTAAGAGTACACAAGAAATGGGTGGTCGCATTTTCTTAGTTAATAATTTCATTTACAGGAAATTTAAGAGCATGATGAATTTGAAGTGTATACACATAAAGCGAATGTTAAGAGTGCAGCGTTAAGCTGTAGGCTTTGTGTTTTAGCATCAACGTTAATATTACCATAGAGAGATAACACGGTATAAGAGGATTATGTTTGCTTACGGTTAATAGTTAAAAATTGATGCATCCATTGTCGGGCAGAGTATTCATTTGGTGGAGGCGTGTCTAAAATAGAAAAATTGTCAGTATTACATTAAAGTGGGAGCATTAAGAAGAGAGCAATACATATCTATATGTTTATTCCCTCTGAATTTCTTTCCGTGGTTGATTGTGAACTTAACTAAAAAGCTTATTGTACATAGAAAGCCAAGACACGAATCTGAAGTTAAACTAGACGCGTTATAATTACTAAAAAAAGTTAATTAGAAATGCATACAAAACAAAATATTTTCATAGAAATTATTTATATGCAAGATATAATTTATAGAAAGCTTTTGTTTCACTTTCATTTTAAAATGTTTAAATTGTTAAACATGAAAACTTTTGTATATTCATTCATGTATATAAACAAAGTTGCTCAATAATGTTTAAGCATAAATAGATAATATAATTTTATATTGCTGTTTACCGTGAATCACTTAATAAGCCGATTAAAATTGTTATTGTATGCCATTATTATATTTCAATTATCAAATTATGGATTGTAATTTTTGATATATTTTTTTGATGAAATTTCTTATAAGAATTTCATTTTAAGAGCCCTAATATAAATTGCATCACTTATGGGACAGTCGACGAATGTACGTAAAATCCAGAACACCTTGTTATATCGAAGAACCGTGTAAGCCCTTTTGTCCCTACATCTGTCCATGCATTTTCATTAGCTAACTATAAGCCATAACTTTAAATGAAAATTTGTTGGGTATGCATTTTAGAGGCCAAGGGCAAACATGATTGAATCTGAATAAAATCGATCAATTTTTATTAATACATCCCACTTAATGGTCCATTTTAAAAGCAGCCCATGTATGAAAATAAAATTTACTTTTATATATATATATATATATATATATATATATATATATATATTTTAATTTAAAATTGGTACAGAATAATTATTTACTAAACTTCATCCAGAATAGTCAATTTTTTTTAAATTCATAGTTGAATCGATATAATCTCTTGTTTGAAAATTCATATTTCCCAATTTAATAATATTGTTTTTTCTTAATTAAGTCTAAGTGTAGGGTATTTAAAGGTCACTTATGATGGGCAAAAAAAAATTTTTTCTTTTTATTTCCCTGTTTTCGGCGCACCATTTTTTTGTGAAAAAAATTTAATGCATTAACATGTTTGCGTTCAAGGATACAGCTCATTCGTTAAAAAAAAAGTCCTGTCTCCTTTTTTCATAAATATTTGATAAAAATTTTATATAAAAAATAATAATTAAATAAAGTGAGAATCATGAAAATAAAAAAAATGGAATCATTAATTTTATATAAAGCTTTATAATGCATAAAAAGCAATTGGCCATTCGGGTGAGAGATGGAATAAATCATTTTTGTTCCATGTCACTCCATTTACCATCTCTTTTCTTTTAAGATTCATTAAAATAAAATAAATAATATGAAAAATGAAAACAAATTGAAAAAATAATTTGAAAACAAATTGGGAAAAAAATTTAGGGTGCAGGGTGTTGGTGGATAGTGCGAGGGGAGGGGGGGGGGTGGTAGGGTAGAAAGAAATTGGCCACCTGTAGCTTAAGTGATACTTGCGCAGGCGTCATTTATGAATGTACAAGAGTTTTCATATCTCAAATATTTGTCAACAATTGTTGTTGTTGCACTTTGATACGATAAACTATTCGCGCCTAAATTTTTATATATCGTAAAATAATGAAATTTCCATTCTACTTAAACAACCTAAACCTAAACTCATTTTCAAAATTAATAATTCAGTTTAAATCGATTCGTTGCCCTAAACAGTCACAATTTACAAATTTAAGCTCAAGTTAATTTAAGTCGATTGAATAAAACGCATTAAACGCATTAAACGCATTTAAAATGTTTGAATGCTTAAATGTGTGTGTGTGTGTGTGTGTTGGAAAAGCAAGTTAGTTTTTTTTTTTTTTTTTGTAATTTCAATTCACTCTAATTAATCACGACTGCTTTGTTTTAATTAATTCTCATGCTTTCATTTTTGCCTTTTTATTTTTTCTTGCAGTTATTTCAAAATTATTAAAGTGTAGTAAAATTAAATGAAAAAAAAAAAAAACAAGGACAAAAATCAAGCGGCAAAAAAGTATAAAATCATGCATAAAATCGCAAAATTATTTTAAAATATTTTAATGATATAAATTTGAAGTAAATGCAACATTTCTGGTCAAAACATTTTCAAATATTTAAAAAAAAAAAAACGATTCACTATTCCATATAAAAGTTTCATGAGCAATTTTGGAAATGCTGTTTTTAAAATTTTTTAAATTCTTCCCCATTTTTTTTTTTTTGATTATATTTTTTTTAAAAAATCTTAAAACAGTTTAATTCAAGTGAATTTTTTTTTGTTTAAATTTTATCTTTTTAAAAAAAAAATTTATATGCTCATGATATTTCGTTATTTTTCAAAGCTCAGAAATTATTGCCACATAATAAATAAATCGAAAATCAAAAAAGTTTTTAATTTGAAAACAAAATGTTTTGAAAAAGTGTTTTTTTTTTTTTTTTGGGAGCCATCAAGCAAGCGAAAATTTTTAAAAAAAAGTTGTGAAAATAGCAAAAGTAAAAAAAAATTTTTTTTTTAAATTAATAAATTAAAATAAAAATCATATTAATTTAATAATTTATTAATTAAAATCATTAACTTTAATAAAATAATTTAAACGTAACAATTAATTCGCGTTTCATTAAAAAAAAAAGAAAGTTTTCTTTTTATTTAATATGAAAGTCATTTCTAGAAGAAGAAATACCGATCCATAAATTTTTATGGATCGATATGAATTTCCTTAGCAGATATAAGATACACCCACTTATTATTATACTCAATTAAATTTCTGCTAAATTTTTACTTGCATTTATAATTTTTAAAAATATTTTAATGGAATTTGTCATATAACTCAATGGACGAATTTTTCACAAATATCTCATTAGTGTAGTGAAATTTTTGAAAAATTTTATTGCTTGAAATACCCAAAAAAAATTTCATTCACATTGAGGATTATTTTGTGAATAATAATAAATTAAAAAATGTTAAAAAATTTTTGTAAAATTTATTTATATAGATATTTGCATATAAAATCGCTTGGATAATGCAAAATTTCATTAATTTGAATAAAAATAAAAAATAAAATTTTAAATTTGTATAAAAAAAAAATACTTAAAATATCATAAAGATTTTTAATGAAACATATTTCTTTGGCTGATTATCACTTTACACTGAACTAAGCCTTTGCGGTAAAGGACAGCAACTGAAGCAAAAGTAAGAAACTCTCATTTTAATTATGTCACGATGCGCCCAAGACACCGCATCGTGACATGAGAAAATGAATAATTTTCAATCTATTGAATTCATTGAAGTGAATATAGCTCAATATAAAAATTAAATTATTAATAAGTAGTGTTGGTACATTGAGATGCATGGTACGATAATTTTATGTGAACTGAATTAAATGAAAATTGCAAATAAATAATTATTTCAAAAAAAAAAAAAAAAAAAAAAAAAAAAAAAAAGCAAAGAAAAAGTAAACTCAGTGCAGATATTGTGATTTTGATGGAAGCGATCGAAGTGAGAAGAAAAAGAAAAGCACGTAAGTTAAATTCTATGTTAACCCTAAAGTAAACCGGGAAAGTTCTGAAAAAGTGGCTGCGGCCGAGACATAACATCACACTGGAAAATTTCTATAAAATGAATCAAACACCTTGGTATTTCGACTAGATCTAAATCGACTGAAAGAAATCACTTTTAACGCAAAAGTGATTGCTATGAATGACCACTGAATCTAGAACTGGCTTACAATCATGACATGCCCCAAAGTTTCGATATCAATGGTAAATTTCGCTTAAATCCTTCTAATTAATGTAAAAGTCGATGCATTGGAATTTTAAATCGTTGCAATTACAAATTTAATCGAAAGATTTATTTATGAGATGATTAAAATAAATTTCAATAACGTGAAACGAGCGACAAGAAGCTGAATAATAATCCTTTTAGTTTCAATTATTCTGCAAGAATTTTCTTATAAAAATCATGTTAATTTATATTTTTAAGAAATTTTAACGATGAATCGATTTATAATAAGCGCATTAATTGTTTTATTTATTTTTATAAATTAATTTTTATGGATAATTTAGATAATAAATTTAAAGAAAATACACTAAAATACCCACGACAGAAAGCTTCAATACAAATAAGGAAATCAAGTAACAAAATTTGCATGTTTCTCTTTCTAACTTTCATTAGCATAAGGAATAGGAAAAAGCTGGAGAAACAAAAAAAAAAAAAAAAAGAGGGTGGAGAAAGTGAGGAATAAAAATTTTTCGGTGGAAAAAAAAATACATTCGAGCATTTGTTGTTGTTGTTTATTATATATTGTTAATGTTTATTCGCATCAACCAGCAACATTAAATTTTAAATGAATTTTCCTGATCTCATCGTAACAAAATTGTTGCCTGCTTATTCTCCTTCTCCTTCTCCTTCTCTTTCTACTGTTACACTTTCTGTTGCAGTAACGTTTTTATTTTATCTATTTTCTTTGTTCTTTTTTCTTCTTCTTCTTCTTCTTCTTCTTATTTATATTCTTTATTTATCTTCTTCTTCTTCTTCTTCTTCTTCTTCTTCTTCTTGTAATTCATACACAACCATTTTCATCTCAATTCATTCTCATTCATATATTTTTCTTTTCATGTTCATTTTCATTTTCTTTTGCATTTTCATTTTAATTTTAATTTATTTGAATTTGAATTTGAATTTGAATTTGAATTTTTCCCCTTTTTTTTATAGTAATTCATTTCCTTTTCAGTATATTCATATTAAATGCATACGTCTGTCTATAAGCGGGAGTATGTTTGTGTGTGTGTGTGTGTGTGTGTGTGTGTGTGTGAATGTGTGATTCCATTTGTGCATTGATGTCATACATTTATGAAAGTCATAACTTTTACTTTTATGTTTTATGTTTTTGGTTTTATTTTGCTTTCTCTTTCCGTATAGAAAGATTCAACAAAAGTTTTGTTTGTCTTGTTGATGGACAAATTGGAAGGATAGGAAGTATAGGAAGGATTAGCCGGGTGGCCAAAGAGGGATAGACAAATACTTTATAATTTATAAATGCATGTGTGGTGTGTGTGTGTGTGTGTGCTTCTACCCATTTGCCAACCATCCATGTCAGCCATATAACAAAAATTTTATACTCATCAATTCAAACTTTGTAGATTTACTCAAATTGTTAAAGTATTTGCAACATTTTCTCAAATGGAAAGTCATTACAGTGAACAGTCATTTAGCTTTGTCTGTCTGTTTTTATGTCTGTTTATCTAAATATGAATTGTTATTAAAAAAAAAAAAGAAAAAGGGGAAAAAAAGAGTTAAAGAGTTGAACAAACGGCACGCCCCCAGTACCCATAACAAATAAGAAACAATTCTAATCTGGATGGATGGATGGACTGGTTTTTTTGTTTGGGCTTGGGCTTGGGCTTTGGGCTTTAGGCATAATTGTATAAATGCATTCAAATGCATTCATAGAAAGTGGCCACGCCTAATTAAAATTAATTATAAATTTTTCAATTTTCATGTGACTTATATTTTTTTTTCCAAAAAGTAACAAAATATAATAAATTTTTTAATGGTGGATAATTTTAAATTTAACTTCAGCTAAATAAAATTTTCTTAAATTATTTGTTTAGATTGAATGCGATGCTTGATATGAAAGTTCTTACATTTTATATTTGATTTGATTTGATTTTATTTTATTTTATTTTATTTTATTTCATTTTATTTGACCTTCTGTATGCAATATTTTTTCATGGCCCTGCCCTTTGCCTTCCTGCCCGCAATATACTTAAATTAAGAATTCAATCGTTTTTTCTTTTTTTGCCTTTTTTGCAGACCAAGTAAGAAGTGGGGGCAATCAGTCCCGAGAAGCACCTGCTCAACTGGGAATGGCTCATGAGCTGGTCGTCGGTGATGCCGGCCATCAGGGGGCATCATGAGTCACAAGATCCGACCAAAGATTTAATTTGGTATCACGGGATCACCAGTTTTAATAAAGCCCATTGTGGTGATATTGAGGTTGGCTTCGTGGGGACTGTGGTGCCCACATCGCGGGCGTTGCTCATTCAAACATATATATGCTTGTCATGCAGGGTCCCATTTCCCGAATAAAATAGGTAGCTGGGTAGGCTTATTGAGCTAATTTAAGCCAAGCCAAGGAGTAATAAGAAGGCTCCGAATCTAGATACCAAAGATTAAGCCATGTATATAAGGTGCAATGTAGGCCTTAAATTGGAAGCTAGTCGTGACGGTAGCATGCACCCTGCGTGACATGATTACCAACGCTAGCGCTCATTATGCAAGTGTGTGTACCACGCATTTGAGCCTTCATGGCAGGTATTCATGTAAAACACTCACTGCACCAAGTCAGGAGTCCTCTTTTATTATTATTATATTTTTATTATATCAAGGTTAATACATTTTCAATAATTTTCTAAATATTTATATGATGCTTTTACAGTTGTTGCAATGTTTATGTGTGTGTATAAATAAAATATATTTATGATAATTATTTTTAATTTGTAAATTGATAGTCGAGAAATTTTATTTACATTAGATATGTAAAAAAAAAAATGTAAATCTATTTTTACATATAGTTTGTTGTAATGGAAATTTCTTGGAAATCATGAAACGATATGGATTTTCTACAACAGACCCATTTTTGTCATTTTCATTTCATTTCTTATGTTTTAGATGACATTACATGGCAATGTTTATCGTGTAATCGTGTATGCCGCATCAACTTGTTTATGTTTATTCAAAATTCCCAGATATTATGTATCATTTTTAATATCCAAGAGGTCATTGAAATAGTTCAGACTTTTTTATATACCAATCGCTCATATAAATTTTACTTATTTTCTGTTTGTTTCATAACTTGTTGTCGGCCTCTTATTGTTGATCAGTGTGAAGAAGGCTTGCGTGTAATTTTATGGTCCAATTATAGGTTACCAATTTTGACCCATATATTCATACATTTACTTTTTTTATTTTTTTTTAAATTGATAAAAATCGAGGCAGTTTTACAAAAATATCTCACCCTGTCATATCATTTTTTGATATTAAATTATGAACAAATGTATAAAGTAATAATTTGGCTTAAATAAATGGAAAATATTAATGCTAATTTTTTTAGGCCATCTCGTATAAAAGATTTATTAAGCTACTTACCAAATATTTTTACTTATCATTTTCTTGACTTTTTTAAACCGTTTTTTTTTTTTTTTTTTTTGTTGAATAAAATTCTCTTTAGATTGATCATGAAAACTTTTATCCGTTTTTTACTTTTCTTTTACTTTTTAATTATATTTCATTTGTGATATATGTAAAAATATAAGTAGAGCTTTTCAAATGGGACATGAATTAATTTTCCAGAAATTTTATTTTGTCTAAAGGTTAAAATTCTAAATGTAAAAAGATAAAATATCTTGGCAATTATTCTATTTTAGAATGCATCTTAATTATATTTATACATTTATAGAATTTTTCATTCAAAATTCATTGAATGTGAAATTATAAGCAGAATTTATAAAAATAACATCGCACAAATAATTCACTCGAATGCAATTAAAATGCATTGAATTTTATTTATATCATTATTAATGTGGAATATAAATTTCAATAATATGCAAATAATTCATGAATTTATATGGAATTATAAATAAAAATGAAAAAAAAAAGGGAGGTAAGAAAATACTTGAAGGGATAATTAACAGAATGAAATGCCTTTTGATATAAAATTTTCTTTTGATTATTTGATTCTTTTGATTTTTTTAAAAAAAAAAAAATACCCAAATAATGACTTCCTTTTCTTTCTTTTGGAATTGTTCTTTTCCGAAATTTTCGATTCGTCTTTCCGTACACATTGCACGTACATTTGTACATTTGTAACAAAAATGTTTAATGTGCATGACGAATTCCTTACGCTAATTATGGTAGACGTTACATTTGACTTGTGACTAGTGGACTTGTTCTAGAATATATTTTCTCAATTGTCTTAAATCTTTCCGCTAGCGTAGTCATTTTCAGTAAGTGTTTTACATGGATGCCTGCCATAAGGCTTAACTGCACCAGCGTTTGTAGTCACGCGTACAATTTACAGCTTCCAATTTAAAGCCCGTATTGCATATTCTATACGAAGCTTAACCTTTGGTATCCACTTTCGGAGCCTTTCCATAAACTCCTTGGCCTAGTCAGGAGGCTATTCTGGGTCAGGCCTATTGAGGCCTGACCCATATAATATATTTGAACAAGTATAGTCCGTGATGTGGGCACCTCGACCACCACGAAACCAATTTCAATATCATCTCTATTGGTACATCAAAACTGGTGTTCCCGTGATATTAAATTAAATATTTGATCCGATCCTGTGACTCATGGCCACTCCTGAAGGTGGGTACTAACAAAGACCATCTCTTGAGCCACTCCCAATTGAGTTGGTTCTTCTCCGTAGTGGTTTATCTTATATTCCATCATAACCTTAGTCTGGCAGCCAATCTGCCAATTCAGTAGACCAACAAATTATCGGTTCGCCAATATTCTAATCCTTATATCCTTCAATGCACTAGATCACCAGTTCGATAATTCGTTTATCCTCAAATATGTCAAAGCATAAAGCCGCCAATCTGTTATATCATCTTTCCATCGAATTGTTCATTGATCAAGTTCCACTTGATCAGTATCTTATAAAAAAAAATAAATCTTTCTGCTTCAAAATTTTTTTTCTTTTATTTATTTATTTAAATTTATTTAGTTACACTATACGAATTATCCAGGAAAATCTTAGATTAACTGAGACATTATTAAATTTCTCTTACATTTATCATTTAATCACAATCTGATAAATGCTACACGTGGAAGAAGTTTTAAGTGATCGAGCTTCCCAATTTAAATAGCATTTAGCTAAAAATTTGAACATGAATGATTTTGCTATTTCATAGACTTATAAATTTGAAATCTTCTAAATTAAAGTTTACCGCTCGACTATGGACTCAACTTTTTTATTGTTTTCAACTTTGCTGTACAGCTGCATATTTTATGTGCCCACATATTTTCCTCCTTTCTCTTATATATTTTTATATTCCTCATATTTCATCATTCAACTTTTCTTGTTTTCTTTTCTTTTGTTTTGTTTTCCGTTGTATTGCAACACAATATTAAAATTTTTTGTATGTAATTTGATGATAAGCGAAACATTCTGGTTAAATTGCGTGCGCAATTGCATCCAAGGAAGATGTAAAAGAGGAATAGTGAAACGGAAAAAAAAAAACAAAACAGATGACAATATGAAAAAATGAAAAAATGAAAAAATGAAAAACGAAAAATTAACTGCGAAAAATTCAAATTAAATGAAATTGTATAAGAGAAAAATCTTACTTAATATTTTTTAATTTTATTTTATTTTTTAATTTTATTTGTTGTGCGTAATAAAAATTCTTATATTCAGTTTTTAAGGAATAAATTGAAAACGTGAACACAAAAAAAATGAAAATTTGATTTTGTATAATTTTTTATAGGCATATCCAAATTGCAAAATTTTTTGGACAGACATTGTAGACTAATAGATAGAAATTTCAGTCTTTTATCTTTTGCAGTTTACAGATCATGAGTAAAAAAAAATTATCAAATTATACTTTAAAAAAAAAATGAATTGTACTCAGTTTATGTTGCAGTATGTAGGCGTTTCCTTTGAACGATATGATCCATTTTTAATCTCAATGTGCGTGAAAGAACTTTCAATGATTCTAACAAGTTTGAGTTCATTATTTTAAATTTTACGACCAGGAGAATATTTACAACAGTCAGACGTACAGATGGACACTCGGACAGATGGACCGACAGTTAGGCATGTCTAAATCGATATAAAATTTAAGGCTGAACAAGAATGCATATATATTTTATACAATCCCCGATGATTCCTTCTAGGCGTTACAGATGTTACATAATAAAGTGAATATACACTCGATCTTTAGTTGATGGATACAAAAAAAAATTGTGAGGCATAGAGAACAAAAGTTGGAGACACTTATGAGCCATATTTTAGATTTGATTTACTTGACTGTTTGCTTTTGTTTATTCATTTAAAGTAATAACAATCAAATAGTCACATCAACAACAACAACAACAACAACAACAACAACAACAACAAAAAGGGGGGAAGAAAAAGAAAAAATTATACAAAAGTTATAAAAAAATATTTGAATATTTTGCGGTTACTTGAGCTTTACTGAATATCCCTCCCAATAAAAAGAAAGGTACGCGTGCAAGCGATTTACCACAAACAACAATTAAAATATTGCACTGTAAAATGAAGTTTTAAATTATATGAAAAGTCATAAGAATCTTATAAAATGAAACTTATAAAAGAAATCGAAAAGTTTATTCTTTTTATAGTCTTCGTATTGTTTGCTTCTAATTTTCTACTTTCTATTTTTTTTTTTTGCTCTAATTTTTTTTAAAAATCCACTAGAAAGCATCATTGAATAATCAAAAAAAAAAAAAAAAAAAAAAATTAAAAATTCAAACAATATCGATGCAATTTATTTTAAGCATGATTTATCAATGAAAGAAAATAAGAGAAAATAAGATAAGTGATAAAAGTGTACAAAATGAAATACAAAAAAAAAAAAAAAAAAAAAAAAAAACAAAATCGCCTTTCTCATAATGCACAAAACTCAAATTCAATCATTTCAATTTCAATTTCAATTCCATGTAAATCAGAAGTTTTTTTTTCGTTTGTAGTGTAAAGCAAAAAAAAAAAGGGTAAAGAAAAAGAAGAATGAGAACATTTCGTTTATTTTTATTTTATATATAATATTATTATTATTATTATTGTTGTTGTTATTATTATTATTTTTGTTATCTTATATGCCATTGTTATAGTTGTTGTAATTATTGAGTTTCTATTTTTATTTATATGGCAGTGCCTTAAGTTACAATTGCAATCAAATGCATGTGACACCGATTTCATGCGATAACAATTTCCTTCAGTCTATCACTTTCTCAAGGCCTTTACCTATCTCTATCTCTTTCTCTCTCTATCATTTCTTCTCATACAAATTATGGCATTTAAGGCAGCATTATTAAATTTTTAGCATTTTTTTTTGTATACTTAAAACTTCATGTTAAAATAGAACGACAGACAATAAGCGCTACAAATTATTTACTCATTTGCTTATTTGCATTAAAAAAAAACTTCTAGGTATAAAAATTTTTTTTATGTAGCATGAGATAGTTATATATTTTTATTATTATTAAATTGATCCATTAAAAAAAGTTTTAATATGAAAATCTTATTGCATGGTTTCAGTAAAATTTGTTCTTTGGAATCTTTTTTAGGCTGCACTATGACAATGATAATAATAATAATAATAAAAACAGAAAAATTATTTCAATAATTTACAATTCATAAAATTACTTTGACTATAAATTTTATTTAAAGTTTTTTGGTATTTATTCGATTTGTGAGATGTCTTTGATAAATCTGTTCAAAATATTAAAGCTACGTTGTAATCTAACTTTTCACATTATAGATTGAAATTGCAACAAGTAAAAAGCATTATAGTTGGTCAATGGCGACTCTAAAATACTCTCAAAACATTGCATTAAAATTAAAATTATTGAAAAAAATTAAAATGTGGAATTTTTGAAATAATTTTGTGAAGTAGCTTTATTTGAGAGAGATTGCAAATAATAATCAGAATCAGAACTGTAACAAAATCTTTAGATAAAGTTTGTTGGCCAGTTTGGCCATTAAAGAAATTACAGCATGGGATAATGCACGATTGAACGAGCATATTGCGCAGCCACCACGAAGTCAACTCCGCTATCACTAAAATGGATATTATTCAAATTGGTAATACAAAGGGAACAAATTAAATTTTTGATACGATCGTATAAATTGTCCTCAAAGATTGTTCCATCCAAGGATCTTCTCATGAGCTACTTTCATTTGAGCTAATATTTTACGGAACTGATTGTTCTCCACAGAAAGTTGTAAAAGAAGGATGGACATACATACAGTTAGTGTTTTACATGCATACCTGCCTGGAAGGCTCAAATGCATGGTATAAACATACTTAATGATCGCTAGCGTTGGTAGACATGACACATCACGTGCATGCCACCGTCACGACTAGCTTCCAATTTAAAGCCAGTATTGCACCTCATCTAGTTAGTTTAATCCTTGGTGTAAGGATTCGGGGTCTTCTTATTACCCCTTGGCTTAGATTAGATTAGCCCGATAAGCCTACCCAGCTAGCCATTTTATTCGGGAAATGGCACCCTGCTCGACAAACCATAAGAGTGGAACATAAAATAAACATAATTAGGTCGAGCTATGCCCGCAACATGGGCACCACAGCCCCACGAAGCCAACTCCAACATCACCACATTGACAAATATGAAACTGGTGATCCCTTGGTACCAAATTAAATCTTTGGATCTGATCTCGTGAAACTCATGATGCCCCCTGGTGGCCATGGATCAGAAACCATCTCATGAGCCACTCCCAATTGAGCAGCTGCTTCTCGGGATTGGTCGCCCCCAAGAAGGATGGACAGAAGGTCAAACAGTTAAAGACTTAAATTAATTTACAAATTACTATCAAATCGATAGCTATAATAAACAAGGCCATCTACCTCAAGCCATTGAAATTATTTTCAAAAAATTTTCAATTTACGCAAACTTTTAATAAACCGCATCAAAAATGGTTTCAAAGTAAAAATATTTATTAAAAGTTTTTTAACAATATTTCAACAGAAGTGTAGGGTATTAAAAATAAAATGGACTTGTCATAAAACAATACCATGCTGTTGCAGGAAAAAAATTTTAAAAGAAATAAATGAGAAGAAAAAAACATAAAGAAAACATAAAACAAAGAACAAAGTAAAACAATTTTCTATACTTGGTCGACGTACCAAAAAAAAAAAAAAAAAAAAAAAAAAACAAAAAAAAAATAAAAGTTCATGTAATTCATGTTGTTGCATTATTTTTTTTATTGTTATTATTGTACAGTTAACATAAGATTTTTATTTACATGTCATTGCAACATTTGTTGCATCTTTAATAAAGAATTATTGTTAATGTTGGTAGACATTTCTATTTAGGTTATGTGTAATTAGATCTGTCATAACACGATATTCCCAAAATTCTTAACATTACCGAAAATTTAACTTTCTATTATACGGAAAATATTATATAAATTGAATTAAGATCATTTTATGGAAGATTATTTATTTAATATTATTTAAAATGATGACAAACACTTGTACATATTTATATGAATAGTAAATGTTTTGAAATGTTTGCTTAAATAAATTAAATTTTGAAATGGGCATTAAAAAATACTTTTATTTTAATGTTTTTCATTGCAAGTCTCGTTTTTTTCTTTCTAAGAGACTTGGTATGTCATTAAAAATTTATGCAAAATTTATCTGCAACTCACATTAGGAAGAATATTTAATGGAGGAATGTTTAATTATTAAATTGACCAAATTTTTTTTTAGTTTTTTTTTTTTTTGATTTCAAATTGTAAAAATTTTCGATGATCATTTGTAAAGAATTTTTTAACATTTCTTGTATGAATTTTATAATCTCTAATTATAAAAATTAATAATTTTTCATATAATTTTTCATTTTCATAGTCCTGTCCATGATACTGGTCATTCCAGGATAATAATCCAGTTTAGTTGATTGAGGAAATTGCTAATCATTTTAATATTAAACATTGCCATTGGATTAAATTTGAAATTTAACTAAGGACAATCGACTTTTATTTGAAGTTTATTTTATTATTTTCTTAAATTAAGAGGCTAATAAAAATTTGCATTAAAAAAAATTTTATATATATAAAAATTCTCTACAATTTTACTTTTACTATTTCTTACTATTTCTTACTATTTCTATTTATATATCTATTTCAGTTGCTATTGCTGTTGCTGTTACTCTTTCATTTTGTTATTATTCAACGATAATCGTAGAAAAGTGTCAGCAATGAAATAACGCAAAAATTTAAGAAGGTAAATGTGAAAACGCCATTTTAATAATGCAATTGGTGCATAAAATAAAACATTTCCATTCTAAATTTTTTTGTATTTGATATTTGTTATTATTGCTGTAAATTGTTATTGTTATTGTTATTGTTATTGTTATTGTTATTGTTATTGTTATTGTTATTGTTATTGTTATTGTTATTGTTATTGTTATTGTTATTGTATTGTTATTGTAGTTATTGTTATTGTTATTGTTATTGTTATTGTTATTGTTATTGTTATTGTTATTGTTATTGTTTTTATTGTATGTTATTGTTATTTGTTTTTTATTGTATTGTTATTGTTATTATTGTTATTGTTATTGTATTGTTATTGTATTTTATTGTTATTGTTATTGATTAAATTTTATATGTTATTGTTATTTATTATTTTATGTGTTTTTGTTATGATGTTTATTAATGTTATTGAGTAGTAATAAAAAGAAACAAAAAGAAATAAAAAAAAAGTAAATTAAAAAACTCTTTGATCAATTGAAATTGAAAAGAAAAAGAAACAAAAGAAGATAAGGAATTTTTATAGAATAAAGGACCAAATTTTAAAAATATAAATATAATTAAATAGAAAATTTGGCCAATTTTTGAAACATTTGTTATGCAGCAATATCGCTATAGCCGGAAATTTAAAGAAGCTCTAGTCAGGCTGGAAATTTTCAAATAAGTCAAGTCAGGCCCTCTATAAATTTACTTTGATTTGTTTTTATTTGGCAAGATTTTATCGCGCTCTTTTTTTACTTTTGTACCAAATTTCCAAAAAATGAACTTTAAACACAAACATTTCCAAAAAAAACGGACTCTAGACATCATCATACATTTCTTTCTCTAAAATAAAATGCCTAAAATCATTGATGCTTTGTTACGGGCATTCTGTAACATTAAGTGAACTGTTATGCTTCATTTTTAATATGAATCTAAACCGAAAATCTTTCAAATTCCCTTTTTTTTTTTTTTTTGTATGCAAATAATCGAGCCTGATAGACAGACAGACAGACATTTATGGAAAATTTAATAATGCCTTAAGAATTTTCTTTATGAATAAGCAGCACACTTCAACACAACAACACTAAATCTTTGATATGAAAAAAGGAAGGCATCTTCTATTTGTAATTTTCTTCTTTATGTTCACCAAAAAAAAAAAGAAAAAGAAAAAAAAAAAAACGTCAGCGATTGATTTATATTTGCCTAACAAATACTTATTGCATGTTTAAAACAAAAGGGCAACAAAAAGGAATGTTAGAAAAAAAAAATTGTAAAGACTTTAAAGGATAAAAATCAAAGTATAAAATGAGAAAAACAAAAAAAACAAAAAAAAACACAAACGCACTCAGATTCATGCGAATTGTCAAGTGATGAATTCAATTGTTTCTTTTATTTTATTTAATTAATTTAATTAGCTTCATTGTTATTATTATTATTATTATTATTATTATTTACATTTATTAACAAAAAGTAATTTGCTTAAATTTATTGTTAATATGCCGTTGATAAAGGAAATATGAGATTAAATATTTTCAAAGATTTGCCATTAAAGTTTTTGTTCAAATATTTTGAATATTTCGCAAAATGCTTCAGATATTTTATAAAATATAATTAATTATTATTAAATTCTGAAATGATTTTATCATAACGGCCCATCTAATTGAATGTTTTGCCTAAAGGCAAAACATTTAATTCTTTCAGCAAAACAAGACCAAATAATGATTTTAAATATTGACAAAATTATTGAAAATACTTACACACCCAATTACTTATGAAAAATGAAATCAATCAGTTAAGGTTTAAGCTTATGTTACAGTTTTTTTGCCTTTCACTTCCTGTAATTTTCCTTTACTTATTTCTTTTATTTCAATTTCATAAAAAAAATTAAGAATAAAAAGAATAGAAATAATTATAATGAAATTAAAAAAAAAAACACTCATACGCCACGTTAACCCAAAGCAATTTATCATAAGAAATTGTGATGAATATATAAAAATACTAAAATTCTTCCATAACGAACAAATCATTTTGCTTTCATTCGTTTTTTTTTTTTTATTGTTTAAAATTAAGTAACGAAGAAACATGAAACAAAATTTCACTGTACAAAATATTTATTTGAATAGAAAAACTAAATAAATAAGTTAAAAAATTTTATTAATGTCTTAGGTCGATATGTTCAATGTTTGTATTTTCAACGTTAGAGAATTTTTGGCTTTCGATAAAGCATTATAGATCAATATTAAATCAATATTTTCCAACAGATAATCAGAATTTTGAAATATTGTGCCAAATATTTCCAAATGATATTGCAATTTTTTTCCCCAATTACATTTTTACGAAATCTCACTCTCTCTTTCTCTCTCTTTGCCTATCTCTCTCTCTCCTCTCTCTCTCTCTTTTTCTCTTGCTCTCTTTATTATTGTATTTAATGGAAAATTTCCAATTTTAAAAGCAGTTTCATTGAACTGGGGCCTTATCCAAAGTAAGGCCCTTTTGAAAAGTCAATGCAAACCTAATTATTTAGAATTCTCGCCTTTTTAAAGGTAAATCAAATCATACAAATTATCAAACACATTATCAAGTTCTATAAAAGAAAGAAAAAAAAAACCAAGCATAAGACAATCAGTCTTTATTTGTATTAATTGACAAAAAAAAAAAAAAAACCAAAAAAAAACAAAACGTCTCTTTTACAATTTTCCGTTATCAATTAACTTAACTATGGTGCTTCTTTATATATAATTCTTATGTAAAAATTATAAGAACACAAGAAACAGAAGATAATTAATTAATAGAAGAACTAACAAACCAAATTAAAACCTCAAAAACCGCGTCATTTTCAACGAAATGAATTAAGAAAATATTTCATAAAAAATGACACAATACTTAATTATCATCATCATCATCATCATCATCATCATTATGATTATTTTTTGTATCATAATAATGATTATATGATTATGATTATCATTATTATTACAACAAAAAATACGTGGAAAAAATTGTTCCACGTTGAAATGGCGTCTAATACCAAAATGTAACGTTGCTGTATGGGGTCGCATATGCCCTAGTATGTGTGTATGTGTGTATGTGTGTGTAAATATAAAGGAAAACAAAAAGAAAGTGAAACCTTTTAAATACCCTACACCGTTTAAGTAAATGGCATTGAAACGTCCACAAAATAATTTAAAAGTCCAGCAACTAAAATAAAAAATTGTACTTTTCAAATTCTATGATATCGGATGGTGATTTTGCGTTAAATGGGTGAAGAGTCATTAATGGATGCAATTGGTACACAAACTGTACCAATTGCCAAGTATAAATTATCAAATAACAACTTTATGCCAATTTCCATTAAAAAAATATTGCAAATTGTAAATATCTTTCACATAACAACATTTTACAGAAGAACTTCTTTTTATAGGGCGTGGTCATTAAAGTGAACCAAACCTAATCGTTTGGTATAAGTATGGCCTTTGGGTCTTTGGGCTAACATGTGTCAGCCGTGTGGTCGAATAACAAATTTATATTAACAGACAATAGACGGACGGAAGGACAGACATAGACTTAAATCGTATCAGAAAATCATCTGACTTTGTAAATTTTTGTCAATTTTTTACTATTTCTTTGCAAATTTTTGCAAATTGTCGTTAATTTTCACAAAATTTTCAGAAATTTTTGGTAAATTTTAATAAATTGCAGGCACAACAAGTGAAAAATTTTTATTTAGCTTAGGCCAAGTCCTGACTACCCATCACCCAGACACTTTTATATTATTTATGATATGCTTAAAAAATCGAAATATTTTGAATTTATGTTGTACTATGGGCGTGCCCCTTTGATCAATTTGGCCAATTTTCAATTTTCAATTTTCAACGTACATCAAATTCCAGTGCTACTGGCCAAAATTTGCTACCAGGAGAATATTACACATGGGCACACAGATACATGGACATACAGTTAGTGTTTTACATCCATACCTGCCTGGAAGGCTCAAATGCATGGTATAAACATACTTAATGATCGCTAGCGTTGGTAGACACGTCACATCACGTGCATGCCACCGTCCCGACTAGCTTCCAATTTAAAGCCAGTATTGCACCTCATCCAGTTAGTTTAATCCTTGGTGTAAGGATTCGGGGCCTTCTTATTACCCCTTGGCTTAGATTAGATTAGCCCGATAAGCCTACCCAGCTAGCCATTTTATTCGGGAAATGGCACCCTGCTCGACAAACCATAAGAGTGGAACATAAAATAAACATAATTAGGTCGAGCTATGCCCGCAACATGGGCACCACAGCCCTCACGAAGCCAACTCCAACATCACCACATGGGCAAATATGAAACTGGTGATCCCTTGGTACCAAATTAAATCTTTGGATCTGATCTCGTGAAACTCATGATGCCCCATGGTGGCCATGGATCAGAAACCATCTCATGAGCCACTCCCAATTGAGCAGATGCTTCTCGGGATTGGTCGCCCCCACAGATACATGGACAGACAGACAGACAGACATGTCTATATACTTTAAAAGACGCCTAAAATTCCCTTTTGAATGTTACAAATACTAATACTAAGTGGTATATACCGCCAACCTGTGAGGTGGTGCTTATTATAAAAATTATAAAAAAAAAAAAAAATGAATACATACACACATACGCGCAGACATGCTTTCATACGATATAATTTCATATTCAATAATATAAAATTTTATATGTATATATAGAGACAGTTATATTTATATACAGATATATTTATTTGGGTAAAGTTATATATAGATAAATTGAGTAGACACATTACTGTATTCCACAGAAGGTAAACAAATAAAGGATAGAGCAGCAACGAAGGAAACCAGCTAACAGGAAAAACCAAACCAAAGTCAAATAAAACAAAATAAACAGAGAAGAATGGAAAGAAGAAAACTTGTAGTCTCCATGTGATTCAAGAGTTAAAGAAATCACAATAACAACAACAATAACAAAGGTTATCCTTTCATCCATCCTTTTATCCATCTATCTATATATTTGTTTGTTTGTCTGTCTGTCTGTTTGATTGTCTGTCTGTACAACCATTTATATGTTTATTATTTTCCTGATAGCTGGCGCATGCTTTATGCATTGTACCAATATCGTAAAAGAATCAAAATTACGATAAAGCAAAACAGACAAAAAAGAAAACAAAATGAAGTAAAACAGGAGAAGTGAGTTGAAGAGAAGAGAAAGATTTGCACACGATTCAAAAAAAAAATGGTCTTTCAAATAGTTTGTGAAAAATAGTTGCCAAAAGTTGATAGATTCTCTTTACCATTAAAATATATAAAAAAAAGACAAGAAGTTAAAGGAAACGAAATAAAAAAAATTAAGTGGCGTATTTATACTAAATTCTTAGATTTCGTAATGATTTGCCCAAGAAATTTTCATGTAACAAAATTTTCATTTATGAAATTTACAGGTTTTTTTGGTTTTTTTTTTTTTGTCTTTTCTTTTTATCTTGGCTTTTGTATGAAATCAACTATGAAAATGAATTAAATAAGTAGAGACAAAAAAACATCCTGGTTTTTTTCGAAATTTTTTAAAATGACAAATAAAATACAAATTATATATAAAAAATCTTTGATGAAATATTTCAAAATTTTATGAAAATTAAATTCAAAAAAAATAAATAGTAAAGCAAATAAAAAAAAAAAGAAGAAGAAGAAGAAGCAATCGTATAAATAAAAAATAAATAAAAAATTAATAGAAATTTATTAGAATTTGAAAAAGTTTTATGATGAAAAAATTTTCATCATTCATTTTCAAACACTTGAAAAATCTACTTCAGAAAAAAAGAAAGTTTTGAAAAACACTTGTAGCAAACTTTTAATTTCATTCATTTTTTTTTTTTTTTTTTTGTATTTACATTTTTCGCTCACACTGATTGTTGCTCTTATGAATTCATATTGTTGTTGCTGTTGTTATGGCTATTGCTCTTAATCTTCAATTAAAAGTGAAGAACGGAAAGAAGGAAAAAAAACTAGAAAAAAAAAAAGAAGTGGAAACCGTATCCTTGCTGTACAATTCCTGGCTATAACTGAATGTTTTAAAATGCGAATTTTAATTTCCGTTAGATTAAAAAGATCAAACAAAGCAAAGATAAGCAAAACAATCTCAGAAAATTTCAATTTTAACCTTGAATTATGCCAAACAAATTTTATCGATATTTAAATATCTTGAGAAACTTTTCTTAACTTTTTCGTACTCATTTGCTGCTTCTATTACAAGTTAAACTGTGATTAAATAGAAATGTATGTATGTAAAAAAAAAAAAAATAATAATAATAATAACAAATCAGAATTTGTTGTATGTCTGTCCACTTTATAAAGATATCGTTCTATTAATTTGCCTATCTAAATATCTGTCATTTCCAATTGCTGTAAAAAATTCCCTCAAAGGCGAAAATTAATATATCAATTGATCAAAATTCATATTAGTGATTTTCTAATTATAAATATGATGAAATCATATTTAGTTATATTAACAAACACGCCTACAATTTAATAATAAACGGAGAGTTCAGATTTCACACTTTTTACTAATTTTTATATGAAATTTGCCATTTAATTATTTATTTAGTGTACTTTCTTTTTGCACCCTACAACAATTGTTGTACAAGGTATTATATGTTTTGTATGTATGTTTTTAACATCCAGAAAAAAAAAGGGACGATAACTAATAACTTTGGCAAAGCTGGCATCGCTTTCTGAATCGATTTAAGTTTGTCTGTTTGTCTGTTCGTCTGTCCATCTATTCATTTGTTATCTATCTGTAGATTTTTAAGATATTACATTGAAATTTTTAGTACATTGGTATTTTTTGTACCAGAGATAAACCCTAAAAAGAAGACCACGCCCCATGTAAATTTTTTTGCGAAAAGAAAATCTTTGTATGGAAAAAAATTACAATTTTAAATGGATATTAACGAAACTGAATTTGTTGTTGTATTTTAACATAAAAAATATGTGTAATAAATTTAGACCAGAAGAGGCCAATTTTTTTTTTTTTTTTTTTGAAAGCCATTTTTTTATATAGCAAATTTTTCAAATAATTTGTAAATTATAATTTTTCACTTTGTTGATTTGTAATACATTTTTATTGACTTTTTCAAACGCATTGGACAAAGCGGTGTAGGGTATTTAATGGTCAGCTCGGATGGACTATAAAATTGTTAAATTGTTAAATTTGTCCAAATTAAGGCAAATTTCACTTTTTCAATTGTAGTTTTTTTTTTCTTTTTTGGTTTCTATATTTACTTCTCTTTCTATTTCTGCATTATTGCAATTATTATGAAATTCGACAGCAACAGCAACAGAGAAAATTCCATAAAGCAGAAGTAAAGCGGTCATTCAATGAATTAATTCTTCATTTATATGATTAGTAAAAGTTGAATTATGAAATTGCCAAAAGCACCATGTTGCTTGTAGTGAAGAAGAAGAACAAAAAATATAGAAAAGTGCTTAAAGTTTATCTAAATCTTCTTGAAATGTACAAATAGTGTTCTTTTTAATGAAGCAAATTGATGAAACACTTAAGAATGTTACTTTTGAATATAACTGTCAATTAAGTACTCTAGAAGGCTTCATCTAAGCATAGCAGGTAATAACACTAAACAGTTTTACCAATTTTATTTAAATTCATATCGCTTCATCTAAATTTTTTACCCTACAACTCTTTAATTAATGCTACCAAAGTTTAATTAGGCAACAAAATTGGAAAATTATTCTGAAAAGTTTTATTATACGAGAGGAAGTTCAAAAAATAGATCGATCTGGACCTAACTTGGTACAAAATTTTTTTTATATCTAAAGCAAGAGCCAAAATCGAATCATTTATTTCAAAAAAGCCTTTTTTTAACAAAGGCGTTATATGGGAAATGGTCTTAAAAATCTGGACCCATCTGGACCAAGTTTGATAATCCATATATTTTTTATGTTAAAATACAATTCAGCTCCAATTTATAGTAAAATATATTTAAAATTGTACAATTTTTATATATAAAAACACTTCTTTGAAGAAAGGCTTTATATGAGGCGTGGCCGTAAAAATGATCTGATTTTAATTTTATTCAATAAGGTTCATCTCTGGAGACAAAAGTCATCTATATTTAGAAAATTTCATTAAAATATCTAATAAATTGTGACATGGACATACAGACAGGCAGACAGACAGACAGACAGACAGACAGAAAGACAAACGTATAGATGGACAGATGGGCTTAAATTGAGTTATGCTGTGATTTTGAGTCATTCTGTATAATAAAAGATGAATATAACTCAACTCCTTTTGGATGCTACAAACATCTGCACAAATCTATAATGTCCTGTGCCACAAATGGTGCCTTAAAAAAAAAAGTTACGCGTTTCATAAACTTTTTGCTTATATATTCATTTGTCATTGTGCCTTCAAGAGAGCGAGAGTGAGAGAGAGAGTATATTCATGTTAATTAGAGTGGCCTCAAAAATCCAAAGATATGAAACATTTTATGTTCAATTTATTTTTCCATATCCTTTATATTCTTCTTCTTATATAAAACAGGTAATACGATATAAATTAATGACTTTTTCCTTTTCTTTTTTTTTTTTTTTTATTTTGTTGCTTATTTCTTCATTTTCTTCTTCTTTGTTTTGAAGGAAGAAAAGTACGTAATTATTAAAAGAAATATAACTATGTAGCTTTTGTTTAAGGAATCTTTGTTTAAAGTTAATATAAATTATACATTAAATATTTTTCTTCACTAAAAATGTCAATTATTAAAAAAATGAGTGTCAAACATTTGAATATAAAAATATGTCAATTATTAGATTTTCTTTTTTTTCCATTTATTATTATTATTTTTTTTTTTTTTTTTACAATTTTACAAGAGGCTAACAATTGTGCATGGCTAACTTTGTGACAAATTTCGTCCAATTAAAGTTACATAGAATTTTGAAAACTTTAAGCTGAACTTTAATCACAAAGCAACAATGAAATTGTAAAATGAACATTTTTTACAATAGATTCATAACATTCCAATTGAAAAATTTGTAAAGGCACATATTTATACTATGAATATTTTTTATATGGCAAGATATTTAGGAAATTTCATTAATTGGTTCAAATGGGTCCAGATTTTTAAGACCATTTCTTATATAATGCCTTTTTCAAAAAAAAGCTTTTTCGAAATAAAAGATTCAATTTTGAATATATTTTAGCGAGAATAAGCTTTAGCTCTTGCTTTAGATTTAAAAAAAAATTTTGTACCAAGTTAGGTCCAGATCGATCTATTTTTTGAACTTCCATAAATAATTTTCAAATAATATCAAATTGTATTTCAAATGCTAATTTGTAAACTAATTGTTAAAATGATGTTAAGTTTGGATATTTCGAACTTTATATATTTCTTAATAGTCAGAAATCGTATGGATCTATCAACAGTGTGGCCATTTATGAGATTTTATCGAATTATTACAGCGCATACAAAATTATATAATATTACGCCCACTTTTATGTGATATATTTAATTTCTAGTATTACTCATAGATTTTTAAATGTTTTTAAGCCTCTTTTTGAGTCCTAAACTGTCCCATACAGAGTCGTATCTATGCAATATGAAAATCTCAAAGTTATACAAAACAAACAAAGCTTTTAGTCAATTAAATTCTTTATATTAATTTGTTTTATTTTTCCTTTTTGATTTTTTATTTTCACATCGCTTCCATGCACTTTTCTATTAAAAATTTTATTGTTATTTAAACAATACGAATATAAAACAATAGGATTTGAATAGAATTGAATATCTATGGTAGCTCTAATCTCTATTAAAAAAAAAAAAAAAAAGGAAAAAACCTTGAGCCTTTGCAGGCTTAAAATATATTAAATAAATGCAAAAAGAAAAACAAAAACAAGTGAAACAAGTGTTAAAGACAATTGAAGTCTAAACTTGTTTATTCAGGGTCGGATCAGTTGTAGCAGAGTTTTTCGTATTTTTATGGATAGTCAAGAGAAAAGTGGACTTTTCAATTCAGTTCTATAGCAGTTGTACAAATTCGCAGAAATCCTTGAAGAGAGAAAAAAACGATATTACAAAATTAAAAGTTATAAAATTAAAATTTAATTTTGTATGACTTGAAATGGCCATCACATGATTTTATCAATTTTTTTTCCAGCTAAATAAAATAAATTCAGAGATATTTTTATTTTAGGATATTTTACTTGAAATGGGCGTGTCATTTCATAAATTTCTCTGCTTACGGGTTCAATACAAATATCAATCTCTCTACCGCGAACTTTTCATATTTTTGTCAAATTGAAAGTTGCCACGATTACAATGCTAAACAGCAAAGTTAAATGGATTCAATGTCGAGTCTTTGAGAATCATAATTGCCCCTCCTATCACATTCCATTCCAACACCCAATTTCTATTACTCCAAAAACGTTGAAAAACATTTCAACAAAACCGTTTTTAGCTCAATATTTTTTGGCCGACATACATCAAAAAAGCCAAAGGCCTAAATTATATTGCTTCTTCTATTTTACATTCGAATATTTAATTTTTTGTTTTCTATTTAGAATATGGCAATGTCCATTTGTAAAATCTAGAATGAAGCGTGAATCCTTTTTTAACCATTAATTTTAACTTAATTAATTTTGTAAACAGTAAAATTATCTATGAATCGATGAACATAAAACTGTTAGTCCAATCATTTTGATTTCATTCAAAATTTATTTCAAAAGATTTTACTCCAAATTGTTACGTCCCGATATTTCAAGTTACCACTCTCAAGAACATTATGGGTTTAAGGCGAAAATTTTTCATTATCTCCACAATTATTATTAGATGAGTTGCAATTGGTGAACGCCATAATTTCTAACATATTCAAATTACTTTAAGTTTTTCATTTGTCCAATAAAAAGATAAAATCAAAATTTATAATGCAATTGTAATCAACATCTCTGACTGAAATATATAAACTGAAATACGCTGCCATGCAAATAAATAAACTTTCATACCAATAAAATAACTGAAGCAACAACAAGAATAACAACTGAACAACTAGATTAATATAAATGATTTGTTCTTGTGTATGCTTATACCTAAATCTATCTTGCCCAACCCTCCTTCCCCCTTCCCCCTTCCCCCTTCCCCCCCCGACCTCGCATCCTGTCTCACTCACTCACCCACTATATGTGTGTATTGTTGTCACATTTTCACTGTAAGTAACAACTTATCAGTTTCTATAAATGTATGAGTATAATATTTCGCAACCATGTTGTTGTTGTCCTGCTGAAATAAATATGCTCGTTTATAATGTAAAAATAGTCTAACATATTCAC
Organism: Melophagus ovinus; assembly: GCA_023089585.1. NCBI lineage: Eukaryota > Metazoa > Arthropoda > Insecta > Diptera > Hippoboscidae > Melophagus > Melophagus ovinus. The sequence continues at coordinate 1,999,680 of JAKKIB010000176.1, forward strand.
AGTAAACTCTTTACTATAAATTTTTTTTAATTGAGTGGGAAGTACAATGTTCCATGGAACGCTCCCAATTCAAGCATTTTAACAACAATTCAACTTAAACGAAAGAAATTGAAAATCACTTTTTAGGGCGATATTTATATGATGAGAGGTTGTTTCGAGTAAAAATTTTACTGAATCTGCAGAATCTGCAGATTAATGACAAACTTTTACAGGTGGATGGATAAAAATATCTATATAGAATGACAAAACAATTTGGGGTTTCTTTTTCCATGTTACAGAAAAGGTCACTTCAGCTGGAGTTTTATTACTCTCCAAATGGCTACGCTAATTCTAGCAACAAAACTTTGAGCAACATCGTTCATTTACCACCATCAGTTAGCAAGGTATCGAAAACGTTATATATAAACGTGATGTTATATGGCGGAACTCATTACACCCTGATCATACTAAATCACATAACTAACATCACCACGGTTCGTATCTAAATAAAGTTAATCACTGTATTCTAACACAAGCATCTGGGCTTTACAAACCTTCTCAACTTTGTGCATCTGGTGAGTATGATTTTTGGCAAATATTAAGCCGCCTGAAAAGTAAAAATCCAACAAGTGACAGGATTCGCTAAATATTTTACATAAAATGACACAAGAAATTCACAAAAATGGCTTTAAATTGAGTCCCTTTTAAGGCGATTTCTACTTTAATTGGAAATAACTTTTCATGTAATAACATGAAAAGTTTGCGAATTGTTCTCTAAAACGAACGCTGATGCAAAAAGAATTTTGTGATTTTAATGTACGCTACGAATTCGTACAACTTGTATTAAGTATCCTGCAACAGGACATTTATCAGTTTTTATCAAAGAAATTTTTTTGCCGTACAACTTTTATCCAACTTTTTGTCCAAACTTTCGTCCAAATTTTGTACATTTTTCTTCTCAATCCATTAATTATTACATTATCGGCATTCAATACGAACAAATGAAGCGTGTTATAAGAGGATGGACTGTATTTAATCGTACATACATCTTGTATGCATTAGCATCAAGAATAAATAATAAATAAATAATAAATAAATAATAAGATTTCTACAAATGTTTTGTAAAATGAAGTCTATTTGTTTCTGTTACATAAGATGAATATTAACTAAACTAAATATCTTTGATATTATACAGTTTTCATATTACACAATATATAAGTACAATAAAAAAAAAAAAAAAAAAGTTGAAATATATTTATTTATTTCATATTGTAATAAAAAATTTTACCAAACTAGAATAATTTTTTGCAATTATATAGTTTTAATAAACTTTATGCATAAAAATTATGTAAAATTAAAACAACGTAAAAAACAAAAAAAGTGTAATAAAAAAAAAAGTTTAAAAGTCAATCGGTATCGATTATTGATTACCCTCACAATCTCATCACAATTCTCATCACACAACTTTACCCATAAACTCCTTTTTTCTGAAAGAAAGTGTTATTTGAGACAGCGTCACAAAAATGTAAGACATTGGTAAATATGAAGACATTTTCATTAGAATTTATTCATAAATAAAAAGACAACTATGGACAATAAGACAACATTGTGCAGAGTGACTGAATTTCGTTCGGATTGTTCTATGCTCTGGTCCATAACTGATTAACACTAAAATGGCAAGAATAAACTTTTAGATTCATGTAGTGCGGCCTCTTGTTGGAGCAAAGAATACCGGGCATTAAATCTTTTAGTTGATCGGTTTAAAATTTATTAAGCATTTGTTTTAAGAAATTATCCTTCAGAAGGCAAATGGTAAATACGCAACATCATTTCCCAAACTGTTGTGATGGTATAAAAAAAATCGCCTAAATACAGTTCAGATTATTTTTAAAGCTAAAGTCGGAAAAATTGTACTTAAATTGGGTGTTAGAGTTTGCTTTATCTCGTATTAGAGCAATCTAAAATAAAAACTCTCACTTGTTTTCCAAGAATAGACCACTAGCTGTAAATGGTTTTAGATTGAATTGCCCCTTTCCGTATTATCTGATAAGCATAAATTCAAAAAATCTGAGTGCTGCTTCCTAAATATTAAATTCTGAGAATTTTCCTAGTTTTGTTAATGATCTGCAATAACACTTTCAATTCTTTTCAACTACTAAAGAAATGTTGGCCTTTTCAAAATTTTTTATGCGCCTTCTTTCTTCCTTTCTTTCATATTTTATTCTACAAAATTTTCGGCACAATAAGCATATCGTTAAATTTGTAAAAATATTATGCCACGTTTCACTAATAATATAATAATAATGATGATAATTTAAAGGCTTTCTATTTACTGGAGTAACTGGTAAAAACAAAACTTTCTCAAATGATTTTATAAAAACTAAATTAAAAGCAAATTGTTTCATTTAAGTTAAAATAATTTCATTTAGCAATTAAATTTCGTTGTTGTTGTTTTTTTTTTAACATTTCCTTTTTTATTTATAACTTACACCGCTTATGGTACAGGACAGGATAGGTATTATAAATTTGTACAGATGTATACCCATCTTTTATTATACACATTAACTCAAAATAACGATTTAAGTCCATCTGTCCGTCCATCTGTCTGACTATCCATGTAAATTTGTTATCAAGCTACAGGTCACAATTTTTGAGATATTTTAATAAAATTTGTTAGATATAGGTTTATTTTGCGAATCTATTGAATAAAATTAAAATCAGACCATTTTTATGACCACGCCTCATATAAGGCCTTTCTTCAAAGAAGTGTCTTTATATATAAAAATTGTACAATTTTAAATATATTTTACCATAAATTGGCGCTGAATTGTACTTTAACATAAAAAAATATGGATACCAAACTTGGTGTAGATGGGTCCATTTTTAGGACCATTTCTTATATAAAGCCTTTCTTTAAAAATAGACTTGTTATAAATTTACAAAAATTACAATTTTAAGCGATTTTATTGTAACGAAAATCGGCATTTAATTATAACAAATTTGATTCAGAATGGTCCATTTTTTGAACCCCCTCCCATATAACTTTTTCTAAATAATTTTCAAGTGATTTCTTTTTTTTTGCAAAATTACATTTTTTTTTTATTTGATTGTCTTGTAACTCTTTTGTTTGATTTTTGGTGTATGGTATTTAAAAGTCGACCCTAATCGCTTTGTTTTTGTTGTTTTTATATTGTGATTGCATATTACTTATAAGAAAGCCATCACTTTGGCATTTAATATACAACAAACGTCTTAATGCATGGCAAAATGGCCAAACAAAAAACAAAAAAGCCAAAACCCAATAACAATGGCAAAGGAAATTGAGAAAGTAACTAAAAAGAAACAAACGGGATAAGTCCATGCGGAAATGATACCTTCAAATAATTACATCATAGCAGCCGTTCCATATCTTTTGATATGGTACCACAAATTTATTTAAAATGATATGAAACGATTCAAATAAAATTTATATGTTTAGGGCAATAAGATAGAAAACATAAACATTGTTGTTGTTAAATTGACAATTGACAGTATATAACTTCTACTATTTTATATTCTTCTTCTTCACTTTCATCTTTAAATTAACTTTTTCGAAAACTTTAATGGGACCAACCAATTCAAAGTGGTAAGTTTTTTAATTAAACTTTTTAGTGCGTTTTTCATGGCTGTTAAAATGTTCATTTAATGGACTAACTATAAGAAATTGTGGCCTTTAGATGGCTTTCAAATCAAAGTATAAATATCATACAAATTTAATAAAAAATCTCTCTGAAATCAGACAATCATTTTAATGCACTGAATCTCTATTTATTTAAAAGAAATTGAACAAAAACACAAAACTTTCAAACAAATTCTAAGTGAAACACAATGCCTCAGAAAAGTACTTTAGAGATCAAAAAACCATCGTCCATCATCTAAATAATGTTTTTTTTTTAAAGTGCTGACATTATTAACCCTCTAAAATTTATTGCAAGGACAATTCATATAATGCCCATTAGATTTTATAAATAAATAAATTGTATCATATTTCAACTCTCTCTGGTTAATCTAAGCCATAAATTCCATTTAATTGAATGCAAATGCTTTAGAAACTAACTAGATGAATGTTCCTTTTAGTAATTATGGCAAAAAGTCATTTGTATCAAATATGTATGTTTATACAAAGTAATTATATAATTTAGGAAATAACATTTTTGTAATTACATTGTTTCATAAAAAACATTGCAATTTTTTTTCATTGCAACTACTTTATTGCCATGTATTTTATGTTTAATATTATTAGCTGGCCATCGGTATTAATGGTAATGAAGAGCCATAGGCCATATTGGTAATTATTATAATTATTCGAAATGTTATATATGTCGCATCATAAATTTTGAAGTTTAAAAGTGAGGCGGAAATATCATTCTCCATCTTCCAGTTTTATTTTTACATTCAATCCATCTCTACATTGATTTGTGAGGTTTTAAATAAAGGGCAACAAGGACAGTACAGTTAGTGTTTTACATCCATACCTGCCTGGAAGGCTCAAATGCATGGTATAAACATACTTAATGATCGCTAGCGTTGGTAGACACGACACATCACGTGCATGCCACCGTCACGACTAGCTTCCAATTTAAAGCCAGTATTGCACCTCATCTAGTTAGTTTAATCCTTGGTGTAAGGATTCGGGGTCTTCTTATTACCCCTTGGCTTAGATTAGATTAGCCCGATAAGCCTACCCAGCTAGCCATTTTATTCGGGAAATGGCACCCTGCTCGACAAAAATATAATAGTGGTATAAATATAATAGGTCGAGCTACGCCCGCGACATGGGCACCACAGCCCCCACGAAGCCAACTCCAACATCACCACATGGACAAATATGAAACTGGTGACCCCGTGCTACCAAATTAAATCTTTGGAACTGATCTCGTGAAACTCATGATGCCCCCTGATGGATATGGATCAGAAACCATCTCATGAGCCACTTCCAATTGAGCAGGTGCTTCTCGGGATTGGTCGCCCCCAGGGCAACAAGGACAGGAGTGTGTGTAGAAATCCCAGTTTCAATTAATTTAAGACAAAAAAAAAAAATCATCTATAAATTTGAAATATTTATGGCCGTTGTTTTGCCAATTTTCTTTATATATTTTATAAAAATTCCATCTAATTAATTGTTTATAATTTATAAATAATCTGCAAAAGGTGGAAAAAAACTCAAAATTTCATTGTGATTAAGGTCCTTGACCCATTTCGTCCATTCTCAATATCAAACATTAGGCTTCTTTTTTTTTTTTTTTGATAGATATAAAATTTTATTATGAAAATTGGCACATTTTTATATTTATAATGAGTTCATTTAGAATGTGATTTATTTAAAATCGAGAAGATTTGTAAATGTCTTATATATGCCAAGAAATTGATATCATCAGAAGTGCATGATTATTTTTATGTATAAATCTATAAGAATTTATTAAAATATTTTCAAGTATTTAAAGTACCTTTAAAGTTTATTAAGCCATCAATCAATCATCATTATCATTCATTAGTCAAATCATAAAATAATGCAATCTAATGCACAATCAGGTTTATTGTTATATGAGGAAAGTGTGATCTTTTGATTCTACAAAAGGAACATTTGCTTAAATATTTTCTTAAATATAATTTTATATATTTTTCATGTACATTTTGATTCATCATCTTTTTCAACTTCTAATTTATTTAGTTCTTTCAATTCTACACATTTTGCTTATAATGATTTCAAATATGCATAAAATTTTCTTAAAACCCAGAGAAATCAGAATTATTCATTAATTTGATTTAATTTGAATTTATTCCTTTGTCTATCTAATATCAATTTCTGAATTCTATTTTTTTGTTAGGGAACTCCAGACTTCAGTTTCTTTTCGGTTTATTTGAGTTATTACAAATAAATTTTGTAACTTTAGAAATTAGTTTTGGTTTTGGTTTTGGTTTTGGTTTTGGACCAAAAATACAAAGAATTCATTGGGCATGAGTATGAATAACTTTTTCGAGGCATATGAAATATTTTTAAAATTTCAAATATTTTTGAATGAAAATTTCTGGCATGCATAAAAAATTTGCTTAGTTCTTAACTTTTGAATTATTTCAAGTGAAATGATATGGAATATTTAGAATTCATTCTAAAGTGATTCCAAAATTCTGCATGTAAATTTTCGATTAGGGTTATTGTACTTTAAAATGTTGCCAATAGAGTCAAGAAAATTGTAAATTTTTATGTGGCCTCCTCGTAAAACCCAAAATATTTTTCTACTTTAGAAAACTTTTTACACCTTTTCATATTTTCATTTTTAGTATTCATCATTGATCATATTGATCATCATATTCTTATATTCTTTAAAAAACTAGATATGGCATGTGATTATAACAATTTTTGTGCTATTTCATTTCATTTTATTTTTATACCTACCACACCGGAAGCTATTTCGTTTAATATTTAAACGTCCCGCAAATCTATTATTTTATACTCATTATTTATATAACGCCACAGTCAAAAAGTTTATGGATCTATAATTAATCTACAATTGATTTTTAATTGAATTTTTAAACCTAAATAAGCATATTTATATTTAATGTAACAATTGTAGCATGCTAGAAAATGCAAATTTTTTTTTTGTAAAGTCTACTAAAAAGTTTTCCTTAAGATAATTTTTTTACACTTAATGAAAATCCCAAAAGTTGGTAATTTTTGTATTATTTTTGCATCTTGTCATTATTGTAAGAATTTAGGGAAGGCAGAACTTTGGAGAAATATTGAGAGATGTTTAAAATTGAGTTTTGATTGAAACTCCCACTATTTTTATTTTGTTTCCTTTTTTTTTTTTATCTTCAATTTATATGGAAAATTTAAAAATTTATAAATAGTTCAAGTAAATAAAATTCATGATGAATTCATCGAATTAAATTGGAAATTATTTTAGATAATATAAACTAACATTTACTGAATATGACCCTCTCAAAATGAAAATATCATAAATTCTATATAAAACTTAATTTAGCATCAACTTAAATATTAATACAAAGAGTAAATAAAAAGATATCGCATAACAGTAAAAGATGACTGAAGACAACTAGAATTTTTCGTTTTCGTTTTCGTTGTCGTTTTCATTTTCGTTGTCGTTGTCGTTGTCGTTTTTCATTTTCGTTGTCGTTGTCGTTTTCTTTTTCTTTTACACAACACATTGTTGATCTATTAAGTTTGTGTGGCTGTATGTGACAAATGTATATTTAACTAGTTTATAGCGCTATAGAATTTACTTTCTAAATCAATTTAATAAATTGTAATAAATTTAATATACAAATGTATTTTCTTAGGGTTGTGCATTTTCTGAATTTTTTTTTGATTTAGATGTTTGAGCAATTTTTAAAATTTACAAATTTCCGCAACAAATCTAAATCGCTATAAAATCATTTTTTCTTTTTTTTCTTGCTTTGCAATTTGAAATTCTTTATGAAAAGTTGAAAAAAAATTTAATTTAAATATGTAAAATTATTCAATCACTTTCTTTGCCAGGCACTTTCCTTAAGAAATTAAGGCATTTGCCTAAAGCAACAAGATGGAGTTTTATTTAAAAAAAAAAATACAAAAAAAAAAAAATAAAAAAAAAATCTCAGAAAAAGGTATAAAAAGAAAAAAAGAGATTTCCAAGTCTTAGGAGTCCACTTAGTTACACTAGCATCTACGGAAATTCTTCTTAGCCCCCGCTAACAATAATTAAAATTCTAAATTGAATTCCATAAGACATAAAAATTATCTTGAAGGCGTCATTGAAATTGTTCATGAAATAATTTCACATAACAATAAAATTTATTATCAATCTAGCGTATTGTATTGTGTAACCACGCCCATAAGTAATTATTAAATTATGTATAAATTGAGGTACACTTTATCAATTTGCTACACTCATAATGACATGACTTTTCATCTCCCATTAATTTCAAGCCATAAAAACTTTCGTCCGAACAAACTTAAAAATTGTTTAAGAGATTTCCGGGCATCATAGTTTTTATTACCGTTGTTTCATTTTCGCTTTTATTATTATCATCATTATTATATTTACTATCATCATTATTGTAATTATAATTAGAGTTTTTTTTTTTTTGTACCTTTAACAATTTTTATGCCAAAGTTATCTATTTTTTTCGGTCTCTCTTTTTGGTTCTTTTTTTGTTTTTTTTTTTTTTTATTCCTTAACCGCTACAAATTTTTTTTTATTTCTTACTTGCTACTTTTACATTTTAATTATTTTCTTTTACAAAATACAACTAACAATTTTTTTGACTTTTTCGTTTTAATTTTGCTCCTCATTTTATTGCATGTACTTCATTTAATGATATTGATAAATAAGTTAATTGATAAAATGAAAAAATTAAAATTACAAATCAATTAAATGAAAGAAAGTTATCTGCTCTCTCAAATTTATCACTCATAATTTTTATACATCATCATTAAAATCATTTCAATTAACATGATTACGATACGAGAATAAATGCACAACTTTATATTTGGCCATTTAATGAAATTCTAGTTTAGTTTGGGGGCAATTTTTCAATGTAAAAAATTAATAAAATGCATAAAATATACGCAAAGTGAATGATTTATATTTTGGAGTGCATAGCAGTCCAAAATGTGAATGGGTTTAATATAAATTTGAAGTAAATTTTATATAAAATTTCTTCTTACAATAAAAATTATTTTATATGAAATGGCCATATATCCAAAATGAAATGTGTATTAGGCGTATGGTCATTAAATAATTCAATCCTAATAATTTTAAATTGATCAATATATGACTCTCTGAACTCAAATCCTCTCTCTGCCTTTCTTTTTACTGAATACATTTAATTAGACTAATTTAAAAATTAAAATTTACAGTTTAATAACAGAAAAATTTATGGCCAATCTCATTTGATATAATAAGTATATGGACCTAAACTATTTTGATAATGGACTCTATTTTCTTGTTGTTAATGAAATTTGCATTCGACTCAAAGAAAGTGCTGGTATTAAGTAACAAATGAAATTAAAAATGTTGTAATTGCTCTGAATCACTTTAAGTTAAGTGTTGTAGAATATCTAAGAGTCGACTGCAATCGATTACAAGGTCTTATTTATTTATATATATGAGGAAATGATTTAATAATAGAAAACTTATGATGTTGATTTAATATCATTAATTTATAAATTACTATTTTGCGAGATAATTCATAATAATAATAAAAATAATAAAAATAATAACAAATAACAAAATGTGATTTAATGAAGATTAAAAATGTTATGTGTTTGTATATTGTGTGTATGTGTGTGTGTGTGTTTTTGTGTGTGTGTTTAAACATTAAAAATTATTTATATTTAATTGATAATACATTATAAAGTTGAGGCTTCATTATATTACTCATATGATCATAAGTGAAGATTGAAAGCAAACTTAAGTAATGGAAATTGGAACGAAACAAGATGGCATCAAAAAAAAAAAAAAAAAAAAAAAAAGAATAATGCCAGACTTGCAACAATAACTTCTGACAAATCAAAACAATCCAAATAATCCAAACAAAATGATAAGAAAATATCCGATCCTAACTTATCTTACATTAGACCATATGAAGCAGTTAAGTAATAAATTATGGAAAAGTTTTACCAAATTGTCAAGACCCGTGATCATTTAAAAAGAAACGCTGAAAAACTTTAAAAATAATGAATTCAAAATTCTGTAGCAATTGTAAGCATGTAGTATCCATTATAAAATCAAAAATTCTTTAAACTAAAAGTTTTGTCTAAAAAAAAACTATTTCTAAACTCTCACCTTTAATGGTGAAAGTTTAGAAATAACTTTCGCTTCACTATAATTTTCTTTTGTTTCCTTTTTGTTAATTTTTTTAGTAGTATTAACCTTAAGATCGAAACATTTCAATGTTTTAATATTCTCATCGAAATATTTATTACATTATAAATTTCATTTTAAATACTCAAAATATCTAGGTACCGAAAATTGTGAAAAAAAAAAAAATTGGCCAAATATTACGTGAAAAGAAAAGATAAGTAAGAAAATTATATTTGACTGGGTCGAAATTTGAGATACCCACTATCCAAATACTAAGTAGTTGTTTATAATGCAGATAGCTATTTGGAAATTGTATAAATTCGTTTAGAGAAAGGGCCTTAATATTTATCCAAAATTTTCGATTCGCATCTTTTTTTTTGGAATTTTGCAAGTAATGAGTAAAAAACGATTTGCTAATTTTTCCTTAAAAAAAACTAATACTATTCTCAGTTTATATTACATTGTGGGCATGCCCTTTAATTTATTTAATTCATTTCCAATATTAACCAATGTACATTAGACTTTAAATTTTTCTGTCCAATTTAAAGATGATATCTCTCATATTGTTGACCAAACAAATGTTTATTAGGCATGTAGAGACAGACAGATAGATAGAGGGACAGCTCTAAATCGATTCAGAATGTGATGCTTATCAAGAATATATAGAATAGAGAATAGAGAGTATATCAAGTAGAATAATAGAAGCTTCCTTTTAGATATTTGCCAAAGTAATAACAAAATGAGCATACCTTCAATATCTGGATGATGGGTCTAATACAGAAAATAATTCTGAATGACCTCAATAAAGCAAATAATACATATAATTTTTTTAAATTTCATATTAAATCGAACAGGTTTTGCCATATGTTGCATTGCATGGCATGGTGCCTCATGAACCCTAATGCTGCCAACATTTATTGACTTTTTTTTTTTTTTTGTTTAATGTGAGATATAATTATTAACGAGGGTAACTGATTAAAATCTACTTATCTCTCTCTCTCTCTCTCTGTCTGTATCTCCCTCTCTTTTGTTTTATCTCATTAGATATTTCGTTAAAGTATGACTTTGTTCATTTTTGCATTTGTTTTAAATTGAATTTGCACACTTGAAATTAAATTATGATTATATTTTTCTGCCTTTAAAAAATTGTATTATATATCGAGAATGTTGATGATTTATAGTAGAAATATTTGAATGTAATGTCTGGAATGGTTGATAATCACGTTGATAACAAAACTTAAAAAATATGTTGCTATTATATAAAATATATGGAAAAATGAAAAAATAAGAAGAAATTCATTCATGTTAACTTGAATAAATTGTTGTTGTCATCTTGAATGAAAATTGCATGAAATAGCTATATCAGCATATATAAATTCTATATGTTGTGTAAATTTTTCTTCATAATTTTGTTGCGTTACTTTGAGTTTTGTGGCGTTGCATTTCGTTTTGTTTTCGTCTTACACCAACAAACACATTACATTACATTTTCCCCTTTTTTGAATTACAATTTAGCTGTTTGAGGACCTTCAACAATGTCACATGTATATAAACATATGCTAAAAACAATAATAATAATAATAATAACAATAACATAATAATAATAATAATAATAATAATAATAATAATAATAATAATAATAATAATAATAATAATAATAATAATAATAATAATAATAATAATAATAATAATAATAATAATAATAATAATAATAACAATAACAATAACAATAATAACAATAACAATAACAATAATAATAATAATAATAATAATAATAAGAAATGCAAAAAAAACTTTGCTTGTAGAGTAAATGCATGATAATTAGAAAAATTCCCTTGAACAGCGCATAATAGAAAGAGCGAAAAAAAAAAGAAAAACAAACGAAAGTAAGAAACTAAGAAATAAAAGAACGAAATTAAGCATTTATGCATACATACATTAGTATAATAATGCACTCAGTTAGATGAATTTTGAAATTTGAAATTATACATATTTTTTTTTTTCATTTACATATTTATTATTTGCACTTCAACTTTTCATACATCACACGATGCACAAAGCATCTTTCAGTGTAACGAACCTATTAATGATAATGTTCGCTGTATAAGTATTTGGGTTAAGTTTTATATAAAAAAAATTTTGTTTATCAACTTACTGTGAACACTTTTTTACGAAAATACTTTTAAGAAAAAATTACACAGAACTTTGCATAATTTCTCTATGCATGATGGTAAAGTTAATGATGAAAAATTTGAAAAGGCAACTGGCAACAAAATTTGACTAAGTCAAAATCGATTAAGCTGGTTTGTTCCTTTAATAGAATCGGAACATTTCAATGGGCATAAATTACATTTTAAATCTTGAATCTTGATTCATGAAAACCTTTTAAAAGGGAGTAGAATGGAAGCATTCCATTTTGCCTTATACCGCACAAAACTTTTTTTTTTAAATGAACAGAAAAAAAAAAATGAATGGAATTCCAATATTCCAAACGTTTTAAAATTATTTCTTGAATTGTTATAATTTTTGCCTTACAGCCAATAAATATTAATTCAAGTATAAGCGCTTTAAAAACTAAATAATTAATTTTGACTTACAATCCATTCCAAATGATATAATTGTAGTTACTTCATATAATATTGAAACGAATAAATAAATGAAATAACTAAGAAAAAGTTATGTATGGCTGGACTCATCATCTAAAGACTCACCACTTAAATAATGTTTCATATTTGGCCATGGAGTTTTCTTACAATTTTAACTAGCAGATTGTAACGTCATATGTGAAAGATGCAATTGAATTTTTAGAGTTGGATCCTATTGTATAACTTAAAATTCCAAAAAAAAAAAAAAAAAAAAAGAAATATGTAAAAAAAATATGTAAAATATGTATAAAATGAACAGTAAATTAGAAGTAAAAATTAATGCTTTTCAATGTAAACATGAAAGTATTCCACCTTAAAGTGAAAAGCATAAGCGTATTGAGCGTATTCATTTTAAGCAATTTAAAGCATTTTCTGTAATAATTTATAAACAAAAAATTTTAATGTTTTTAGACAAATTTTAATTTTGCTTTTTCTTTCTAAACATTTCAAATATTTTGAAACAATAAATATGCTTCTAAATTGTGGGCTTCCTCTCTTTGAATTATAAACATGCATACATATCTCCATTTCGCCATTTCGATATTTCGCCATCATCTTATTATGATGTTTGGCATTACATGACACTTCTATAAAAAAATATAACGAATTTTCTAAGTTAAATTATGTGTAAATTACATTTTCTACATTTTTTTTTTATATTTCTTTTCCTTTATTCCTTTTAAATTTGTTCATATTGTTAAAAATTTTCAAGTGTACAAAATTTGAATAAAATTCCAGCCATTCATGATGAAATTAAACAAATAAATAAATTTCATTCATATCATTGACAACGAATTTCAAATACACACCAATCGCTATTAAGGTCTTAACATATTTTAAAAAAATTAACGAGTAAAATGAAACGATATTTATTTTTAAATATGAATAACCATCCAACTCTCCAAACTTCAATTTTATATGTTACAAACTTTTTAGTAATACGTATGTATTCTCAATTATTGGTATGGGAATGATGATTACTAAAAATGTATTAATAAATTTCCTAAATCGATTCTTTCTTTCATGACAAAATATCATGTAATAATTATAATAAATAAAAGCAATATAATCAAACGAATTTTATGCCATTTAATTTTACATCAACCAACGTCCTTTACAATTCGATATATAAAGTTTTTCTTTCTTTCTTTGAAATTGGAAAATTGTATGTGAAATTGGCAAAATAAAAATTCATTCAGATAAGATATTTGAGTCTTTTAATCTAAGCAAAATTGAATTCATCTGAAATTGTTGTAAATGTTTACATGAATCTCTACAAACTTAGTATAATCTGTAATTATCCAGAGTAAAAAATTAATAAAAAATTAACAAAAAGGAAAAGAAGAAAAAACTTACAGGTCTTTTTATATATTCATTTCGAGAAATATATAAAAAAAATCAAAATTGAAAGAAACGTTCACATTTCTCAAAATATAACTATCATTTTATAATAAATAAATAAATGCACCTTACAAATAGTCAATATTTATTTAAAATTAATTATTGTTCAAACGATTCCATTTCAATCTATTTTTTAATAAACTTCCATTTTAAACTCAAAACTAATATCAATATATTTAAACCTTAAATCTAAATATGTATATAGCATGGATAATCTAAAATACACTTGCCTATTAATATTAGTAAAAAAAAATTTAAAATTTAATAAATTAATCTTAGATTTTCATTTAATATAAATATTTTAATTATAAAATATTAGATGGCGCCATCTAGTGTTAACTACTTTTAAAGTGACTATTGTACGTATACATACCCTTTTACTTTTATTTTCTTACAATATTTTTCTCTTACATTGTCATTTTATTGCTTCATTCAGATAATTTTCAGTGTACAGAAAAAAAGGGGAATTTCTACAAATATTGCACAATTTCGCAATTATTTAATTATACATGGAAAATATTGAATTTATATATAATAGAAGTTATTAAAAAAAACAGAATGTTATGTTAATAATAATGAAAATAAATTGAAACTTTAATTATAGAAACCAGCGATCAAGCAGTGGTGCATTAATTATGACAGTTGCTGTAAAAAATTTATATATATTTAAATAATTAAACAATAAAATAAAAGAACATTAAAAGCAATGTACATGTGAAGCAGTTAGTTAAATAATAACAAAAATAATGACAATTAGAATAACAAGAACAATAATAATAATAAATAATAATAATAATAATAATGAACAATAAGAATAAGAGCAACAACAATCTGAAGGCGTTTTGTATGCAAGTTTTGAGAGCTTAAGCATAGAATTCAATTGAATCTAATGGATAATTATTAATTATTTAATTCTTCTATTGTTGTATATGTTATTAAACGAACTAAAGAATGGGCAGTGAATATAATGTGAATTTTATTCAAGAAGAAGAAAAACCGCAAAAAAGTAGAACATGTATTAATACAGTTAGCGGCAGAAATGTTAATATAATTAATAATACAAAATATATGAATTCCATAGAAGATGTTTTTTATAATAATAAAAAGGTAAATAACAAATCTACAGTTATTATTGCATAAAGTTATACGAATAAGAGCAATGGATTTTCCTTTCATTCCATGTGTTATAGGATTACGTGATAAAACATGATAGAAATATAGATGGTGTAATTGAAGGGGAAGATGGAACTGAAGAGCACATTTTAGATGAGGAAATAGAACATGTCGAAGAGGAAGTGGTAGAAGAATATGTAGAGTATTTGCAGGATGATGATGAAAATGAAACTGTAGTGCCAGAAAATGGTGAACATATCATACCAGTTGAAGCAGAAAGCGAGAATGAGAACGAGAACGAGATCGAAAATGGTAATGATGATTCTTCCAGTACTAAAACCGTAGAGAATACAATAACAAAAGCTAATGAGGAAAATTATAATGGATATGATGGACCCACAAGTAGTGTAAGAGCCAAACGTCGTACCGAGGAGGAATCTGTGGATGAAGAGCAATGTCGTATTTGTTTGGTTAAGGATAATTTAATTAATTTATTTGAAACTATTGAACAGCAAAATACAAAAGCAACAATAGCTGATTTGCTAATGAGTATATGTCCGGCTGTATCTATAGCAGTTAAAGACTTTTTACCACAATTCGTTTGTACCTCCTGCCTAGACAAAATTATTATTGCTATTCAACTAAAGCAACAATGTGAAACTACCGAAAAGGAGTTGCGCAAAAAGTTGTCACGTCATAAAAATAAGGTGCGCCGACCTGTTGGTTTTGTCACAATCGATGGACCATTGGATTCAGATCCGCCATCTGAAGAAGAAATTGATGAAGAATTCAAAGTTTCCGATAATAGCGGCTCAGTAGATGAAGACTCTGACGATACAGTATCCACGGCAGACCTAGAATCTAGTAGAGATTCAGCCTTTCACAATAAGAAAATTCGCGGTAATGTTTCACGGCGTGGTAGGCCTAGAAAATATGGTAGACTGCCTCAGCAAAAAAGATCTAAATCCAAATTGGATGAAAGACATGACTTGAGTGACGATCCTGAGTATATTGTTAAAAGGAAACGTACTTCAATGTCTGATGATTCCACTGACAAACATCAATGTAAAGAGTGCGGGCAAAGTTTCAATAGAAAATTATCGCTAGTAATGCATCAGAAGATGCATGCTTATGCTCGAGATGAACCAATTAAATGTCACATATGTGGCAGAGTATTTAAAATGAAAGGTGCCTATCGCACACATATGAATAAGCATGAAGAACGTCCTTTAAATAATTACAAATGCCATAAATGTGAGACGATTTTATCAAATAATGCTGAATTAAAGCGACATTTAGTCAATGAACACAATCAAACCGACGTTGTCTATGAATGTAGTAAATGTAAACGGATGTTTGTCAACTATTCTCGTTTTATACGTCATCAAGAGGAGCGTTGTCCGGGCTATGAGGGGAAATATAAACGACATGAATTGGAAGCCTATGCAGTGGGTAAAGATTTATTTAAAGCAGTTGCTCCTCTAACTACCACATATTGGAGCGATAGTTTTTCCGATTAAAACTATTCCAGTTCCTAAATATAAGAAATAGGTCTTTTAATACATTTGTACCCCGTTTACGTTTCCGTTCTGTCATATAATCGAATCGCCGGATACATACAGTATACACAATTCACTTTAATTTTTAGTATGTAGTCCTTCCTCTTTAATGAGCAACAAGGACTTTATTGTTTTTCTTCTTCTTCTTTTTTTTTGTGTGAATGCGGCTCTATTTTACACAATTGTTATAAAACATTAAGTAAGCGTGAATTCATCTAGATCATATCTTAAATATTCCACACCACTTTGCTAAAAGTCGAACAGGAATCAAGAATTAAAAGTAAAAAAATTTAAAGTTTCCATTTTAGATGGCTTCATTGTAGGGGAGGGGAATTCAACAATTCAACATCGCATATGCCACTACTGAGAATTGCAAAATTCAATTCATATATTACAACTTTACCAAAAACGAAGGCATTAGATAGGAAACAGTCATAAATATCTTAGGGATATGTAATACCTTTCGCCTTTGGGCCAAAACACCTCCATTTACCAAACTTCCCTTAATCTATTCATTCATTTCAAATATCTTAAGTAATGATTAGGCAGATGGATAGACAAATCGGCCTAAATCTATTTACAAAGTTATTATAACCCAATCGATAAGTCACAAATTATAATCGGCATTTACATATAAACGCACAAACACATTACACCTTATAGCACAAGTGGTATTATTTCTTTATGAAATGTGCATTACATTATAAATAAATAAATTTATTATTTAATAAATTTAATAATTTGGTGTAAAACTATTTATACTAATGTTATTAAAGTAAATGTTTGATATATATAATAAACTATAGAGTGTAATATAATAATGATAATTATAATAATAAAAAGAAATGCTTGGAGCATTAATTAACTGGAGCATACGTTAATTTTGGCCAAATTGAAAAAAGTCATGCAAGAAGCAAAATTTTTGCAGGTTATTGAATCATTATTTTGTGGATGCTTAAATTGATTTTTAGTAATAATTTTAAAATTGATTATTTGTACACTCTTTATAGTATTTTATTCTTTCTTTGTTATTTTGAAGCCCTAACTTAAATATAACATAACCATTGATATCGTACACACTTTGTCCATTAGCATACGGGATTTATAGGCAACACTTGTCTTGCCTTCATTGTTGTTTATACCTATGTTTTAAGGCATTAAGTTCCGCCTCAAGTCAAAGAATCTTTGTAGAATGGTTGCTGGGCTGGTTTGCATATTATATCTTCCTTATATGCCTGTCATGGCATCTGATCTATTCAATCTTCCTTAGTTATGCCAATAAGACAACTACAATGGCATGGACATGTGCACATTGCATTATCGTCCAGTCATTCTTGCTTTATATGCCTAAATTAATATTAAAGTATATTTGAATGAATACTCCATCATTCCATAAAGATCATCCAGAAATTAGAGGGTGTATTCATATTGTAAGGCTTAAGAGAATTTCATGTTTTATCAATTTAAAGTAAACGTAGAAATTGCGAGAAAAGTACTTACGTTATACTGATAAACCCTTAGAGGAATTACTTTTTCTCCTTTAAATATTTATTAAATAATAATAAATAGATTTAATTATATAGATTTAAATTAAATATAATTAACTGTAAAATGAAAGAAAGAAAAAACTGTCAATTTACATTTCAATTTTAATTTTTATGAATTTGTATGTATCATGATTTTTAGATTTAAATTCTTATACTCTCTGGACGCAGTATCAACAATTTTTACTCGCATTGATTATTTTCTCATACAATTGAATATTACGGTCAAGCACTTTACTAAAATCCTCAAAGGCCAATTCCATTTGTTTGAAGTATCAGTATTTTGGCATAAGCTTAAAAGGGGTCAAACGCTCAACAATGCAGTGAGTGTTTTACATGCATACCTGCCATGAAGGCTCAAATGCGTGGTACACACACTTGCATAATGAGCGCTAGCGTTGGTAATCATGTCACGCAGGGTGCATGCTATCGTCACGACTAGCTTCCAATTTAAGGCCTACATTGCACCTTATATACATGGCTTAATCTTTGGTATCTAGATTCGGAGCCTTCTTATTACTCCTTGGCTTAGCTTAAATTAGCTCAATAAGCCTACCCAGCTACCTATTTTATTCAGGAAATGGGACCCTGCACTACAAGCATCTATATGTTTGAACGAGCAACGCCCGCGATGTGGGCACTACAGCCCCTACGAAACCCACCTCAATATCACCACAATGGGATCCCGTGGTACCAACTTAAATCTTTGGATCTGGTCTCGTGACTCATGATGCCCCCTGATGGCAAAGGAGAACCAACAACCATATCATGAGCCACTCCCATTTGAGCAGGTGCTTTTCGGGACTGGTTGTTCCCCCAAACGCTCAACAGTGCGCCATTTAACAGATCAAATTACGAAAAGAAAACAGGCTACTTGAAATCATATCAAGTTGGATCATTTCATCAAAACAATGCATCATATCACAAATGAATAAAAACGATTGCAAAGCTGCATGAATTTGATTTCGAACTGTTTCCCCGAATAAGAATCTAACACATTCTCCAGATCTGGCCTCCATTGATTTTTTCCTATTTATAGATATCCAAAGAATGTTTGCAGTAAAACATTTTAGCACTGATGAAGTGATAATCACCGAAACTGAGCAACTGAGAAAATCATACTATAAAAATCGTATGATCGCTATAATCATTGCTATTTCCCCCCATATAATTTGAATATCATACCATTTGACAAAGATTGTTTAACATTTAGGTATCGTAATTTTTAATGAAAGAGGTACCGGTAGTCTTATGTATTAATTTTACATTATACATTAAATGAAGATATTTCTAATTGTCTAATCACTTTCTTGTACTGCACAAATGCCTTAATATCTCTCTAAAGTACATTTATTGTTCTACTGATGATATTTGAAATCTTGGATTGTTCGCTATTAAATTGCTTCATTATTGTGCAATCTCTTAGGAAAATTTTACAACGCACAATAAATACAATCATAATAATACACTAGGGAAAAGAATAGCCTAATAAATTGGAAATTATAGATACATTTTGCATAAAAACTTATACTTATTTATTTAATCGATGCAACAACAATAACGATAACAATAACATTTCAGGAATCAATCAAATGTAATTCTTTTGTTTTTAGTAAAAAACTAAAGGAGAAAAGAATAATTATTTTAGAAGAATATATATAATAATTCGATAAAAGAATTCTCCATTTAGTTCCTTAAGCTTGAGTGTGTATTTACTTTTATGCATATTGTGCTAAGCTTACGCTTTAGCATAAACCACTTGATATAAAATAATTTTTATTTAATGTAACGGGAAAAATCTTTAAGTGCTTCTGTTCCATTGCCTTATGGATTAATAGCATAGATCAAATAATTTCACATGTTTTAGTTTACCTGCGATTTATCGATTCGCAGCGGGTAGATTGAGCCACCTTACAACTCGAAGCGTGGTAGATTACATGGATTACATTACAAAGGAGGCCAATTGGAGGAAGACCAAGGGCAACCGAACGTTCCAGAAGGGAACAAGAAGGCCTATGAATGCATAAGTGTGCTAACCAGCCCCCCCGGAAGTAATACCTAACGGTAGTGAGGCTTGGGAGTCAGTTGGACGAGGAGTAGAGGAGTAGAGGAGTGTGTTTTAGTACGTAGGTGTAGGCAGAGGTGAAGCCGGGTCCAGCCCTGTCTATGAATCGTGCATGCCAACAGAGGGCTGTTGGTACCTATTAAGGCTTCACACTACCAGGTTGCATACCAATAACCAAAAAAATAAAACCTACGATCTATCCATTTGGTAACAGTCCATGTAATTATGTTATCAATCATTAGCACCCTCAAATAGAGTTTTAGATTAAAATTATTATTATTACAACAAATAGAAAACGTAAACAAAATGACAAAATGAATATACCCAACTCTAGGAGAGTTCTGGCCATAAAATATAGAACAGTATTAACTGGAAAGAAATGACCAGGTAGAAGTTGACGCAGTAAAAATAAACTATTAATTAAAAATAGATGTAAAATCTGAATGAATAAGATCGAATAATCGATAACTTAAAATGTAAGAAGTTTAAAGGAAAAATGCATAGACTCGCAATTGCTTAATGTAAAGTCTAATTCATGGAGCCTTTTTTCATATTTATTCAATTTAAATGTCACAACGAATTAATCATTTAATTATTTCATACACAATTCCTTTTATGATTAAAAGTAGACAATAAATATTTCTTAAGAATATCTTAAGAATTCATTAGGAAATTTTTGAATATTTTGTTTCTTTTTTTATAACCAGCACCTAGATATTGGCGTTATATTAATTTTGTCAATATGTTTGTAACAACCAAAAGAGAGCTTCGGATAATTTTTCAAAGTATATGCAAATCTTTTATTTAGCATCAAATTTTGTAACGATTTAGATATGTCTATCTGTCTGTCTGTCTGTCTGTCTGTCTACCTGTCCTTCTGTCTACGCCTCTATCCTTGTGTTGTTAACATTCTTCCAGTCGCGCAAAAGGAGATATCAAGCTCACATTTGGCAAATATATCGCCAGTTTTTGCAGTTAATGGTTGGTAATGAAAATGGACTAAATCAGTCAAAGCATATGCCCACAGTGCAACACAAACTGAGAACACCTCAATTTTGTATCTATTTCTTTTCGTCTTTCTTTATAATTATTTTATTTTTGTATTCAACATATTTACGCTCACATATACATGTGAGCATGATAATCCTTTCTTCCTTTCTACTGCCTGCTTATTTTGCTTCTCATTTCCTACTTTATGTGTCTTTCTTTATATTTGTTTTGCCTTTAATTATAACTTTTGAGTTTTAAGCACGAACTCTACGCGGTTGAAGGGTTTTTAATGATTGTTCATTAAACTTTTTAAATTTTCAACTTTACATAAAACGGCATAATAATCTTTTCCCTATCTGTCTAGCACTCTCCTCTTTAGTCAAGATAAAAAAAAAAAGCAGAAAATTCGATAATATAATTTTAATTCTAATGATTTTATTTGCTTTAAAACTTTTCCATTTATTATTTTTCTATTTTTCACAACAACATCATTATCCATATGATTCCATTTAGAATAAGGTATTTTTTTCACTCAAATAGTTTCTATAAAAACTATTTGTAAAAGATCTTCCCTTTTTTTTTGGGCCCATTTTCATTTTGTTCTTTTATTAATTTTTTTTTTTTTTTTTTTGGTCTTGCAATCATTTATAACGACCAAGAGTCAAGAATCGAGTGTGTGCCATTATAAATGCAAATCGGGTTTTTGGCCTTTTCTAAATAATATGAGAATGGATGATGTAGTTTGTGAAGTAGCAGTAACATTAGCAATATCAGTAGCAGTATACCACTACTTAATGATGATAATAGGAATGCAAAGTGGTCGGATATAGAGAATGTGATGTATAGACGGGAGCATGAGCCACTGTGAAGGTTGGTGCATGTGCTACTGCAAAAGTGGGAGCATGAGCTAGAGCCAAAGTGGGAGCATGAGCTACAGCCAAAGCGGGAGCATGATGAACAACAGCAGCAGTAGCTGGTGCACTTACATATGTTGATTGTGCTAATAATGGAGCATGATAATCGGCAGCACCATAAAATAGGCCACGTTTCGTTTTAGCTGCCTCATCGCTTGAGGAAGAGGACGATTTTCTTTGATCAATTGGCACAGCGCAACAAGCACCAATTACAACTAGTAAAATGCACTAAAATGAAACATAAAAAATTTATATCAAAAGAAAAAAAATATATCAACAAACAATAGGATTTTTCCAATTTTCTATTTTTTTTGTTTTTGTTTTTCTTTTTTTTTTTTTTTTTTTTTTGGTTTTCTGATTTTATTCTTAATCCTTTTATCCTTAATACGGACATGATAATAAGAAATTAAGGAAAAATTATAATTTACAATTTACCACAAATTTCATGATTCCTTTTTTGATTTTATATGAAATTTTTACAAAAGAAAAAATTTACTTAAGAATTTTCGCGGTTACGATCTTTTAACGCTTCAAATTGTTAACTGTAAAGCAAATGGATAAATACTTCAATATTTATAGTTATGGGACAGCATTCAACTTTATATGTATGATATCGAATAATTTTAGGTGGCAAAATTTACAATAAAAAACAAGAAGAAGAAGAAAAAAAACTAATAAATGCATTCTCATACATTGTAACGTTAGATTATTTGGATCGTTTAGATCGTTTAGATCGTTGGCATCGTTGGCATCGTTTGAATCGTTGGCATCGTTTGAATCGTTGGTTTACTTTCACATATAAAATGTATGCACTAGAAATGAAATAAATAAACAAGCAAACAGAAAATTAAAGTAAATTAAAGTAAATAATAAGAAGTAAGAATGTAAGAATGATCCAGGCCTATACTTAAATACCCTACCTAATTTTTCATTTCAAGGAATTCAAACAATCAATAAAATAAATAACTCACTTAGCAAAACTGAAGCAAAATAATAGAAAATTGTAATTTTTGAATTTGATTTGAAAAGTGTATTTTATGAAAAGCGATTCAAAGAAATAGTACTATTTGAATCAAATTTAGAATATGAATTTCATAGATATTTGTGAAATATTATGTCAAATAAAAAGGTCTACTTTGAGGGGACTGTTTGAAGAAATGTGCTAATCTTCATCATTTTTCAAAAAAGGTTCGTCCAACAATCTGAAAAATTCACAACATATTTGCTTACCAACAAACATATTTACATGGATGGACAGATGGACGGTTGGACTGATGGACGGATGAACAGACTGAAATTAATATCAGAAAATAATTTTAACTTGATGGTTATAAAAATCAAGAAATGAGTCTAACTTTAAACCTTTTGATTATTATAAAAGTATTCATTGAAACATATTAATCTCGCTACCGCAAATTGTGTAGGGTGTATATAAAGTTTATATATATATATATATATATATATATATATATATATATATTACATATAAATATAAATTTATATAAATAAAGTGAAAAAATGTCTAAAGAAACAAAACAAACATACACAACCTACAAATTATCTGTAAGATTGTTTATTACATTGCGTATTACGCACTTTTACACATAACGCTATGTTGCTGCTACAATTGTTGTTGCTGCCTTTTTATTATTATTATTATTATTATATTACTATTGGTTAGTATCTGTAAATTTGGTAACAAGATCTATAGGTAGGACATAGCTATTTATTATACTGGCCAATATGGTGGCGCCATTTCTTTGCAAGTTTTACAATGTAACAAGAAAAAAGTAATGAAAGAAAAAACACGAAAATCAAAAATAAAAATTAATATTTATATAAATTGATATAAGAAAATGTAAAATGTTCAATGCATTCCGTTCTTTCATATATGTCATAGATGTTGTTTAATGTCTTAATTGTTTAATTAAGCAACTAATTGTTGCATTTTTGTTTAGCCCTAAAATTAGTCTGTTAATGTTGTACTCAATCAATTTAACTTGCCATCGAAAAACAAATGGAAATGATATTTGTCGATTAATAGATTTACACGACTTCAAAGTGACACGTTTAAGAAATTTCATTATAACGAATTTTGCGGCTTCGGTGGCTTCAGTGGCTTCAGCGACCTAATGTGTTGTGGAGTGCTTTTAAAAGGTTACTTTGCGTTATGCTATAATCACAAAATAGTATTTTCAATAAGGGTTTCGCATGCACACCTGTCGTGATGGCTTAACTGCAACCTGAACACTAGCGTTCATACTCACGCCATACTAGCTTCCAATTTAAAGTTCGTATTGCACATTCCATACGAAGCTTAACCTTTGGTATCCAGATTCGTAGCCTTCCCATTAACTCCTTAGCCTAGTTTGGTTAGCCCAATGGGCCTGGCCCAGCTACCCATTTCATTAGGGAAATGGCACCCTGCACGATAAGCATGTAGTATATTTGAACGAGCATCGTCCGCGATATAGGCACTATAACCCCCATGAAGCCAACTTCAATATCACCCCCATGGGCATATCAAATTTGATAATCTCGTGATTCCAAATTAAAATTTTTGGTTCGATCTTGTAACTTATAACCGCCTCTGAAGGTCGACACTACCAAAGACTTTCTCATGAGCCACTCCCAGTTGAGTTGGTGCTTCTTAGAACCGGTTGGCCCCAACACAAAATGATACATTTGAAAATTTCACGATATTGGATAAGTTCCTTCGAAGTTGATGTGGCTTCCTCAATCTTCAATGCTGTGTGAGATTAGTTAAGCACACTGGAATCAATACAGGAATACGCGAATCAAAAAAGATCATTAATTACATACCCTGCGGCATAAACGGCCCTTGAAAATCGTTCAAAGTAATCAAAAATGTCAAAAGTTAACTGAGTTTGTATTTTAGAATGCACAGACGATTATATTGAAAAAGTGTAAAATATAACATTATTAGATCGATTGAATTAGAAAGTAGAAAGTAAACGAAAGAAAAATGAAAAGCAAAAAGGAAAACGGCCATTTGAATCGAAGATTTTTTAACTATGGTAGTTTCATTAATTCTATCAATTACAAGCAATTTAAAGCTTCCTTAAATTTTGTTCTATTTCATTTTATTTTATTCACATATTTGGGCGTGTTATACCATAATTTTAGTATCAATTATTTTTGCAAAGGATCACAAATGTATTAACGTATTCTACACAAAGGCCGATTGGGCGTGGTTAAACATTTTTCTTTTACGTATCGATTATATAAGGGCGTAACGAAATTATGTTGAAGAACTGGTTAGAAGTATTTTTTAGAAAAGGCATCTGACATTATGTATCATGTTTATCACCAATTAAAATTGATATCTCAATTTATATTATCATAAGAATATTTTACCAAATCTAGACAAATACATAGATCAACAAGCGGATAAAAAATGATTACATTTCAAATGTATATAAAAACTAATGATTAGAGATTAGAGAATTATATTTATAAAATATTACAATTATTTCGATCAAATCGAAATGCCAACAACATTTATATAAAAATTTATATAAAAATTTAACTTATTGCAACAATTTTAGATATTGTTTACTGTATGAATTAAAATTGAAAAAAGGCAGAAAAATCAAGCAATAGAAAAAGAAAATGGAGATTTTTCAATTCAAATGATCAAATCGATAATCAAGGCAATCAAAATACTTGACTATAGAAATGCATAATTTCAAATTGATAGATAATTATTGCAATCATTAATAATGAACTATTAATATGAATAAGGATTTCAATACGATTATGGATACATGAATCGTATCCATAATCGTATTGAAATCAATAAGGAAACGAATATAGAAATGTTATTAGAGAAAACGGATCATTAATTGAATATTTATATGAAATTATTAAAAAGATGAAAAAAATCAATAAATTATTTTAGATTATATTTATATTGAAATTGCATTATTAGATTTATTGGCATTATTCTTCATGTGGTCATTTAAAATTTTCTTTTTTTTTTTTTTTATTTTTATTTTTTTCTTGGAAAATGTTATGTAGAATGAAATTTATGATACAACAAATGCCATCGCTAAATTATCGATTCACTTTCTTTTCCTGTTTTTATGTAACAAATTCATTTTTATCTTTGATTCAAGGCATTCATTATAATTTTTTATTATCATTATTTCTTTAGATATATATATGTACGTATATATATATATATATATATATATGTATATATGTATTTAGCTAATCATTTATTTTTGGTTACAAGGTTTTTTAAGAATTGTCATTTTATTAGATTATAATTGCTATAATCATTATTTTGATCACAAATTTAAAAATTTCATTATTTTGTTTTGCGTTATATTGAAAGCTCACTTACATATTTATTATTGGAGAACAAGTTAATAATGAATGATATATGTCATAACATAGCACGCCCCACAACAAAGTTTATTATAATATTTTATACAAATATTTCATTTATTTATACATACATATTTATATATTTATGTATTTTTATATATAAATAGGTCTCTATTGCTACATGTCTCTATGTGTGTATGTATATATGTGTAAATGCGAAGCCTATATATCAATATTTATATCAATCAGTTAATAAAACGTTTTACAACACTAATTGAAAAAATTCTTTTTTTTTTCTTTTTTTTATTTGTTTTCACTTCTGTTTTTTTTTTTTATTTTCTTATTTTGTTATCTGTTCGTGCCCATTGAAAATCATGCATTAATGCAAACTACAAATGATACAGCGATATAATTAATGAAAATCAAATATTGAATGCAAATTTGAGCAAATTTCTAATACAATAAAATTAAAACAAAAATGGATTCCGAATTTTTCTGATTTTTTTCTATCTTTATTTAATTATATAAAGATAATTTGCCAATAATTTTTTGAATCAATTTGAAATCTATTTATCTATTTATTTGTCTTTTCATCCATCTGTCTGTCCATCTAATTGTTGTGATCAAATGACAAGTTAAAAAGTTTCATGACAATTTTAATGAAATTTAATAAATGGAATAGAGGAATAGTACGAGCCCTATTAATTATAAAGTTTAGTTAAGATTGAATCAATTTTTCAAAGCATTTTTATTTTTTCATTGAATCACTTTTAAAAGAAAAAAAACAAAAAAACTAAGACTTGTAATTTTTAAAATGGCTTCTGGTAAATAAGAATAAATTAAAATGCGAACTCTATTGTTAAAAGTTAGACTAGACTAATTTTATGATCCTTTATCACATGAGGCCTTTTCTAAATCTTATTATACTAAAAATGGACAAATTCCTAAGTTTTCAAATATTTTAAAATTGCGGAATGAAATTTTTTGATAAATTTTGGTGAAATTATTGGAATCTCTTGCCGCAAAGTCGATGTATTTTCTATTCATCTCTTTGGTTTTTTAAAGTAGAGCACTTAAAAATCGTTAACGATCGATTTTAGCATTTACGCTTATCATATAATTAAATAATTCAAAATATGAATTTAAATGGAATGTAAACGTTTCAATGAGCAAACATAATTCCAAATTTTCAATAACATAATTTTTATTGGCTAAATATATTAAATAAATATCTCTAATACATTTTAAGTGATTATTTAAATAAATTACGCCTTTTACTGGCTTCTATTCATTATGACTTCAACTAATCAACTTTTTCTAATCAACTTCTAAACTCTCTGATATGATTTATTTTAAATCTATATATATAAGATAGATCAATAAAATAGCCTTGATAATAGAATAGTGTAACTATTCTGGGAAAAAAAGTTAGACAAAAATCTTATTTGCACAATCACAAAATCATTTCATTTTCACAATCATTATTTCACAATCTCAAATATGCTGTAAATTAAATTTGGCTTATAGCTTTAGCATAGAAAGAAAAAAGAAACAAACAAGAATTTTATAGTCAGTCGAAAACGGCCCTTAAATACCCTATAGCATTTTGCTTAATGTAATTAATCTCAAATAAGAGAATTAAAAGCCAACAAAATTGAAAGAATTGTAAATTTTTTCCATGAAGCAGGTTTTTTTTTTTTTTAAAGAGGGCGTTATACGTGGCATGGTCGTAAAAATAATTCGATTTTAATCATTCATTAAAATATATCTAAAAATTAC
Organism: Melophagus ovinus; assembly: GCA_023089585.1. Classification (NCBI taxonomy): domain Eukaryota; kingdom Metazoa; phylum Arthropoda; class Insecta; order Diptera; family Hippoboscidae; genus Melophagus; species Melophagus ovinus. The sequence goes on from JAKKIB010000176.1 coordinate 2,027,870, forward strand.
AAACTCTAGCTGGCATCTAGACAGTCTGACAGACAGATGGGCAGACAAACAGATAAGCTTATATCGAATGAGAAAGTGATTCTGAGTCGATCGGTATAATAAAAAGATGGGTCTAAATCAACTCCTTTTGGATGTTACAAACATCTGCACAAACTAATAATATCCTGTATCAGGTGTACAGGGTATAGAATATAATTTACTAACTAAAAAGAATATTAGAATCGATATTGGGATCCTCTAAAGTTGGCATAGTAAAATTTTAGCTGTATAATTTTATTATCTTTCGATTATACCAATTTCAATGTAAGAAGCATTTTTAATTGAAAAAGTCTGATGTCATTTAAAAATATTATGAAGCATATAGAAAGGTAACGTCTTCTAATTATTCGTTACTGTTGTACATTTTACAATTTAAATAATTTTAAATTTGGATTATATTTGTTAAGGCCGCCTTTATTATTTCAATTTTAAATCATTTATCCATTTGTTTGTATTTTATTGTATTCTAGAAATTTATATACATATCAATTATATACAAATACATAACAAAAAAAAAAACACTATACATACATATAAATTAATAAGTGACAGATAGATAGACAGACAGATATAGAGATATAGAGATATAGAGATATAAAGATATAGAGATATGATTGATAATGGAAAACATGTTCACTATGAATGTAAATATATTTGTAATTATAAGACATGTATCCAAACATTTTGACAAAATGTTAAACATATTGTTTGTTTTTGTAATAACTATACAACATGCCTTATGCCAAATTTCATTCATGGTATTTATTATTATTAAGAGCAACAACAGCGAAATTAATTATCCACAAAGATTGTGTGATTACAATTTTTATATTCACCATACAGAAGTTGGAGGTATACACAATTTGTCATTATGTTTGCATACCCTAAAAGGAAGCATCCAAGAATCCACAAAGTATATACATTTCTGATCGGCATTAAATTCTGAATAAACACATTTAAAGATGTCTGTACGTCTGTCCATTTGTCCGTGTGTGATAAACATTTTTTTAGTTTCAAAAAAAAAAAGAAAGACTTCTAGCTCAAATTTGGCAGAGATATTGATAGTTCTTTCAGGCAGATTTGTATTGAAAATGGGCTAAATCGGTCAAAGGACACTTTTACAGTGCAACATAAACTGAGAACACCTCAGTTTTTTTAAGCAGAATTTAATGGTGTTTCTTTTGTTAATTATTTGCAAACTACATTTGTACAAATCGGGAAGCCATTGGTATATAAAATTTGCCCAAAAAGTCATGCAAATCAGCCACGCCTAGACAATATTATACTATACAATACAATTTTCATTTTTGAATGTTTACGTTTTCTATTTGCTATTGAAAAACTGAAGTAGACACTGTATCATAAAGTCATGGTGTATGGATGGCGAGCATCTAAGATTTGGCCCTCACTAGTTCTTTTTATTATTATTTGATTATTTCATTCGATTTGAGTTACATGTGCTGGTGTAAATAATTGTACCATTCCCATGGAGTGATACGATAAAATTTATTGCTGATCATAACAAATATCTCCACTATAAGCCACTGACTTATTCTACTAAGCCCTCAACATATTCTCCTAAGCCTCTTGCCTATTTATTCGTTAATTATTTAGATCTATAAAATATTATCTTTCTTGTATTCCATTCGATTCTACACGATTCAGTGCCACTTTAAGTCCATTCCAATCCATTTCCAAGCCATTCTATCCTATTCCATTTTATTCTATTCGATTTTATTTGACTGTATGCCATTCTGTTTCATTCGGTCTTATTGTATTCTACCTTTTGGATTCCATACGATTCTACTCGATACCATTAAAATTTCATTTTATTCGGTTCTATAGTTAGAATGAGGCACATGCCTGCTCATAGCAAACTCTAAATAAAGAACTGGAGTAGGATGAGTTTTCAGATAGGTGTTGCAATAGGTACGCTCTCTCATAGACTTTGAATAACAAATGGGTCACTTTATCATTCTTAAAGAATTGTATTACCTTTTATTAAACGATTATAATTCAGATAAATCAATAAAGATTTCTCACCAATTACAGTACGTGATGCACATACATATCGCATGATTTCTCAATCAAATTTCAATCTTTTATCAATTTCATACGATTCAGTTAAAAATTTATTTTATAGTTTTTATTTTATAACAATAAATAATAACAATAACAAAAAGTTGATTAAATTAAATTAACTTAGAAAGAATTGTGATTTGCATATTTTACAATTTCAATTTTTGTGTATATATAAAAATATATGTATCAGAAAATATATGTATAAAAATCATCGAACTAAAAAAATGGATGATATCAGTAACTGAAAAACAACCCTGTGATATATTCATTAGCCAGTCGCGAACTGTAAAATCTTAAGCAGCATTTTATTGAAATTCTTCGTTTTCTCTTCACCAAATAATATACGGCCAATATTTACGAATATTTGAATATATCGTTGATATATAATTCTTTGCTATCCATTCCAATTGTATAATAATTCATGGTGAAAAAATGCTTTACGAGAAAGAGTCCTTTTTTTTAGAAATTTAATCCCTTTTTTTAGCTTTTTTGGCAAAAATTTTATTACGCCTTTTCCTACATTTCAAATTATTTTGTATAAATTTTGCTGCAGTATATAAAATAAATTTACATATATATAAAACAAAAAAAAAAAAAAAAATTGAAAAATTAAAAAAATATATAAAGAAAATGTGTTAACTCCGAGGCAAACATTTTCTTATTCTGTTTCTATAAAAATTTTCTGATTGTATGAAAATTTAATTGATAAGCATGAAATTGACAGATTATAAAAAGTGTTCAATGTATTAGAATTTTTATATAAAAATCAATTACTGAATAAGCACAAAAGTAAAAAAACTTAAAAATTCGAGCCAGTTCTGCAAGTAATATTGAAACAATTAATTTTTCAATCTCCACAGAAACCTTTCACTGGTTTGTGCTTTGTACTTTGTGCTGATTTTTCATGATAAAAAATAGTAAATAAAATACCATTAAAATAGAATGCATTATTCGCATACATGGACGGACGGACACATTTATATATATTTCTAACATCTTTATATATTTTTCTATTAATTTTTATTTCATTATTTTTTATTATTATTCCTTTGTCATTTTTCCTTTAGCCTCTCTTTTTAAATTTTTTTTAGGGTTTGTTGGTTGTTGGTTTTTTTTTTTTTTTTTTGGATTTCCTTTTATATTCACCACCCAAAGGTTGCGATTTGTTATAGTATTTTTTATTATATGTCTAAGTCCCTGCAATATATATACATATATACTTAATCCGCCCGTTTGGCTGATTGTAGTTTTGTCCGTTCGTCCGTTCGTTCGTCTGTGTGTTATTGACCCTCTTTTGGTGGCAAAATTTTAAGTATTCAGCTCAAATTTAGCAGAAGCATTGCAAACTCTCGCACACAGGACAATATTGAAAATAAATATTGAAAATAAGTGGAAAGACACGCCCACAATACAAACTAAACTGAGAAGGCCTCTATGTTTTTTTTTTTAGGCCAAAAAACAAAAAAGAAGGTTTGTAATTTGTTGTTCATAACTTAAAATCAACTAAAAATATAAAGATGAAAATTTGCTCAAATATTAAAGCCATTGTCCTACAATACCCAAACAAAAACAATGACCATGACTATCTGAAATTATTTAGTAAAAAATGTTGAACTATTTTTCGTTTAGATTTTGTGCCCATTACTTAAAAATTGCAAGTTTATAGAAGGCTAAAAAATTGCATTAATATGCAAATCGTTGTACCGGAATATTTATCCAAAAAATTAGTGGTAGCAAATCGACCACGTCTCTCAGAAGTTTCGCTATGTCATTTATTTCCTATTTGACTATTTCTTTTTTTTTTGGTTTTTTACGCTTTTGTAACTTTATTTAATGGTTACAAACATGATGTTGTAAGCAACATGTACACAACAATGGATGGATGGTGAGTATCCAAGATTCGGCTTCAACTAAATAGGATTTTGTTTTTCCATTGATAAAGTCTCAACTGCAAACTGATAGATGCAAATCAGCCACATTTGTTAATCAAGTTGGTTTTCTTATTTTCTTTGTACTGTTCTTTACTTTTCTTGTCTTTTTCCTTTATCGGATTTTCCTTTTATTTCGTTTTTTCCTACTTTTTTTTTAAATTCACTTTTTCTATTTTGCTTTTGTTGTTGCTTTCATAACACGCATGCATACATTTGCTATGTGCCATGTTATGCTATGCTATGCTATGCTATATGCTATGCTATGCGTATGCCCACATGCTATTAAATGCATGTGCAGACATTGCTACAGAAAAATATAATAGATCAGTATTTGCCAGGTAATGATGCTGGTGGCGATGTTGGTGCTTGTGATGGCGTTTTGCTTGGGACGGTTGTGGCGCTATCTTTCAGTAAAGTGTTACACAAATTGTAATCAAACATTTGACTATTAAGCGATATTATTGTTATTGTTACTGTTATGTCTGTTGGCACGTTATTGCTAAACAAAATCAGTACAAGCAATTTATTTATATGACATTTGTATAATAATGATGTAAGAGAAGTTACTTAACTTAGCTGATATTGTGTAGGATTTTTTGTTGAAGGAGTAAATTGCATATACCTTGTTATTATATATATATACATATATAACAACATATCGGCCAATAAATTTCCGATTTTCAGCAATTTCATATGATTTTTGTAAATCATAGTCCGTATTCAAACGATACAAGTTAAAATTTCAGGTAGTAAGAGGGCATTTAGATTATGAACTGGACTGGGCTGAATTGGGCGGCATGGCATTAAGCTGGACACAACTGGATTGTATTGGACTGTATTGGACTGTATTGGACTGTATTGGACTGTATTGGACTGGACTGTACCGTATGGGGAGGCACTGAGCTGGACAAGACTGAACGTGACCGCACTGGGCTGTTTTGGACTGAACTGGACATTTGAAACCGGAATATACAAAACTTTATTAAGATGCAAAAATGTATTTGGTGTACCCTTTGAGAGTTTTTCTCAATTTGTGTATGCTATGCGATGCCTCATATGTAATTGAGATATTAAGCAGGCATTAGAAGAAAAGAACTCAAAATTTTATAGCATTCTGTTAATAAATTTCCAAATGACATTGTGTCATTTGCTTTAACAGTCAATAAACAGAATTTATTGTCATTAAATCGAGTAATACGGATTATATAAGCATCAATATTATTGAATTCAATGGTCACAAAAAATCGACAATTCTTCCGGAAAATTATAGAACTAAATTCTCTCAAATGTTTGTATTTTGTTCGTGAATTATAATTTTTTTTTTTTTATTTTACTTATAAAACGATATTTAGTTCCATCAGAGAGAGAAGAAAGAGCAACCATAAATCCCATGTGACTAATTAATAAAACTTATGGTTGAGCTCAATAAACTCCAGATTGAATCGCACTATGTAGATTTTGTTAGTGGCTGATAGCAAAAAAAAAAAAAAAAAAAGCAGCCACAGAAGAAAACGCTTAGCGTTTAAATGAATAACTAATATCTGAAACTAAGGACAATTTTTGAGACCACAGATAAATCCATCATAAATCAGAGTTGCATTGAAATGAATCCATATTATTTTAATAAAGGAGAATACTTAGAAATGCAATAATGGTGGCTTATTGACCAATATGTTATACATCTATAGAATAATAAAATTTGGCAAATTTCTTATAATAAAATTGCTATACATTTCCAAGCATACACAATACAAACTTATACATTAGATATTAAAAGAGATACAGAGGCCGATTAGCAGATAAAAATTTGATTTAACTCGCAACAATATGATATTTATCATAAATCTCACGGTTTGAAAAGGAAACCAAGAACGTCAAATTAATTATAAATTTTTGATTGAAACATTTCATTTGGCTTTTGGTTATGATACATTTCAAATAATATTCAAATGGACTTAACATATGGGCCACAAATTACAGCAACATTTTAATTTAATTGTAACGATTTGGCGTAATTTCTATAAATTTCTGAAAAGATTACATGAATTCTTACCATCACAATCTCTTGAGAATTTCAATATCATCATTATTAGAATCGATTCCTATTTGAGTGTTAAAAATCCGAAATGTACCACAAAAAAAGTATCTCTGAGTAAAAATGGAATAAGCTTGTTTGACTTTTTTATGGTAGGCCATTTAATGACGAGATATAAATTTTGGAAAGCGTTTAATAAATTGATCTATCCAATCCAATTCATATGTTAAAACAGGTTTTTATATTGCAATATGAAATATCTGATATTTCTAGGCCAACATTTATTTGGCAGATGATTCCAAAAAAAACAAAGCTTAATCTAAGTAATTTATTTAATGTGCCATAATATTACTTAAGGCTAATTGTATTCAAAAATTTTCAAACATTTATCCTAGAGCGATATTCATTTCAAAAGTATAATATTTTGGTATATAGTATTTTGGATCATACGATATGCTTGAGTCACTTTTAAGAAGTGCTTGATTGTAGTGATTGACACGCTTGAGCCAAAAAAAAAAAAAAAAGAAAAAAGAAAGAGAGACATTTTTCTATGAACGAAATGCTATAATAATATCTCAAAAATGGCGAAAAATTGAAAAACTTCAATTCATCTTAAAAGGGCTTCTCAATAAACCATTGTAAATCTATTTAATGATATTATAAATGTTACTTTTTAGAGATTTTTATGGTAAATATAAATGTAAATGAAATTCTGCTTTTTGTTTTTCTTTTTGTAGAAGAAGCTGCTCAAGCAGAAAAGCAACGTGCTTTCAATTTCTTTGACAACTACTGATTTAAAAATAAATAAATATTCATGAATTGAAAACGTGTTTTGACACGTTCCAACAACTAGACGATTAGAAGAAACAAAACCAATGATAACAACAACATTATCATAATCATTATGATGAGTTTTACCAATACAAGCAACAATGGTCACAATAACAATAACAATAACAATAATGATAATGATAATTATAATGATAATTATAATTATAATGATAAAAGTAACAACAATACATCAAGCAATATATCAATGTGGCTGAGCGGCATTAATAATCGTAATATGTCAGCAATATCGTCATCAACAATCTCATTGAAACCGTTTACAATAGTTGATGTTAGTAATTTAAGTTTAGATATTACCGATAACGATTTACGAATGTTTCTTGAGTACATGCAACATTATAATGCCCGATTAAATAATAATAATAATAACAATGGTACTCTATTAAATACTTATTATGGCATTAATGCTATGACAACAATCGATGAATGTAACGCATATTGTAAAGGTGATTTTTATCAATTACTTAAAGCCTACACTGGTATACATGGCTATGTGGCCTTAATGGTATGAACATTATTATAAATTTATTATATACTTATAATATATATATATATGTCTCGCATTTTTTCTCTTTCTTTCTCTCTCTCTCTCTCTCTCTCTCTCTTTATCTATCTACCTATTCTATTGTATGCTCTTTACGTTTCTATCATTTTACTTAAATTCATTTCACTTGATTCCACTCAATTTCATTCCATTCGAATGCATTGCATTCTAATCCATTCTATTTCCATTCATCTAATTCCTTTCAATTCCAATTGCACTTCATTTCATTCTACTCCATTCTATGCCTTTCAATTTTAATTGCATTTCATTCCATAATATTCAATTTTACTCCACTTCACTCCACTCCACTCCACTACTCTACTTCCAATTCATTCCATTCCATTCCATAACACTTTCATTTGATACCATTTCATTCCATTCCATTCCATTCCATTTCCATTCCTTTTAAATTGATTAGACTTGTATATTTGGAACGATAGCCAACATATTAAATATTATAGTATTAACTAAAAAGGATATGGCCAAAGCTCCAATAAATAAAATATTAAAATGGTTAGCAGTCGCTGATATGTTCGTTATGATTGAATATATACCATTTGTATCATATCAATATATTTATATGAAACCAGGTATGTATGTAAGATAGATAAGTGTTAATAATGTTATAGACTGACTCCTTAAAAACCCTACACATTTAAGTTACATGGCCCTCGAATTTCACAACACTAGAAAGTTAACCGCCTTTCATAGTTTGTAATTGATTTGTCCATGATTGAGCTATTATTAAAATGTCCATTTACACATGAAATTTCAGTTATTCTTTTTTTCTATTTTATTAATTTATTGTTATTTTTTACTCTAGGCGAAAAGGATTTAAGTCATGCGTGGGCCATCTTTATATTGTTTCATATGCATTTCACCCAAGTACTGCATACAATATCAATTGGTTTAACCGTAACTTTAGCCATATGGCGTTATGTGGCTGTTAGGTAAATTTTCTTATTATTATTGCTATTGTTATTATTATTGTTCTTTGCTGTCCCCATATTACTAAGCATATTGTACGCCCTCTATCTGAACATGGGAATTAACTTAAATGGAAAATGTTCAATTTTATTGTATATATTAAGTTATCAAATAATCTTCGGACAATTGAAAGTATACTTATATTGTCAGAATGTTTGCACAAAGCATATTCAACAAATAAGAAAACTATTTTTGGCTGGGGCCAAATCTTGGATACCCACCATCCATACAACTTCATAATATGATTTAGTGCCTGCTTCAGTTTTACGGTAGAAAATAGAAAACGTTAACATAAAAAAAATGAAAATTTAGTATTGTATAATTTCGTGTAGGCGTGGCCGATTTGCATGATTTTCGGTCAGATATTATAAACCAATTTAAGCTTTTAATCTTTTACTATTTGTAGATAATGAAATTTTGCTTTAAAAACCTGAGATGTTCTCAATTTTCGTTGCACTTTGGGCGTCTGCTTTAAACGATTTAGCTCATTCTTAATAACAACCTGCCTGCAAGAACTGCCTATATTCCTGCCAAATTTGAATACGATATTTACTTTTTTCGCCACTGGCCCAATGTTAAAAGCACACGAATAGACGGACACACAGACAGACTGACAGACATGTCTAAATCTATTCATAATTTCAGGCTACTCAAGAGTATACATAATCCATAAGGTCTCCAAAGCTTCTTTTTGGATATAACAAACACAATAGTAAAATGTATATACCCCCAACCTCCAGGTGATGGGTATAAAAATGATACAATAAGGATCCACTAAAAATTATGTTGTCTATTTGTAATGATCACCAAATTTTGAAACGTTTTAATTATGTTTGCCTATCTTAGTTAAACAGTTATTCTAGGTATTAGGTATTGATCATATAAATCGAGATATATATCGACTTCATTATAAACGGATCAATATTAAATATATAGTTAGAGTTGTGCCTTAAAGTTATATACCAAAATTGGACCATGTTGCTTTGTGCTTTTTTTTTTGTTAAAAATCAAAAATGTCATGTCGAACTTTGTACTATTTAAAGATCTCTATTAAATAGGTTATATAGAATACTCTCTTCTTTCATTTCTTAATTTATCTAATTTATGATCTTTAATAATATAATTTGTTATATAAAATGTATAAGAATTCTAAGAATAATAACATTTAAATGGTATAATTTAATAATTCATTGCAGGTATCCTCATGGTCCCTGTGCCAGTTATTTATTATCGCATTGCAACGAAACCATTCTATTATCATTCATTATATCGCCGGTCGTTTGTTTTCCAACATTATTCGTTTTTAAAGTACAAGAAAGTGTTATAGAAAACAGTGATATACCGTGGTATTATGTCGATGCTGATAAAGAGACTAAATTATACAGGTACATATTCCATGATCAAATTATTTCATTCATATATCACATACCCAATTACACATCTATATATTTAATGCAGCTAATTTTATAACATTCAAATTTTGCCAAATTTTGCCAAATTTTGCCAAATTTTGCCAAATTTTACCAAAAGGTTTCTAATGACAATTATTAATAAAAGAAATTTTAAATCGATTAATAGCCGTCAGCTGACCTACATAATTCTTGTATTGATATTTATATGGCTGTAGCGGCATAAATATTGCAGCGATATCCAAAGCAAATTTGGAAAAAAAAAATGTTCGAAAATCTTAAAACAAATAAGCAAAACAAATCGATCAAAGGATATGTCTATACAGAAAGCCTCCATGGATTGTAGCATCCATTCATCGCTTCAGAAATGTATTTATTAAAAGATTTTAGAAAATTTTAAACCCTTCTTACAACATCTTTCCTTCCAACGTTACTAAATTATCGTGGATATAATTATTACACAAAATTTGTATAACTTAGTGAAATTGAAATTTTCAGATTTTCTTTTTTATTGCAGAATAAATTTTTGGATACATTCGGTTATTATTAAATTATTACCATGTTGTATATTAACGGCGATCAGTTTTATACTGATCAAAGTATTATGTGAGGCCTCTAAGCGTAAACAAAAATTAAAAGAATACAATCGTCCAAAACATAATAATATGATGGAATCAAAGCGTAATAGTAAATTAATTAATAGGTAAAACAAATATCTAATTAAAATTTATTTCATATAAAACGAGATTATATTTAGATAATCATTTATCTGTATAGGCCACCAAAATATGATCGTCGAACTGATCGAACAACAATGCTTTTAGTCGGTGTATTAATATTATTTCTAATAACGGAATTTCCACAAGGTATTTTGGGCCTTTTATCGGGCATATTAGAGAAATGTTTCTTTAATGCCTGCTATCCACCATACGGTGAATTAATGGATCTATTGGCACTAATCAATGCAGCCACCGATTTCGTATTATACGGTTTAATGTCAAAACAATTTCGCACTACATTCAAATCATTATTTTTTAAACGACATTTCAACAACTTTGAAGTGACACGTGCCACCCATCTCACTAACACTTGCGTTTGACTATTCCCCAAAAAAACACGAAAGGGGCCGAGAAGGAATGGTCGTTATGATCTAAGTACTGTGATAAAAACTACTATAATCACCATCACAAATATCACAAACACAACAACAACAACAACAACAACAACAACAACGGCCACAGCACAAATACCTGGTGGCAGTAGCGTGACATGAATGATACGAATTAATTAAATTAGGCAAATTCATAAAACGGGTAAACAAATGAAAAATTAATGCAAACACACAAAAGGAAAATGCATAAAAGAAAAGCGCAAGCCACAGATAGATGACCGCAACTAAAGAAGAGAGGGAAGAAAGAAGCTGGCTGCACTAATGAAAATATTTTATATCTTTTTTGGAATATAATAATTTTGAAAAATCATTTATTAGTTGATGGGCTAAAATAAAACGTCAATGTGAGATTGTCGTACTCTTTAAATAATATGAATCATCTAAAATTGAAGTCAATCTATAAATTTATCTTAACTTTCTTAAGTGAATCTAAATCTAAAAATAATAAACAAATAAAAATTATATACATCATTTTGTCTAATGTGATTAAAAACATCAAAAATAAATGAAGTCAAGAAATTTAATAAAATTTCTGAATTATATAAAAATACGTTGAAGTGTGAGAGAAGGTTCTAAAAATGGACAAATATAGCACCCCACATTTGGCACACATATTTTCTTTGACAAAGCTTTTGATAAAGTTACAATAATTTTCATTAAAATATATTCAAAATTGTAACATTTGTAATAATATTCCAATCATTTCCGAAAAAAACATTTTGGAAAAATGGACCAGTCTGGACCAAAATTTGGTACACATAATTTTCTTGATTAAATATAATAACAAGCCAATTCACTGTACGACCGTTATCAAACTGTAGCTTGATAAGTGACGAACAGATGGACAGACATGTTTTAAACGTTTCCGATCGTTTCAGAATAATTTTCTGAAACTATCGATATACTAAAAGATCAAACAATCTCAATTCGTTCCAAGTGTTACAAACATCTGTACAAACTTGTAATAATAAAATAATAATAATAAATATAATAAAAAAAAAAAGTCTAATCTTTGCAAAATTGTTCCAAAAGAAAAAATAAAATATGTAAAAATATACAAAATGCATACAAAATGAACGCAACTAAATTAAATAGTTCTAAATCTCATTTATCATCATTTTTGCAAAAATTCTTGATACAACACACAAAACATAATAATTTTTTAATTTCCATGATATTTTGCGTAAAACGAAAATATTCAATAAAAATGGATGAGTTTACAAAATAGAAAATATTATTTTAAATTCTTAAAATTTTAGATCCAATTTATTTGTGTAAATGAATACTTGATAAAAGTTTATTTGGTTGGCTCATATCACTTTTTGCAAGTACAGATATAAAATTGCCATATTTATTGCCCTTTAATAAATTAAAGTAAAGATTTTAATCTCGCCCACTTAATTTATCTGTCTCCTGATTTTTTTCAGTGTATAAAATATAAAGTAGTACCGATTCTGTGGCCGATTGTCTTATATAATTTAAAAGGGAAATCATATGAAGGATTGTATGCCATTCAAATTTTGGGAAATTAGAATGGAGGAGCATTTAGAAAGATGGATTAATTAGCACCTTAAATTTTATACTTTAATGTCACTTTTAAAGCAAATACCAAAAATCATGTACATTTTTGAACAGACTATTCTTGAAAGACTTTCTATAAGATGCGGTCATTATCAAAGATTCATTTGGTACACTTTTTATAAGGTGCATCCTTAAGTGCAATGTGGCGCTTCTGGAGTTTAAGCGCAATATTACATGGACAGATTTCAAATAGACGAGCAGCATACAGACAGGCAAGAGAATCCAGTAGAAACATAGGAAGACAGATGGATTTAACTAAAGATAAAAATGATCTTGAATTAAGATAGTAAAATATTGTAAAAATATTGCGAATCTATAACGAATTCTTTTAAATATCTCAAATATCTCAGCAAATTGAAAAAATTTCTTATGGCATGTACAAAAATTTTAATACTGAAAATTTCTCTTCTAAAATTCCTTTTAATTCCTTAATGAAATAAAAAATAATTTTATTAAATATTATGCATTTCATTAAGTAGTAACATTACTATTATTGTTTATCATGCCTCGAAATAGCAAGTTTTGAACTCCAATATTTGTTTATACAACAAATTTATGGAAATTTTACTTTTTCTTTTTAAAAATTAATAGATTTAGATAAAGCTAATTTATACGCTTTTAGATGTTGCAAATGCTTTTAACAAAATGTGTATACTTCAAATAATGCATAATTTTATAAATTTTAAATAAAAAAAGTATTCTATCCATAAACATATAAGCATGTTGTCAATCTCTATTTTCCAGTAACTAATTTTTTTCAGCATCATCACCTTCATCATTATCATTATCGTTATGATTGTTATTGCCTTTGGTGAAATGTCCAAGTTTTTTAAAATTTTTCTTTGCGTTGCTAATGCTACTGGCGGTGCCACTTATGCTGGCGTTAACGCTGGCGCTGGCATTTGTAGTATCATTGTTATCATCAGTAGAATTTGAAAGAGCGGCATCATCTTCCTTTGCTATAACTGTTGTAACTAGTAAATCATTTGAAGTGATTTTTAATAATGACTTTAATTTCGTTGCCTGAAATTTATACTGAATGAAAGAAACTTAACTAGGAAGATTAAACAATCAGTAAATAAAGCGAAAGTAATGTACAAGAAGTGAAAACATGTTAAATAAATTTTATGAATTTTTCAATGTCAATTAGAATATTTTCTTGTCAATTAGAATATAATTTATTATAAATTGTGATACATTTTGTCATAGAATGCACGATGTTACAAAATGTTTTTGCTTTAATTCTATAACCACATAAATTTTATGATTTTGCGTCTATCTGTTGCAACACAAGAGACCTAACCCAAAGGGCATAATTCCTAATATTGAAATCATTTATCTCTAGTACATCTCATAGACATTTTAGAAGCCTTCAAATCAATTCATATCAATTAGTTGTTGATATTTCAAAATGGCTCCAACACCCAAAAAATTTTAATTTTTATATCTTTTAGCGGCCATAAAATTGCTGAAAGATCTGTAATACCTATATGCCAACTATATAATAAATTTTCTTTTCGTTTTCTCTTTCTTTAAATATAACTTAAAGATATTTTTTGTATATTCATGGCCAAATAATTTCAAATGTAATAAGTTTATGGTAAGCAGAAGGGAAAGGAGGAGAAGAAATGCTTAGGTTAGATTTTAGATTTTTAAATGATATAATTGTATATAAAAATGTCTATATATAAATAAAAATGATGACATTCCATTGTATTTTGCAACAATATATGCAATATTTTGTTGAGATTGCACTTCAAATTTTATGCAAATATAAAGACTCTCGATAAATAATGAAAACTATTAAATGCTTATATTTTCTGTATATTGCCAGACATTGGTTATTTTGTTCTTTTTTTTTTTCATGTTTACTATATGACAAGTCCTGAAGATACAATTCAATGTTGTATAACAATGTATTGAAAAATCATGGCCATTGTCATTATCAGGGTCGGTGTCCTTTTCCTTTGCATAAAGCATAAAATAGAAAACCTTGTAAAACTAATTAATGGAAATATTTGTAAAGATTTAAAAATTAGTAAAAGAGATAAAGGTGTTAATTGTTAAGGAGGAGGACTTCAACATTACATTATTGTTATTAAAATTTATTAAAAAGTATGCTTCACCTCGTTTCTAATATTTTGAATTAATACCCTTTTCAAAACAAACAAATAAACAAACAAATGAAGAAATGAGGCACGAATGGAGATGATTTTATATTGTAAAGCCCCACTTTCTCAATAGTAAGCCTGCACAACAAAGAATAACAAAAGACAGGGCAGTAGATTAATCATGATCGTAAACATTAATATATTAATCTGTTATTTGATCATACGAATATATAGACAGACAGACGGACAGAGTATATTAAATCGATTTTATATAGACAGATCAAAAACGTCCAAGCTAAATTATGTTTAATTTAATAAAATTCGATACAAAGATACAATAAATTATGCAGATTATAAAAGTAGTCGTATTTGCGTCCATTGAATGATAGCGAACACTTACATCTTTTGGTAATGATTTTAGATTTTCAGCTCGTTTCACGAATAGATGATATTGCTCAATGGCCACATTAAGTCGGCCCGTTTCATAACAAAATAATGAAAAATTTAAATGAATTAAGGGATTCCCATAACCTTGTTGTAACTTATTTATTGGTATTGCCATTTCTAATGCATTAGAACGTTCGAAGGCGGCAAAAGCATTATCAAAATCATCCAAATTACGTAAACAAACTGGAATTAAAATAGAAATTATTATAAAAAAACTTTAAAAAACTTTAAAGGACAACAAACAAAAATCAAACATATAAGAAAATTATATTAAAGTAGAGCCAAATTTTGCATACCCACCACCCAGATATTGCTTTATATTTTGCACTTTATGCTACAGACATATAATTTGAAGTTGTATAATTTCCGGCAACTTGAATGATTTTTACACAAATATTGTAGAAAAAACTGAGAATGCCCAGTTTATATTACATTGTGGGCGTGTATTTTGACCGATTTATCCCATTTTCAATAGCAACCAGCGCACATGAACTTCCAATGTTCCTACCAAATTTGAAATCGAAATATCTTTTTTTGTAATCAGAAGTATATCAGAAGTATATCAGAAGTATGCTTACTACATACGGGCGCAAGGATGGACAGACAGTCAGATATGACTAAATTGATATAGAATTTGATGTTGATCAAGAATATATGGGTCCTCCGAAGCTGTCTTTTAGACTTTATAAACTTTATGACAAACGAATATTGAAGATAAATGAATGATGTAATGAGAAAATAATTACAAAGGAGAACTTATTTATAAAGAATTCAAAGTTATTCAGAGATTATATTGTGTAGAAGTTCTTGAGATTACATTTATAATTATAAATATGAATACATTATAAAATGTTTTTATATGAAAGTTAATATTTTACTTACGTCCTAATAACATAAAACATTCAGAATTATCTTTGTGTAAATTTATGGCCGTTGCTAATGCATGAAATGCGCTGGCATACTGTTTTGCTAAATAAGTAAGTAAAAAGTCATAATAGTTAAGGAAAAAGAAATTATAAAAAGTTGGAATAATAATAATAATAATAATATAAAAAGTATAAAGAACAACAATAAAAGACGCGAGAAGATATTGAAAGAATTTGATATGAAGTACAATTAAACGATGAACTAAATCGTAACAATTATGTTCAGCTAATGTGGAATGTTGTATTTTTAAAATGCCTGAATAAATTTTAATAATCTTGGACAGATCACACATAAAGTAGAACACTAAATATTGAATACCCAAATAAATTTTATCTCTGAAAATTTGCCCATATTTTACCAAATTTAAAAATATCAAACTCATAAAATCTAAGTCTCCGAATCAGAATAATTATTGATGGAATAATTTACAAATAAATTTCTTAATTTTAGTAGTGCCTTAATTTATTTTTAAAAAGCAATAAAACATAAATGATTACTTTTTAAAAAGCATAGAAAGCTAATCTCTCAGTCAGTTTAAATTATGCTAAAGATGGTTGCAATGTCATTCATTTAATTCACTTTTAATATTAAGTTGTTAGCAAAAAATTTCGATATTTTTACCAAATTTCATTGCTACAATGCAACTTCCGGTATTCAAGAGTATGTTAAGAAAGGACAGACATACAGACATGATTAGGTATATACAAAATTTGATACCTCATCAAATATGCATTCACTCTTATTGAGTCTCTGCAGCCTTCTTTTAAATGTTATAATTTTTGACGGAATAAAAGTCTTAAAAGGACGCAAAAACGAAAATTAGATTAACAAGTTCATAAAAAGCGTTTTATCATTCATTTAGAAATTAAATGCTACTTTCACTATCATTTTGTTTTACTTTTTTGAATAACATGCTTGATAATGCTCTTAATAAAGGACATTCGACAAGAAGCGTGAAGAAACTGAAAAAAGATCAAAAATTATAATATATGATTAGTATATTTGTGGAGAAGAGAAAAAAGTAGAGAAAGTCATGACTGGAATGACCGCAAAAAGTAATTTGTTTAGCATATTTTGTTGCCATAACTAACAAAAAGAAAATATTGCATGTGATAATTTCTCATTTATTTTAGATTTTTATTACCATTTTAAAGATTCTCTTTAGCAAAGATCAATCTGAATAATGTTAATTGTTTTAACCAAGCAATACAAAAAAAAACAGGACCATCATAATCAATTTAAAACGATATTGAGAATTCAAAACTCGAAATGTCATATTTTAAGAAATTCGATGACCCATTAAAAAAACTAATTAGATATAAAAAAAAAAATTTAGATTTACAATAATATTGAAAATTAATTCGTACAATGAAATTCAAAAAAATTTCATTTCAAAATTTCTAAATGGCCAACAACGAAATGCCATTTTTCAAAATCCGGCTCTTTTGGAAAAACTTTTTCTATATAAATATGTGCCACGTGAGTAATAATATATGGATTATTACATCAGAAATACAGGCATCTGAATCCACACGGACGTACTTAAATACATTTTGAGTTCGATAAAATAACAGTGGGTCTTCTTTCTTTCCCCTTGATAACAGTATACACCTACTACCTATAAAATTTTAAATGTAGAATGTAGAAAATCTGGCAGTAAGAGAATATATATTTGATTGGGGCCAAGTCCTGGATCCCCGCTACCGTTCGATATCGCTGTTTTGCGTTCTGGAGAATGTTAAAAACACAAGAATATTTGGCCGGGCAGACAGACAGACATATCTAAGTCGATTCAGAATTTATTGCTGACCAAGAATATGCATACACTTTAAAAGATCTTGGTCACTTCTTTTTGGGTGTTACAAACATAATGATAAATAAATATATCCCCAAAAATATTTCGCTTTGTCAATTCATTTAAATTTTTAAGACTTTTAAGATTTTATATTTATGAAATTTGTAGTTACGTGACACTTACCATTTATATAAACTAATGATAAATTATACAAAGCGTTATAGTTAAGTGGCGACAACCAAAGTGCCTTTCTCAATGATGATATAGCCTTTCGTTAGCATAAGAAAATAAAATTGTTATGATTGATTCATTTTTCACATTACACAAAAAAACGAGATGTGAATTCAAGTATTCAAAATAATTGAAAATTTATAAATCTTCGTGTCCTTTTTTAAATAAATTAAAAAAAAAAAAGGAAAAATGCTCCGATTGCGAACCCTTCTGACAATGTACCTTTTTATTTATATACATAATTATTTCTATTTAATAGAGACTTTCAAATTTCAAATCAAACTTTAAGCAATTATTGTTGAAAAATCAAACAAAAATCGCTTTCGGATTGTTCTGATCCACACTTGGAATGTGTGCACAAATGCGACTTTTACAAAGAATGGGACGTTATCCCTATAATAATATGATAATATGATGTTATATAGTAATATCTGATCTTATCTGTAGGGATTACTAATCCCTAACTTACCAAAATAAGTTTACGCTTTTTAAAAAAACACAAACCAATATTATTCCATAATTCTGGTATGTCAGGTTTCAAGTTTGCAATCTCTTTATATTTATCCAATGCAGCATCAATATCATTGCGAGACTAAAATCGTTTAACAATAATATATTTCGAGTTACATAAATATCATAGAAATTTTCTAAGGTGTTTATGCTACAATCAACGTACCTGTAAAATAGTTGCATAAGCCATTAAACCTCTAAGACATTTCTTATCAAATTGTATGACTTCTAATAAACGATCAAATGCTTTCTGTGTATCATTTAATTTTAAATGGAGTACCGCTATTTCAGTTAAAACATCAGTATTTTCAGGAGACAATCTTTAAAAAGAGGAAAAAGAAAAGCAAACAACAAAATTCATAATTTGTCACCCAATGAAAAAGACAATAATTACGTCATTTGTGTTGTTTGAATGGATAAACTGAACTAATATTATTTTAAATGATTCATTA
Source organism: Melophagus ovinus (assembly GCA_023089585.1). Lineage (NCBI taxonomy): Eukaryota > Metazoa > Arthropoda > Insecta > Diptera > Hippoboscidae > Melophagus > Melophagus ovinus. The sequence continues at coordinate 2,046,971 of JAKKIB010000176.1, forward strand.
GTTTGCCTGCCTGCATGTCTGCTAGTCTGTAGACCGTTTGTATATATTTGAATATAATCGACAAGTAGCTATGAAATTTGAATTTCATAGGCATTTGCTTGTGATTTTAGTTCAAGCGCAACTTCTAATGAAAATGTCTACAATCGTATTGCAATTTCTGGAAAAATTATAATTACAACTTTATAGATTTATTAATAAAACTCTATGCATTGGCCCGATTTTGGTATTTTGAGATTTGTACGTAAAAAAAAAAAAAAAAAAAAAAAAAAACAAAAGAAGAAAAGTGTCAACATTCGCTCTTGTAAATTCCTTTCTCAATATAGTAAATGTTATGGCGTATGATAATTTTATTGCTACATTCATACATACAATAAACAATTCTCCAAAATTTCGATAGCTTTATGATAATCATGTTCTTTTCTATAGATTTCTGCCAAACGTTGAAAACTTTCCAATTTTTTACCAGTTTGTACGGCTTTCTGAAAATATTCTTTCGCCTCATGTTGATCATGTTGTTGTTCCTTCATTTCTGATTGATTACGTGATATCGATGAACGTAATAATAATTCACCAATATAATGATAGATCTCATGATCGAAACGTGAACTCAATTGTTCAGCCTCACGAAACACATTCAATGATTCCTTATAACGGCCCATCATATATCTGAAATATTAGCATAATTCACTTTTAATTCATTTTCTCTTATTTGTACTTTCAACATTGAAATAGAAATGATCAAAAATTATCAAAAATTAAAAAAAAATTATCAAAAATTTATTGCATTTGATTTGTGTAATACATACAATGTTTTACCCATTTCTTTATGAATTTCAATATTTTTTGAATTCAGTTCCAAAGCCTTTTGTAAATTATGTAGAGCTTCTATATTATTGCCTTCCTCGCGATCTATTAAAGCCTTGAGAATGTGTTTACGATTTTAAAAAAGAAAAGGCAAAAAAAAGTGGAAGGAAATGAAAAATGAATTGTATAAATATAATTGAATGAAGGAGTCAAAAACTATCAAGTAGTTACAGCTAAAATAAAAAATCTTGCTTGTCCAATCGCATTTTGTGAAGTAACATTTAAAAATGTTTGGGCTATATTTTTCACGTTCAACAGAATTCAAAAGAAATTTCACAAACGGTTCAATAATATACCTATTAGATAGATATATTAAGAGCATATTTAAATGCAGAGAGTTAAGTTATGCATAATTAAAGAAGCCTCTGGGCGAGACCTATCAAAAAATTCTCCCCATTTTGGGTAAACAGAAATTCGGCAAAGATTTAGAATGGTAATTAAACTTAAGCTTTCGATTCGGCCACCTAATTTAATACATCATTTCTAATTAAAAGGGTGCAGCTCGCAATTAATTGGATAAACAAACTAATTGCTACATTAAAAATTAATCCATCTAATACTAATATAAAATGACACTGATTGAAATGACAAATTGTTTCGTTTAGTAGTAAATTACCCACCTTTATAAAATATAAATATTCGGGATTCAAGTGTTGATATAATTCACGTTCAATAAATTGCTTGCAACGTTCAAAATCACGTCGTGTATAATAAATGTGCAATAACCAATCAATGCTTGAGCCAATTGACATTATTGATGCTGATCTAATTGCCTCTAGGGTGGGTATAGTAATTGCACGACCATTACAAATAATTCCTTCATTTATCATAATTTTTGAGCTTTTATTTGTTGTTACTTCCTTCTGCTAAGCATTGTAATAACTTTAATTATTAGATTCAATAAACACGGTCAATATAAAACTGGATTGTTATGACATTTATTTGATGCTTTAGTTACCATGACATTACTCAATAGCGTACATCTAAATTGTATAGTTGCGCGGAGAACCTATTTGGGCACTGGCAAATTTTCATTCGATATTCTCCTTGAAGATAATTCTAGTTAATATCAAGGAGTAGGAGATTAGATCATTAACACAGTTCAACAGTCCAACAGTTGATTAAATGTATAGTTATGATACGTTATTTTTCAACCAAGAATTTATACAGCTCTTAAAAATACATATAGTTTCTATCTCCACAAACACCTTGGAGAAGTTTTATAGAATAAATTAGGAATAGAAAAGAGGCCACTTTACAATCTTACATTAATTAGCAAAATCGTTAGAATCGAATTTTATAAATTACACACTTCAACATTAAATGACAAACTAACGGTAATGCTTTGAAATGTACCGTAAGTGCATTGCCTTCTTCTTGCCCTTCATGACATTCTTCTTTTTCTTTTTTTTGTATGTTTATTGTGTTATCTGTTTAAAGTCTCGATCGTAAACGTAGCGTCACATCAAGTTGCAAGCAAATTTTCAATGTTATGTGCTTTATGCTTTATGCTCTGCTTCTTCCCAGTTTTTATTATATCATAAAATCAATCACAATAGAATGACGCCAACAGCTGTTTCGGTATAATGTAAATGACATGACAAATGAATGACAAATAATGAAAATTGTCATTATTATGCATTTGTTTTTGTGTTGATAAGTAATAGAGTAATAGTAAAAGAACAAAATAAAAGTCGTGTAAATAAAGTTATTAAATCATTTCGATTAAATAAATTATAGTTAAATTGTCTATATAAAAATAAAATCCTTGAAAAGAACTATTTGATAAAACACTCCAAAAAGAAAAAGGAAAAACAAAAATCAAAAAAAGCAATGAAAAAAACTACGATTTCCTATAGAAATGCAAAGTATATGAAGTTTTCTATAAATTGCATAAAAGGTCGTCCTGAAAACTAAATATTTAAACAGATGCAAAATATTTGAATGCAACTATAATTTAATTCATTATAAAGTTGTTTTCCTTATTTTTGGTGGGCAAACCGGTGAGAGTATATATATAAATAAAGGTAATAAAAGGTAATGAATGTTTTCACATGTGTGGGTGTGTTCTCATTAACAACATCTAATGAATTAACCAAATGAATTGTTAATAAAGAATTTGGAATCAAAATCATCGTATACGTTTACTTCATAGCCTACAGTTATTTTTTATATTATTGCAATTACTTATTATTGTTGTAAAACGAAGCATAATTAATGGATCTAAGAACAAGTTCAGCTGCAATTCTATCAAATTTGCATGTATATCTGCTTGCTTCATCCAATCAAAAAAAAATTATCTACTGGAAGTAAATTAAACACGAAAAAGTAATTCACAAAAGATATATTATGATTTGACTTTTTTGCCTATTAAATTTGAAACAACATAACAAAATAAAACGCTAACAAAACAAATAGCCTCAATCGTCAATTACAACAAACACCAAAAACAAAAAAAGCTGCTTATTTTTTATGTCTTGTTTTCATATTTTAGAACGTTTTTTATTTATTTATTTTTTATTTGCTTAACTGCTGCTGCTGCTGTACCACGTAAAGTGTTACAAGAAAAAAAATCAATAATTTTAATGCAAAACAATTGTGATTCGTAATAAATGCAAAAACAACAAACAATTAAAAGAATACAAATAAAAAAGGAGAATGCAAATATTCAATTGTAAATAATATTATACAAAGATACAGAAACACTTGAATATTGAATTGTGTAAATATCATAGCATATATGGAAAAACGATGGATATTTTCAAAAATACAAAAATTTTCACTAAAATGTAATGAATTTAATATGAAATAAAGCCGAATAATCTTCAAATTATTAAAATATCATTTCAATCTTCAATTCCATAGAAGTTGTTTGTGAGAAAACGACCTTTATTGATTTCAATGTAACAGATTTCTCTCTAAAGATCAAGCCATCATAATGCAAAACTTTCAAACACCGCATCGTACACCATTACGATTAATTTTTCTTACAAATGTCTAACATTTGCAGATTATTAAGATTTTTGTAACAATAATTTCAGCGCTATATAAAATGCGAATGTAAAAATTATTCTAATTTAACTTATTTCAAGAAGATTTATCTTTACAGCAGCACCTTCGCATCCTATGAAAAGTTTGATTAATTGTGCATTTTATCAAATTAATAGAATGCTAGTTATTGAGAATTTTTTTATATTATGGTATATTAAGAGAATTTCACATTATTGATCTTTGATTTCAGATATTCAAAACATCAAACTTATATTTTCCTAGTAATAATTGGTGAATCTTGTTTTCTTCTAGAAACTTGATCAAAATATGAAGACTGCAACATAATTATCATTTCTACGGTCCATCATGTAAGCTAAGCCACTAAAAGAAATGACCTCCGTTATACCTTTCAGATAATTTAATGAACATATTTATTGTTATTAGCAGAAATATATTTATAAACAAAAATTCTCCAAAATTTGTCTCCAACAATTCATGAACGGGGTCAAATGGTTAATCGCGTCCATAGTTTTATATTAATTAGATTTAAAATTTTGGATTTTTGAATATATCCATATTATACATGTACAACAATAATAAAAATATTTATCTTTTTTTGATTGTTTTGTCATTATAGAAATCATCATGTAACCAACAACAAAAAAAAAAACGAGCAATTAATAGCACTATTTGGCCATATATATTCTAAACATCTTTCTGGCTTAAATTCTTTCATTGCAACAAACCAAAAAAAAAACATAAATAAATAAAAAACTAACGAAAAAACAGAAATAGATATTATAATGAAAAAGCGCAAAACAAATTTCATCAATTAAACGCAAAAAAACAAAATGGAAATTATGTTATGAAAATATGTTACCTATCTATTCACTAATTAATGTACGTACATAAAAATATGAGTGATTTGAAAATCATAATATAAGATAATTAATAGATGCAAATTATAAACATTATTGAAAAGTAAAATCTCGAAGAACGTAAAAGAGAAAAGAGGCAGTCGCAGAAGAAAATCTTAGTTTGGTGTGAATTGGACAATGTTAAATAAAAGTCAGAAATTAATATTGGGTCTTACAATATTAATAGTCGTCAATATTATATGGGTTTCAATCGGTGAATTAACAAGAGTTCGTATGAGTTAAAAGTTTACATCTTATTTTAAAGAAAATCCATTATTTTTATTACTATATTATTTACCAGCATTTCTTTGGGTTTTCTTCCAATACTTAGTTACTCTATTCAAATGACGAATATGGGAAGCCATTCTTTTGTACATATTTTAAAACATCAATGTTCACCACATATTTGATGATAATTGGTTTAATAGCACCATGGAAAGAAACATGTGAACGGCAAAATGGCAATTATGCGATAATGGAACAAAGTACAGACGATGACCAGTATTATATAAATCAACCATCGTTAGTAAGTAAATAATTATCACAATAAATTGTAATCGGTCGAAGTTGGTTATTAAAAATATTTACAAACAAAAACTTTTTTCTCGTAATTAGAGTTTAACCGTTAGAGACTCTTGGGTAAAAGACAATTTGTTCATTACACCATTTTGTCACAGAGAGGCTTGTTTTCGTTATGCATTTATCACTTACGACATCGACTTAAACTTATCTGTTTATCTGCAACATCTGATGTCTGTCCATATAAATTCGCGATTAAAGTACAAACCGTAATTCTAGGAATAGTTTTATAAAATTTGGTATGTTTTGTCTGAGTGGTAAATGGCATTGAATATGGCTAAGATTAGGCAAGCCTATATATGAAAAACATTTAGAATTTTAAATATTTCTCAATACAGACTCAAGTAGGCTGATGTTTTGACATAATAAATCTTTCAAATTTGATCTAGGTCAATCCACTTTTGGATTGCATTCCATGCAACGAACTTTTTCTTAGAGTATTTAAGAGTCGATTCCAACCAACTATAACATTTTTACTTGTTTTGAATTCTATGACATCATTATTATAAAAACTATTTATTATTACTTCTAGAGTGATCCCACTTTTATTCCCATACGTGCAAATAGTGGAGGTATATCGGGTACTGAAAGTGACGATTCAAGTATACGTTCGGTACGATTTAGTAAATTGGCTGAAGTGCGAGAAATGTCTGCCCACGAAGCTACAGAAGCTTTAATGGCTCGTTTATCCTATGCAGCCAGTATGCGTATTAAACGGCAAAAATCTCATCACAAAACAGCGCGCACAGCATTATTGTTTTGCATTTTGTGGTTTCTTGCTAATTATTTATTCCAAGTCTCAATGGAATTAACCGAAATAGCTGTATGCACTCTATTAAATTCTTCCACTTCACTGTTTACATTAATATTTGCGGCATTTTTCCCATCCACTGGTAGTGACAAATTTTCAATAACTAAAATTATAGCTGTTATCATAAATATTGGTGGTGTGGTGAGTGTTGTCGCTTAAATTAAATTGTGTCAGTAAAAAAAAGTTATATTTATGTTAAGTGAAATTTGTGATTTTTCTCACTTACATTCTCATAAGTAATAAGAAATTAATTGAAATTGTTCTAGCTAACTAACAAATGCGTGCAGTACTCCGCCCTTAATATTATCAAATTGTGAATTTATGAAGTTCGAAAAAAAGGGTTTATTTGGGGGGATTCGTAAGAAAAAAGGGACACTTGTCTAGAAACTTCCTAGATGTTTCATATATTTTTACAAACGTATTGTGTCATGTGCCATAAGTAGTAAAAAGTCTAACTGTAACAAATGCTCTTAATATCTTTTCTATAGCGGACATGCCCTTCGATGGATTGGAGTCATTTTCAATATTAAAGTTGAACAGATATACGAATCTGCAAACATGATTAAATCGACAGAAACTTTGATATTAATCCTAAAGATTTTGAAGTTTTTAATAGATTTTTAAAACTTTCCTTTAAATGTTTTGATCCTAACCTTTTGTGTTGGATATAAGAAAATGAAAACAAAACATACAAAAAGCGGAAAAAAGAATTACAATATAACATGTAACGTTTTCATTATAGATAACGGTAACAATAACGGATATTCATGAATTGAAATTTTCCCGTGGTGCTCTCCTAGCATTATTTAGTGCACTATTTAATGCGGCCTATTTGGTATTTGTAAAACGGAAAAATGATATCGAGGAAAAAATTGATATTCCGTTATTTTTTGGTTTTGTAGGTTTGTGGAATTTATTGTTGATGTGGCCAATAGTTTTTATATTAAATTTCACACGTATTGAACAATTTGAGCTGCCAAATCAGAATCAGTTCGCTATATTATTATTAAATGGTCTAGTGGGTACAGTAATATCTCAAGCACTTTGGTTATGGTAAGTTTAAATAAAATCACAATGCCAAAATAAAATTTTATAAAAATATTAAATATTACTGGTCGGTTATGACCAATAAGTACTATCATGCATAATCCTTTAACATAATAATAATCCATAATCCTTTAACATAACGTAATAATAAAATATCTCGGGACTTTGATTCATTTATCGAATCAGTGCTTTTTTGGGCAATTTTTATCATACAAACACTGAAATAAGAAGTTCTGTGTGGTTTTCATATAAAACGAGCATTAATTTCAGAATCTATTCTGTTGTAATTTTTTGAACCCATATAAATTTGTGAAAATATATATATATAGTATAAATTGATCATTCTGCAACAAAAATGTGAAATTTCCTCAACCAAACTATCGCTAAATTGCGCTTTGTAATTAAAGATGCATAAATAGAAATCACACGAACAGGCTTACAGCAAATCAGTATCATGAAAAAGGGGTGCACCTTATATGCCTTTCAACATATTTAGTGAGTAGTGCAAGATATGTACTAGATTGTTCAGTAAGAAGTAAATTTGTAAGTTAAACGTGAAATTCGTTAAATTTATTTTTTATTTATGAAATCCTTCGCATTTGACATTTCTATTCATACATATAGATATATATATAAATTCTATCGAAATATATTCTGTAAAATTTTTATTTTGTAGGGGTTGTTTTTTAACATCTTCTCTTATTGGCACCATGGCGACATCTTTGCAAATACCGTTACATATTTTATTCGATATATTATTGAAAAGGACACCTTATACACCCAAATTTTATATAGGATGTGTACCCATATTTTTAGCCTTATTATTAGTTGCTTTATTAATACGTAATGATGATTCAGATCCATTGATGCGTCTACTTAAAATAATTTATAAAAAATTATGCTCCTGCAAAAAGCCAAACATTGTAAGGTAAAAATAAAATGAGTTAAAAAGAAATAATTGAAAATACTGGAAGATGAAAGCAACAAATAGAATAATTGAAAATAATTATCTTAATTGAAATTCTCTTTTATTATTTACAGAATAAATGATGAAGAACAACAGGAATCTCTTATAGGAAACAACGACTGAATATTATATGGAATATGGTTAAAAAATATTAATTAATTAATTAATTAATATTAACCAAACAAAAACCGTGTCACATTGATTACAATAATTGCTCAAATATTTACAGAAGTCATTTCATGCATTTTGTTTTTATTACGCACACGGACTACACTGACTCAATTCCTATTTCTCTGTTTATTTATTAATTGTACGTTAAAATTTGATGTTTCATTCACTTCCATTTGTTGAACACGGTCTAACCATTTTATCATGTAGCAAAATAGTAATCTAGTTTTTTAGGCGTATACTTAGATTGGAATCTCCATATACATATTTCATCCCAATATAACTATCCTTGCTCTTTTTTGTTGTTTTGTTTTCCCTACTTTAATTTTATGTTTTAATTCGAATTTAGTAGTTTTTGTAAATAAATCTTAATATTCATTTCTGTACTATAACTTTTTCGTCAAACTATAAAATTTTACTTAATAAATGGAAGAATTCTTTGTTTTTTTTTTAAATACATTATTGAAAGTAAGTTTAAATAAATAACAAATAATATTATAATTATAATATTAAAGTTGGGCTTGACTTGTTTGAAAAAAAGTGAACTCCAATATTTACACATTGTTGAATTGATTCCTAATTGAATTAATGTAATTATATTTGGGCAAGTGCCCTAAAGAAGTATTTCCAAAAAAAGAATATTTCTTTCATATGACATTAGTTTAGCCCAATCGGTAATTTAAAAACAGTATAAAACATCTGGATCTCCCTTTATCTACTTAATTTAAATTTTGTAAGCGTATTAGAAAACTGTTTCTGTACAAAGGCAACAGGTTTACCGGTGCATTATTTGGTCTTTTAAATGCAAAATGTTTCGTTAATTGGAATTTGTTAAGTACTGCATCATGCTTTTCCTACTTGGTTCTCTACTTGTTTGTTATGAAAATTTATTGATTTAGAACTGCCCCAATTATGTAGTGGCTACCAGGTCCGAGCCGTAGTGGAAATAAAATCATATACGCAATGCACAATGATCATATGAGCTGCAATCATCGGATCATAAATTTGAATTGATTCCACAGGCACCCTATGGCTTAATAGGCTGAAGTTATTAAGATTGCCCTTAGCGGGGCCAAGCATGTAATACTAATAACTGGGTGTTATCTAGCAAAAACTGATCACGGATGCTAGATCGATGGCCAAATTTAAATGAAATAAGGATTATGTTATAAACATGCAGTACGAGCTTCAATTTAGCATTTGGTGTAGACGATACTTGGCATGGCATTTGTAACAATCACAATTCCTAATAGTAAGTACATTAATATATTTCTCATACTTTGAATCTTTATCGAGTGGGCATATACCATTTATTGATCTGCTTGTCAATCCATAAGTTAAAGTTTCTTTTCCAATACACTTAATGACTTAACCTCTCTTTGGAAGTTGTATTCAATAAAAGCAAGAAATATTTTATAGCTGTTCAATATCCTTTTTTTTTTGTACTCTACATCACATATTGCACTGAATTTTATAGGTTTCTTCTAACGTTTGTAACATGTCGAAGACTTTAAAATAAATTCATCTTTTCTTATAACGATTTGCTCAGAAGTACCTTTTAAAATCGCTTTTGACACCATTTATCCATCTGTCTATGTAAATGAGTGTTAAATGCCCCCAGAAATTTGCTATGAAATTACAAAACATAATTCCATGAATATTCGATAATTTTAATTATTGTTTAATTAAAAATTTGAAAAAACTTATTTAATTTTTAGTGTAAAACGATTTTTCATATTAAATTAAGATGCCAAATTTGATTCAACTCAATTCATTTTGTGTGAATTGCATACCAAATAATGAACTTTTCTATTCAATTCGAAATGTGCAATTTTTTGTGTATTTTCTCTTTTTTCCTTTTTGTTTGTTTGTTATTTTTTTAAATTACTTCGCAATAATATGATAAATAAATATGATAATGAATAAATCAAATTTTTAGTAAATTATTAACGGCCAAGTTATTCGTTCGTTTATTTAAATTCACTAGTAAAATGCTGCCTAGCAAAATAAATTAAAGCAAAATTAAACAAAAAGCAGGATAGCAATAATTGTATCGTAAATTGTATATGTAAGTCATACAAATGACCTCTACCCCGCCCCCCTCATTTAAACAATTGCATTACGTGGTAATTTAGACGATTTGTACAACAACAAAATTATATAAAATAAAGTAAAGTGGAATGAAAATAAAATCCACAAAACCAAGTCCAAATACAAATCTGTTATATAGTTGCACTATTCTAACATACATTAATTGTATGCATAATATCAGCCTACACTTTATTTCACAAATTAAATCTTTTTCATTATATATATAAATATATTTGTATTATCATTATAGATGCTCTTACTTATTTATGTGTACAGTACAAATATTCATATTTAATTTCAAGATAAACGTCATATGGTTTAGACGTTTGGAGCGCTTAATTGTTACACCAATAAACAAAGAATTAAAAAAAATCAAGAGCAAAAAAAAACATTAAAAAAAATTTGCAACCAGCAAAACTTACAGTGATTTTTCTTCAATAAAATTAATATAACTAAATTAAATAAAAAAATGTTAAAGAAAAACTTATTAATTGTATGGCTTACAGTTGTTGCTGTTGTTGTTGCTATTATTGTGCCCGCTGCAGCCGATGAAAGTAAAGGACCTAAAGTTACTGAAAAGGTATTTAACATTATCTTCTTTTCGTTAATTATATTTTATATTATTTTTTTTTTGAAAGATTTTCAATTAATTTTGCATTTTCTTTCATTGATTTTGATTTAATTTATTTTTGATTTGATTTCTTGTTATTATTGTTCTCTGGCCGTTTTTCTTTTTTTTAAATTTTATGCTAATCGAATATAATATGATATTTATGCATTTGTAGGTATACTTTGATATAACTATTGGTGGTGAGCCGGCTGGCCGTATTGAGATTGGTTTATTTGGTAAAACCGTACCAAAAACTGTTAATAATTTTAAACAGTTAGCTGAAAAACCTAAAGGTGAAGGGTAAGTTATTTTATCTCCATGCTCTTATACGCATTTAAAAAAAGTCCAAAAAGTATAATAAAGTAAAATAATTATATTTGGCTACGTATAAATCTTGGACACTCACCACTCATACACCTTCATATTACAATTCAGATCTTGTTTCAATTGTTTAGTAGTAAAAAAAAGCGTAAATATAAAAAAAAAGCGAAAATTTGCTATTGTCTAATTTCGCGTAGGCGTAGCTAATACGCACGATTTTTGGATAAATGTTATAAACCAAGGGCCAAGCTTTGTATCTTTTGCAGTTTACAAATAATGAACATCACCAAATTTTGTTTAAAAAACCAAGGTGTTCTCAACTTACTTAGCACTATGGGCGTATCGTGTGACCGACTTTGCCCATTTTCAATACCAATTTGCCTGCAAGAACTTCCCATGTTCCCACCAAATTTGAGCACGATATCTCTTTTTGGGGAGAAGTTAATAATACACACATAGACGAACAGTCAGGCAGACGAACAGACATGTCTAAATCGATTTTGAATTTGAACATTTTAGAAGGTCTCTGTGCTACCTTTTGATTGTTACAAACATAACGACAAAATGATAAGATTCTCGTTCTATGTGTGTGTGTGTGTGTGCGTGTGTATTAGTTTTGCTAATTATAAGTAAATCACATTCACATCTTCAGACTCAGCCGCTCTCTTTTTCGCATATAAACACTCTTGTAATTTTCGCTTAAGGAACAAAGAGTCATTAACGACGTTTACATTTTGCTTTATATTTTTCTTGAATTTATTTTTTTTTTTTTGTTTTGTTTCATCTGTTTGGTGCTCAGTCCAGATGTCCAATGTTTTTATGAGCAAATTAAAAGAAAGCAATTCCTAAAATGTTTTGACTAATATATTGCTTTCAAACTTCTCTGTCTTGCATTTTTCTGATGCCCTCAACATTTTTTTTCATTTTTCTGTCTATTGGAAAAAATCATTTAAGATAAATTGAAATTTTCTGGCCATGCATTCTTTTATTCACTGGAATTTATCAAGAATCATTTTGTAATTGGATCAACTTTCAGAATTTAGAATCATCTAATCATTACAATGTGATCATTTTGAAACGGGCCCAATTTGAATTTACTAAATAAATTCGCTATTTTTGAGAGTAAGTTAAGCAACTTTTTTATTATAGTTTAAAAAAATTTTATGTCCGGACATCTTTTAATAAATCCAATCATAAAGCGCATTTAAATTAAAACGAACAACTCTCGATCGATTTATCTCGCATATCTATCTCAATCATAAAATTATTCATATTTTGCTAAAATTTCTCAATAATTTTCATTTTCTCTAACTATTCAATTATTTTTCAAAAGGGATCATAATGTAGAACGTAGACCCGTCCTTCCAATGTACAATATAACAATTTATGTCATAAGTTTTTGTTTTTTTTTTTTGATTTTGTAATTTTACAGTTATCTTGGCAGTAAATTTCATCGTGTGATAAAAGATTTTATGATACAAGGTGGTGATTTTACAAAAGGTGATGGTACCGGTGGCCGTTCCATTTATGGTGAACGTTTCGCCGATGAAAACTTTAAATTAAAACATTATGGCGCTGGATGGTTATCGATGGCCAATGCTGGCAAAGATACAAACGGTTCACAGTTCTTTATAACAACAAAACAAACATCCTGGTTAGATGGTCGCCATGTTGTATTCGGTAAAATATTATCGGGCATGGATGTTGTACGTAAAATTGAATCATTACAAACTGATGGTCGCGATCGGCCAACAAAAGATGTTGTTATCGCTGCCAGTGGCTCTTTACCCGTTGGTGAACCATTTTCGGTAGCTAAAGCTGATGCTGAATAAATTATTTAGTCTTTTTCTAATAGCAACAAAAAAAAACACAAGACACACAAAATTTTTTTTTTTTTAAATAATAAATTCAAAATTTTTTTTCCTTTTTTGTACGTATATTTTCTTTATTGTTTTTTTCACTATCTTTTGTTCCTTTTTCCTTCATTCAATTTATTTTTTTTTATTTGATTATTGAAAAGCACACACACACTCAGAGATAGAAAAAAAAATGAAAAAGAAGCTATCAGAAGCGTGACTTATTCATTATAATTTTTTTATTTCTTTACTTTATCTTTCTACTGATAATTTGTAGAATAAAAAAAGGGAAGCGAATTTTAATTCACGTGTATAACGAATTTGTCATTACATTTACACGAACATGCATTTTATAACTTTTTTACAAAAAAAAAAAAAACAAAGAAAATTTCACACTTCACGCGTATATATATGCGTGTATATATGCGTAATATTCTAATACATACATATAGATAGATTAAGATAGAGATAGAGATAAAGAGAAAAAATATAAATATAAAGTTCTTCCAATTCCAGAATTAAAAGATTTTTACAAATACTGAAAAATATAATTTACATAAAAGTAGAGTGCAAAATGCAATAATAATAATAATAATAACAATAATAACTCTTACTAAATAACTAATATTTCTTTTAATTTCTTTTAATTTGTTTCTTCTTTTTTTCTTTCTTTTTTTCAATGTCCAAATGAAATTTTCCTATAAATTAAGTTAAAACGTTACAAATAGAAGAAACAATTTTACTTAATCTTTTTCATTTTTTATGTTTTTAATTTTTGGTTTATTTAATTTCAATTTTTCTTGATTTTATTGCCATAGTCCCCCAATGCCTTGAAATCTCAGCCATTGACCCCAATGAATACAAAATTAGGTTATACAGGGTGAATGCTATTTCTAGACATAGAGAGTACAAAAGAGATTTTATGTTTATATTCAACACCCAAGGGTTAGTTACAAACATAATGACAAAGTGAGTAGGAAGGGGCCAAGAACTTGTAAATTATATATATTCTTGATTAGCTTCAAATTTTGAATCGACTAAGATCTGTCTATCGCATCTTATATGATCTAGAATTAACTTTTCACTCTGTGAGTTAAATAATAGATTAAAAATCGTAAAGAGGTATTTAGAATGAATGTAATTTCGACTCATTTAATATGCACAATATAACGATATAACGATTCATCAAGAAGTTGCCATTCAAAAATAGACCTTGTGTTCTGACTCATAGTTAGACTCAACGTTAGACTGAAATCGCCGACTTCTCACAATCTAATAAACAAAAAATGAAATTTTACTCTTGTATTCTTATTGAATTCGATAAAGTGGCCTTAATTAAAATCTTCTGAAATTCCATTTTGAAGGAAGTTTCCTTCTGAAGGGCTGTTGCGTGAAAATTTGAATGCAATAAATGCTTTACTTTAGTTTTAGTTCAAACTCTGCTTGACGTCCATTTAGCGCACAAGATTATCCATCAACCTGTATATATGTAAAAATATATATAAAATTAAGATAAAGCTGAACAAATCAGGAACGAAGGAAAATAAATTTTTTACTTCACTTTATTTATGGTTTGAATTGATTTGCAAAGCAAATTATAATTATTAAGCAATGAACATCTATCAAAGAGCAATATCAATTTCCTCTTATTATTACTAATTTTATAGTTTTGAAACAAGAATAAAAAAAAGCACAAATGTAATGGATGCAAGCATAAATGATCTTTAAAGGAAAAAGGCAAAGAGCCAATTGAATAGAATTAAATGTAACTGTGCAGATCATTACCAGTCTTTCTTTGTCCATGTAATTTAGTAAATAAAATTTAATATACGTTATGTTTTAGTCGAAAATGTACAATTTTTTCATAGTTCATCAATATTTGTAGCTTGATACCAATAGGCAGACAGACGGACGGACGTACAAACAAGCCGCGGGTAAGCTTAAATCAAATCAAAAAATGACTCTGAGTCGATAGATTTAATAGAAAATAGGTGTATTCCAAATCCTTCTGGCTGTTACAAATATATGCACAAAATTATAATATTTTGTATCACAAGTGATGTAAAAAAGGCTCTTTATAAAAATCACCAAAATCCTTTCGTCAACATTTTTTTTTTGGTTTTAAATGCTGTAAAGCTACATTGTCCAACTTTAGCGTTAAACATTCTTTCAAATTTCGTTTTTCGATATACAGAATGTTATGCCAATTATGTTATTTATTCTAATGATGATCTACACCAAAATTCTACACCAAAAATACAAATCGCAGGCAGATATTTTGATGAAATTTGTCAGATGGCAGTGTTCAAAGTTCAGTTTCGCCTAAGCGACACCAAAAATGAATATCACATTTCATACCGAATATGGATTTGTATAACGCTATCATCATAAAAGTCTGTTAAAACTAAAGTATTTAAAAATATTTGATTATAAGCATAAAATCAGATAGATAGACTTCCGGCGGGCTGCAAGGGTGACTTTGATTGACTGAACGAATAGACGGACAGAGGGACAGATGAACAGATGGACTGAATGGCCAAATTATACAAAAAAAAATTCAGATATTATGGAATATATTAGGATAAACTTTCAAACTTATGGAACTTTCAAAAGTTCCATAAGTGTTGCAAAATATGTAAATTGTATATGAGCATTCCATTGCCTATCTAATTAAATATCCATTTATGTACTCATATGAATACATATATTTCAATGCTCTCTTATTTTTCACATCATCTTATGTACATTTATATAGATGTATTAGCATTTAATGCATATGAAGCGATATATGATTCTTCTGGCTGAAAAATATGAAAAACGTTTTAATTGAAAGCAATGACTTACATTAGATTGAAACAAAATTATGCTAATCAATTCAGTTGTATTATGAACGGAGAGAGAGTTAGTATATAAGTTGTGTAATGTTATGAGTATCAGAAATGGTTATTATATATTTCAAAACAAAGAAAGCAGAAAAAAAATAAAGAATAAATACTAACAGGCACTTTTATAATGAGAATACATTGTTGATGTAATTCTTAAGAATTATTATAGGAAACAGATAAAGGAACAACTAATTATTAACGCAACTATTAAACATTATTGATAATGGTATGAAAAATATCTGTAAAACAATTTTTTAATAACATTCATTTCTAAGTTAAATTAGAGGATTCGTAAATAAAGCGGCACTGGTGAACTGACATAACCCAATATTCCATTATTCAACTATATAATGTAAGGCACATAATAGATGAAGTATAAAGTACATTCCCATAGTCATTGTGTTCCTTCATAAAAAAACAACAGAAAAAAATTAACATTATTTCAAATTATAGTTTACTTACGGTGGCTAATTTTAATATCACTACAATTCAGTAGTGTAAGCCGTTTTAAGCCTTTACCATTCCTCTTCTATTCTCAATAGTCACAGTTGCCAAAGCACTGCTTTCAGTATCCCTGTCCGCAGAATCTAATCCTTTGCAATTTACTGTATATAAGATTTCTTTTTGGAAGTAAATCGCTACATAGCGAACTATGAGCAGTGTGCACCGGGAATGTTTGATTTTGATAGATGCATTTTTTGCTTGTCTTTTGAATCTATATATCACTTAATTTGAATTCTCCGGAACTAAGCCTTGCCATTTATTTTATGAAGCAGAATTTTGTAATATTAATACGTCACACATAAATTAAATATGTGGAATTTGTTTGAGATCGATGTTATACTTCTACTTCTTGGGACTTTTCTTCAGCATTAGTGTAACCGACTACATATAATAAACATTTATTTAATAATAAGCATTAATATTTCTCCTCTTAACGTGTAATATATTGCAGTTAAATTTTATTTTAAAACTTGAAGTCTTTGTTTATTGGCCACTGATTTTAATTGCTTGGTCAATTAGGGAATCAAATGGTTTCAATATACTGGGATTATTTCCTCATGCTAGTGAAAGTCATTTTATAGTAATGCGCACATTTATTATGGAATTGGCACGAAGGGAACACAATGTTACCATATATACTACACATCGTATAGATGAAACTATAGACAATTTAAAACAATTTATAATTGAACCGGAATTCCCTTTTTGGAATGAAGTACTAATTCAAGCTGGCCTCAAGGGTGATGTAGAAGCTTTGAGTCAACTAAGCGAAAATGCATTAGAAGATGCTCTATCAAAAGCTGGCTATCAATTAGGTTACAATTATTTCTCTCATCCACACGTACAAGATTTGTTAAAGTTGCCTACAGAAAAATTCAATTATGATTTAATAATAATTGATCTTTTTTATACGGAAGCTCTTTTAGCTGTTGGTTATCATTTTAATAAACCCACTGTAGCCATAATTAGTACAGATTTTGCCAATTATATGCAACAAGTACAAGAAAATATTGTACCATCAGCTTGTTTACCATACACAGATCAACAATTTCACCTAAATTTATCTTATTGGAAACGTTTAACAAATATATGGAAATGTTTTAATAGAAGGCAAAATTTTCAAAAGAAAAATTATGCCCAACAACAGAATTTGATAATGCATTTCTTTCCATCTACATCGACTCTGCCATCGACGATTTTGCAATTACAAAAATATTTAAATTTAATACTAATCAATAATTATGTACCATTAATGGAAGCGAAACCTTTATTACCCAATATGCAATTAGTGGGTGGACTACAAGTGAGTGGTGCAAGTGAATTACCTTGGCATATTAAACGTTTCTTAGATGAGGCCCGCAATGGTGCAATTTATATGAATCTCGGTTATCATCATGTTTGCTTGACTTTATCACAAAATAAATTGGATTTGCTGTTGCATGTATTTGGTAAATTAAAAAAATCTATTATATGGACTTGTCATGGTGATCATAACAATATAAAAGGCTTACCAAAAAATGTTTTAATTCAACATGGTGTAGGACAAACCGACATATTGGCCCATCCTCATATTAAATTGTTTATAACAAACGGTGATCTGCTTAGTGTACAGGATGCTATAATGCGCATGGTACCAATTTTGGCTTTACCTCTATTCGCTAATGAATACCAGAATTGTTTACTTATTAAGCAATTACAAGTCGGCTTACATTTGGACTATTCAAATTTAACTGAATCCACACTGGAATGGTTAGTAGAAGAATTAATTAATAATGAGCTTTATGTATTGAATATAAGGAATATATCCAGAATATTTCGGGGATCGTCCTTTAGGAGGCTTATCAAGTGCCATGTTTTGGTTAGATTATATTTTAAAATATGGCTCAACTTATTTGCAAATCAAAACGACTGGTATACCGTTATATCAATTGCATTTATTCGACATGTTTACATATTATTTCCTTATGCTGATAATAATCGTATGCATTACATTATTAGCATTATATGTTGCAATGATTGTATGGAAGAAGCGAAAATATGAAAAACTCTTTTCCAAATTGAACTAATAAAACTGAATACTTTTAATACAACATAATCGATTTTAATATAAAGTGATTGACTAATTTGTTTAATTCCTGTTGGTGATATGGCAACTCTATATT
Source organism: Melophagus ovinus (assembly GCA_023089585.1). NCBI lineage: Eukaryota > Metazoa > Arthropoda > Insecta > Diptera > Hippoboscidae > Melophagus > Melophagus ovinus. The sequence continues at coordinate 2,065,744 of JAKKIB010000176.1, forward strand.
CTATTTGGTTCAAATGACAGCTGATCAGTATCAAACGAGACTCATCCCTCTGTCGTCTATCTTGAAGATATTTAAAGAAATAAAAAAATTCAGTATCAAATTGGAATAATAAATAAATAAATAAGAAGAAAGAGAAAATGGGGCTATCTCCGCGTGCAAAAGATAATTTAGAAGTAATTTTCAATATTTTTGAAAAGGTATTCCACTGGGGTTTTATTCCTATGGTTCTATATTTGGGTTTTAAAAAAGGGCCTGAACCGGGTATGCCACCATTAACAATATTAAGTTTACTTTGGCAGTAAATATCTGTGGAATACTAATTTCATTAATCATTATTTTATTTGCACTGAAATATTTAATTGTATATAATTACATATACTGTAATAAATGTAGAATAAATTTGTAATTGTTCTTAGTTGAAAACAATTAATTTTAAGTTTTCTCTATTTTCAAGTTATACATATTGAGAATTTCTCTAGCTGATTTATGTATGGCGAATGGAAAATTTACATATATAAAAAACGAATATTTTAAAAGCATACATAAAGGTATTGAATTTATCAATGTGCTTGCTTTTTCTGAACAAAAACACATTATTCAATAATTTAGTGATGGTAACAACTAATGAGAATAGAGATGTTACAATTGAATTACACTATATAGATACATACATAAATAAGGAAATAGCTTTGCCATTACAAGTTTTATCAGCGAGCTTGTATATAAGCTCGTTGGTGTTTTACAATTACAATTTTTTTTTAATTTAACACTATCCAACACTGGCTGCAAATGAAACAAAGTAAATACATCTTAAGTTGTGAGAATTACGAAGTGTGTGAGCAGTAATAATCGTTATCTACCTTTCTTACATTTTATCATATTAAGTAATTCATTTGTAGTAATATCTATGTGTAATATAACCGCTAAATATACTGTTCGACAAAATCGTCATCAATACAGATTTTCTTCAATTTTTCTACGTCGCTTAATGGTGGGAAATTAGTAATTAAAAAAAATTTAATTGAAATTTTCAGAAATATTAAAGAGAAACGAACAATTGATGCAATAAATCATCGAGAGAAAATGTAGTCGATTGTTAAAAATGTTTAAAAAAAAATGCAACAATTAATAGTGAAAATGCTTGTACATTTTTGAAATGTTGAATGCAGCGAAAAATACAAATGTCAGTAATAGGTAAAACAAAAAACAAAAAAATTGAAAATAGAAAATAACAATAAAAATAAAAATGGAAATAAAAATACAAATAAAAATAAAAACATACGAGAGGGCTGTATAAAATTTATTGAATTAACTGTAAAAACGTTAATTTTACATTTTCGTTAAAGGTGTGTAAGATAAAAAGAGATGAGTATATATGTGTATATATAATATATATATATATATATGTATATAAGTATATATAATTGTGTAAAGGAGAATAGAGAAAAAAATCCGATAGAAATAGAAATTTCTTTAGTGGCGTCGTACTGCACTAACAACGGTAAATATAAGAAAGCACAATGTCCTGCAAAATGAGGTAAAGAAGAGCAATAACAAGCGAAAAAGCAGAAAAACAAAGAAACAAACCAAAAAAAAAAAAAACAATGCGTTATACAAAAATTTGAAATAGCAAGCAATTACATTATGGGATGAATTAATAATGCGTTATATTTGGGCCAAAGTTTTCATTGTTCATAAAAAAGATCTTAACAAACAAGAATAAAATGTTCATATATTAAGTGGTGAAATCCCAAGGGTTCAGTAATAATGGACATTAAAGTTAAAATGTCCAATGAAAAAAGTTGCGATAATACACAATTTGAATTTAGCAGTTGCGATGAAATAACAAATATTGACAAGTTAAATATCTATATAAATAAAAGTGAGAACTGTAAGCAATTAATAAAGGAAGTGCCTGCCAAATCTGTACCAGTCGTTAAATTAGAAAATCACAATAGAGATAATAAGGGTGATGTACTAATGGATGATTATTGTAAAATTGATATTAAAATGAGTGCAACAGTTAAAATGGAAGAACAATATCATAGTGCTGCGTCCACAAGTGGTGAAAATGAAAACAGTCAAAAATTACGTACGTACATCAATGATGTTACTTACGGCAATAATAAAATGAAAACTGATATGGAAATGGATGTAGAAATGGCAATAGAAAATGATGAAATCAAAACAGATGATCTATCGTCCGAAATGGATGATAAAACGCAAAGTTCTATAATATCATCACCTGAAAGAGGTTCAGTCCCATCTGATGTGCCTCCAGGTAATAGTAATTCACCCATACAAGAGGAAAAACTTATAAGGTGTATTGGAGATAACATTACAAAACTTAACGATAAAAAAATGCAAGAAAAAACTATCGAAGAAGTGTTAGATGTGGCTTCCAATAATTACATTACAGTACAGCCGATTAATGTAGTACGCAATGGTAAGATACCAAATGCTGGAAAACCTCAATTATCAACTATGAGTAAAAGGTTAGAACAATCTACTAAAAGTGGACGTACCCGTAAACCAAAGTTAACCGTGGCCATGTATGAAAGCGAGTTGAGTAAACATAAACCTGGCATTAAGTTGTGTATAAAAAAATCGGACACAACATTTAATACGGCTACAGCAACGGCCTCTGCAGTATCGGCCGTTGTTAAGGCTATAAACAAATCGGTTACTTTAGCAACTCCAAAAAGTCGAAAAGGTTCAAGGCAACTTAAACAACGTTCACGCTTGTATGATAATATTAATGAATCGGATAAACTTGATTATGAACCGAAACGTAAAAAAGAACGTGGCAATAAAAAGCTACCATCTGCCGCGTCTGCTGGTAATGCTGGAGCGGCCACAGAGGATATTAAAGAACCCATGGAGCAAAGCTCGTGGGGTAGTCAATTGCCCGAAGAGATACTTTTCAAGGTATTTGAAATACTAGTTGAAAAGGAAGGCAGTTTACCAACGTTGTGTCGTTTGGGTCGGGTGTGTACTTTGTGGCGACGTGTTTCTTTAACACCTGTCCTTTGGAAAGTAATGGACTTAACTACATGGACAAAGGAAAAATATCGTTCTGAATTTAAGTTAAAGTGGTTTGTAGACAATCGTTGCAAAGGTTGTACGGAATTGAATGTATGTAAGTATCTTAAAGCTTTAGCTTTTGCCACGGTTATCAACCATCGTGATTGTCACTTTCTTATTTATATTTAAATTATGCTTTCCGTTTCTAGCTAATTGGAAGGTATCTGATATAAATTGCTTTTTACACAAGTTGGTTAACGGTGCTCCAAATCTTGTTAGCATTACGTTGGCCGGTTGGAAAGGTTTTACATCGGATCATTTGGCCTTTTTAGTCGATAAAATGAAAAAATTGCAAAAGTTGGATTTAAGTTCAATTAATGTAAGACATAAGCATAACATGGATTGACGTGAAAATTCTTTGAAATGAATTTGTCTCTGTGAAGCAGTTGATGATTAATATTATGAATGTATATTTTAGGTTGAAATGAACGCAAGCAAAAGTGCTGTCGGTGTGCAATCTTTATGCAACGCTTTGCAAGCGATGAATGAACGTTTAACACATTTATACTTGGCTCAAAATCGTTTAGCTGGTATACCACAAATGGTCAATATCTTATCGGTAATAATTATGAATCAATATTAGATTAAATGAAATAAAATAGGACTTCATTTCATATTTAATAATATTCTTTCGTTTTGCTTTTTGTTCGCACTTATTTGTTTCGTAGAATCATTGTCCAAATCTATTATTATTAGATTTATCGAATGTGAGTACTCAAGCAACATCACACGGCATATTACACATAGAGAAACTGCAGCAAGGTTGCCGAAAACTTAAAGTTTTACGTATCACCAATTCACATATAACCTTGAGTACAGCCACAATGCAGGAAATGGTATGATATTGAAATTTATATGAGAGCACTCGTTTATGATAATAATGAAGATTAATTTAAACATTTCTTTTACTTTTTACTTTTATATTGTAATATTACAATAGATGGATTCACCTGGATTTCCTGATTTAGAGGAGTTATCTGTAGCTGCTTTAACCGATGAATCACGTCTTTTGGGTGATGAACTTTTGCAACGGATTTTAAAGTCAAGTTCAAAACTTAAATTACTTGATGTACGATGCTGTACACGTTTAACCCATGAAAGCCTTATACGTTTGCCTGCTTGGGATATTAAACATTTATTTTTATCAGGATGTTCTGTAACACGTGACATGGGGTAAAAGTTCTCTATCATTTATTTATTTAGTAATGCTTTTTATACTTTGTATTGCATAAGCAAGTAATTAGAGCATATATCCATATATATATATATATATATATATATATATATATATATAATATATATATATATATATATATATATATATATATATATATATATATAAATAGGTACATGTAACATCGCTAACAAATCGCTTTATGATATAGAGTTACTTTTGCTAAAATTAGGAACAAAAACATATTTTGATCCAAAAACCATTTTTTAAAAGGCATTTTTATTGCTTTTCGTTATGTAAAAAAAGTTCTAATATTATGTAATAAATCTAAACTAAATTAGCCAAGTTTTTGTGGCCTCTAAATAAAAAAGTTGCTTAAAACTTTTTGAAAAATTTCTATACTCCCTTCAATTTTATAATAGGCCATGTGCCATAACCGTTTGCTGCACTATTCACTGAAACATTTTTTTTTAATATTTTATGGTGAATATATAATAAATGTACATTTGTATTGATACATTTAGATCGGGCTTGGAATTAATAGCCTCAAAGTGGGCCCACAGTCTTATCGAATTGGATCTCGCTTGGGCTAATGTGCAACAACCTTTAGATAATGCTTTACATGCATTGGCTGATAAAGGAGCTGAGTCGCGTTTAGCGTAAGTATCCTTAAAATTTTATACTAAAGCATAAAATGAAAGTTTCACTCTGCATGTATGATTATTGAATGAGGTAAATAAATGTATAAATTAGTTGGAGAAATTTCGTTGTTGATTTGAAATATATTACATTATATCTACTTTAATAAATTCATCAGAAATATTTACTCTATTTCTTCTTACATTTTCTTTTGACGTTTCTTGTTGAACTAATGGAACCAGGATAATGTGAATAATTTCATTCGTATTTACTGCTTGTTTTTCCTCTTTTTTTGCACTTTTCCTTTTTTTGGAATTTAGGCATTTAAATCTCTGTGGATCATCGGTTTCAGAGGAAGCGGTTAAAGAAATTTTAGCCAATTGCCCATTAATGAGCTCTATCAATTTATCATCATGTCGTGGCTTACCACGCGGCATTAAACGTTTAATGCAGGGGCCACAGGAGTTAAGTGAATTACGAGAAGTGCTTAAAGTTCAATTAAAAGTCAAACTACCGGAATCAGCCACTAGTACGTTACAATCTACCATAGTTGCCAGCTTAAGTAATGCTAATAATAATAGTGATTGTAGTAGTGGCTCTAGCGCTAGCACGGGCAGTGGCACTGGCACTGGTACTGGTACTGGTACTGGTACTGGTGGTGGTAGTGGTAGTGGTAGTGGAGTTGCAGGTGGCGGCATTAATTACAATAGTAGTCCATAGCTATAAAGCTATATATTTAAAACGTTCAATTATAAATAGCATCTTGTTAATGAGATAAAAGCGAAGCAAACAAAACAAATAAAAAGAAGGAAACAAGAAAAAAACCAGCAACTGTAGCAAAATTGGAATAACAAGCACAGCAAACGGGGCGTGAATTTTTTTTAAATGCAATATACAACAAAATGAAGTTATATTAATAATGATAGCAACAACAACAGCAAAAGTAAGAGTACATGATTTTTTTTATTTAATAGTTTAAGAGAGAAGTCAAATGGTTTTTCATCCTTTTATTCGTTCTTTCTTTTTTTTCCGTTTTCGTTTTTTATTTTGTATTGTTTTTGTATATTTTGTTCTTGTCCACTGCAATTTAGTAATAATTAAGTTTTCATCATAACAATTTTTCAAAAATTGTCTTACACATATGTACAAGCGAAAGAGCAGTATTTTCGTTTTTCTTTTAAAGCAGTTGTATAACAGGACAAAAAAGAAAACTTAAAAAAAGGAAAGAGAAGGTAGAAAAAACCTTTTTTTGTTTGATTTTATTTATTACATGTTCTTCTTCAATTGTGTTTTTTGTTTTTCTTCCTTTTGACCCAACTATTCGTACACATTTTTCCTAAGTCAATTTTCAGTTAATGTATTTTCCCATATGCAATTCCATTGGAATTAAAATTAAATAGAAATAATGCTTTTATATTTATTAGCTATAAAGTTTTTATGTATATCTATATATATGTATACATTATATATACATATACATACACATATATATAAATATATTTACATTGTTTTGTGCAACTGTTATAATTATTAGTATGTTTATTTTATTATTTCTATATAATTATTTTATATTGCAAGTACATTTTATCTTGTCATAGAATATAAATTTTGTCCTTGTAATTCATTTTTCTTTTTCATTTATTTATTTTATTTTGTTCTTTTAATATATATATATATACATATACATATATATATATACATATATATATATATATATATATATATTATATATATAATATATATGAAACAATATTGTCTCGTCCTAACGGTTATATTGTGGAATTTGTAAAAACATTAAGAATTTGTTGCATACCAGAAAAAAACTAAACAAAAAAAAAATAGAAAACAAAAAAAACCAAAAACAAAAAATTATGAAGCAAAAAAAAGAAACTAAGAAAAAAAAGTGAAAATCATTTTTAAAGAAGAGGAAATATATTTAAAAAGCGAAAAGAAAAATTCACGTCTTTTTTTTGTTTTTTTGGTTTAGTTTGGTATGTTTTCATTCGTGCTGTTTGTAAAATGCGCCTGTGAAAACTACTTGAAATGGAAGGATTTTTTTTTATTATACCAGATTTATAGTATAATTTGAAATAGATTTTGGTGTATTCAATTTAAATTGAAATTAATAAATTTTCTTTTACACGATGCAAATTGTTAAAAGTATTTTGAGTGCATAAATTTTTTACCATTTACTGCTTCAAAAGATATCTGCTATGAAAAGTAATCTAATATATATCTTAATTTTAAATATTTTTTTTGATAAAAATTATATAAATATTTTATAGAAATTTGTGCCACCTTTAAATTTTATTTCACAAGCAACTTCTGTTTTTTTATATCCACCATCTCATACATATTTTGTCATTATGTTTGTAATGACAAAATGGAAACGTTGGAGACCCCATAAAGTTACATACATTTATTATTGATTAGCATCGAATTTTAGATCGATTTAGACATATCTGTCTACCTGTTGTAAACATTGTCTTGATTAGGGAATTTGAAACATCGACCTCAATTCTGCAAATTCTTGCATGCAGGTTCAGATTGAAATTGGGGCAAATAGGTCAAAGAATATGATCACACTGCAATTTAAACTGAGATCTCTATTGTTCGGTTTCTCATACTTAAAATAGTTGCTCAGTTTAATAAATCTAATAAGGGATTTATTTTCGTTAAAACATAAACTTAAAACTAGATACTGCCATAGATAGAGATGACGATTTCTATGGTTTATTCTCCTCTACTATGGTAAATTTAAGACACAGAAATGGAAAGAAAAGCACCATAATTTCGAGTACAATATTCATCATATTCATATTAAGAATTACTATTTAAATATTCTAATTCTTAATGAATATCTAGAGAGCAGTGACACTACAATCTAGCAATTTGTCACATTGTTGATTGGCAATTTATCATATAAATGCTGTTAGACAAAATCAGTTAATAACAATAAACAATAAATTGGATTTTCATAAGAAATTTTTATTTCATCAACAAAATTTAAATAGTACAGTCATATATATATATATGTGATTTATACGTGTAAATAAGAACAATAAAAACAACGTAAAATATCGAGATTTTCATTGGCCCAATTTAGAATATTATATAGTAAAATAAAAATCAAAGAATAAAAAAATCATATATATATGTATAAATGTAGAGATAATTTATAGCTTATAGAAATAATATGGTAATAGTAAATAGACATGATCATATACAATAACAAAAATTTTGAAAATGTCAAAAATTTTTGTAAAAAATTCGCGAAAATTTTCTATTCTGGTTTTTTCGACACTAATTTATCTGTTTCGTTGACATAATCTATTGTTACCTTAACAATGGCATAACCAGTAAGTAGACCAGCAATTGTAGCTAAAGTATTATTATCTTGCGGTAACATAGATTTTAAAACTGCCCATGCTAAAACAGAACCCATTGCCCAGAGGCTGCCGCATGTTACTGCATATAAGCCACGTTGAGTATTTGAGACTTTTTTTAGATGGGGACGCCCATACATATAGAATGCTGCACCACAAACACTACCAACCAATAATATATTTGTGGCATCCTTTTTGCCAAGTAACAATTTTTCGAACATTGATGGATTCATAACATTGATAGCTAAACCGCTATAACATAATAAACCATTTAGGGGAATGTAATGATGGAAAATATTCTCCTTGGTAAATGCTTTCAAACCCAATTTATTGCATAAAGTGCATCCCTTATTATTTTTACTCTCAACTTTGCTGGCCATTTTTCTTTTTTATTCTTCCCCCGTCGGTTCTTTAATAAAAAAAAGTATAAGTATTTCACGTTCAAAAAATATATATTAAAAAAAGCCTATCTCGTAAATAGTGACTTTTTGCCTTCGGTACAAAAAGAAAACAAGCACAATTTAGAAATTTATGTATTATGTAAAACAATTGCCTAACTAATTTAAAGGGTTACCTATATAGATAAAAAAAAATCAAAATCAAAATGTGTTTTTTATTTACGTCGCTGGTTAGAAGAATGCAGCGTTGCCAAAAAGCGTATGTATGCTAAGTAATTATTAATAAAAACACAATATAATTTTGAATGTGTTTTATAATATTTTTTAGAGACTTTATAATAAAATGCTACTTAGTTTAAAAGTTTGTATTGGTAAAGTGGGATATTGTGTGAGTTTTGTTTGAATTTTGTAACAATTTCATGCCAATTTTTTTTATTATTCTTTTTTGATTCCATTTTTGCCTGCAATAAATTCAGTATACATTGTTTTCAAGTACTTTACAACACCACAAAGGGGTCGAGAAGAAGAAAAAATAAAATATGCTTGAAAATTTAATGATAATTTGAAGTTTTCTAAGTTCAGTTTGAAAGAGGTTGGCCTTTCTTTTTAAATTATATAATATGACATATATTTATATATATGCATACATTTTTGCTTATTTCAATTAATGATATTTTACTACTTTGCTTTGTTGTATTTTTTAGTTTAAAATGTATTTATCGCTTAACGATTTTATAAAGCCGTTAAAATGGAAATTCCTTGCACTTAAATTTAGATGTAGTTTTATAGAGATGGTTTTAATTTTTAGTATTTTGAATAAATGTACAAGTCATATTAAATGAAACAAGCACTTTTTTTAACTTTTTTCAGTACAGCATTAAATAATTAAAAAAAAAAAACAAAAAACAAAACAAAAAACCTTTATTAAATTTCTCAATTTTTGGCCAAAAATTAACCTCGATACGCGCGTTAATTTTTTTATGTTTCTTTTTATGTGTTTATTTGTTTATTACACATTAATATTATTAAGCATTATGATGATATAAATAATTTGTTATAGTTTAGTTGCTTACGTTTTAATTTTTTTTGTATTTATTTTTGTTTGCTTTTACAATTTAACAGTAATTTTCACAGTTATTCCTTTAATAATAAAAAAAAAAAAAAAAACAAATGCAAAAAGAGACTAGACAAGAGACAACAAGAAAATCAAAAGAAATACAAAGGCATGAAGTGTGATTTAATGTCAATGGGATGAAAGGGTAGTTGGAATTAAAATGGGCGTGGCATAAACATTACAAATATATTGCTAGAATGTTATCATACTAAGCCGATTATATTGAAAATCCTTTCCACTTTATTACGAAACAAATTTTCAAAAAGAAAAAAAAAACCAAAGAAAAAATTAATAACAGTAAATTAAAAAAAAAAGGAAAGAAAGAGTAAAACATGAAAATTGAAGGAAATGCAAATGTCGTGATTAAAATTCATAAACTTGTTTGTACAAAAGACATAAAATCAAAAAGAGAGACAGAAGAATTCAATTATTACACAACATTTATTTATTGAATAATTTTTAAAAGATTAAGTTTCGAAATGCATACATTTTTATTAGCAATCATATGGATTCATGTTTTATTAGTTTTATGGTGAAAAGTTCATTTTATAGTGATATCCGGATTCGTTTTCGTTGTCGAAGTCAGTTTTGGGGTTACGTTTGGAAGGACTTTCAAAATCATTTACGAAACCAATTTCCGAATCATTTACGAAATTAATTTTAGCTTGTCTGTTTGCCAATTTAAATTGATTCTTAAAGTGGAGGCCACAATTTTTCAAATACTCCAATGACATTTAATGGATGGTCGCATTTTGAGTTCAAAAAAATTATCGGCCATACATATAAGTAAAAGTCTACTATTTTTATGATCGCAGTTTGCGGAAAATGGATGTATCTTGTTTATTAGATACATTAAAACTGTTTGTTAAATTCAATTTACATCGGTCCATTCTGTAAAAAAACCCTCCAACATAACAAATTTCCTTAATTATTCAAAAATTATACAAAAAAAAAAAAAAGAAAATTTTTTCATTTATAATTGTATTTTCTTGACTTTTAATTTATTACTTAGTAATTTAAAAGTCGGCTCTGATCCACTGTAACGATTTTTACTTGTATTTGTGTTTTTTTTAAAATTATTTAAATTAATTTTTCACATCTTTGGCAAGAGAATTATTTATAAATTGATAAAAATTTAATAAAGGACAATTGCTTTTGTATGTGTGTATGTGTGTGTGTGTGTGTGTATGTGTGCGTTTACATATACGAAACATATATATATATAGATAAAAATTTATCTGCAAATTAATTTATAATAATTATGAAAGCACAAGCAAAATATTATCGATGCTAAAATCGCCACAAAACAAATGTTAAAATACATATATATATATATATATATATGCGTGTGTGTATATATATACATATGTCCGTTTTAACTAATATTTGAACAATCAGTAATATTTATAATAATTTACACCAAACTTACAGCGTCAAGCAGTAAAAGATGTAAAAGATGTAAAAAAAAAAAATAGAGAGGAGAAATATTACAAATAAAATTAAGGTGCAGTTAGTTGTACAGCAATTTAATATCAGTTATGTGATATCTAAGTAAAATGGAATGAAACTTTCTACACATAGATATACACATGAATCTGGCATATCCAGTTACTATCATCGCCATCGCCATCGCCATCACCATCACCATTACCATTACCATTCCCATTACTATTACAGCCGCCAATTAAAAATAGGCCCCTGCATTATGCTACAAACAACTTTAGGCTGTAAAGCGGTTTAAACTAGGAAAATTATACAGCTTATTTGATTAAACATGCAATCGATACTTGCTTTTATGTTAAATTAAATTGATCACTTGTTGCATTTGTAAAAGTAGTAGTTTGATCAAACTAGCATAATAATAATAATAATAGTAGATACTTTCTATATTCATAAACAAGATTTTCTTTTATCGGGCATAATAAGTTTATATAGATTTTTGTAAGGCGTATAATATTTTGAGATAGATTTTCTTTTTATTATAATGAAGTTTTATCTCCGAAAATATGTACAGCATATATGTTGAGCCTTCTTGTCCCTATGTCTATTCATTAGTTAGAGGATAAGCAGTCCTCTATTGAAAATAGCTTCATGTGTTTTGATTTGGGTTTCGATTAGCTTTAGGTTTTTATTTCACCTTTGAATACGCTCTATAGCGACAGATTAAAAACTCAAGTTGACACTAAATGTAACTTTATTTCTTAAGAGTCCTACTGAGTTTAGTTTTGTGAAGGCTTTAATTCCCATATAATGGTCGAGTGGTTCTTCCTTCTGTTTAAAGAACAGTGTAACATTACACAAATTATCTTAGATATATCGAATAGACGTCAATACCAAAACAACGTAACGTTTCATATATAAAATGCAAAAGAGGCTTTGTCCACGCTGCATGTAACGTCGTTTTTTGTAAACGATTGTTTTATGAAAAAAAAATTGTAAAATTGTGAACATATCTTAATAAAAATCGTCACAAAAATCACATTTCGTACATTTAGACAATGTTCAAAGTTTCGTCAACAGCGGTTCCATTTTTCAAACCAATTCACTTTAATTTTTATTTCACTTAAAATTTTTTTATATAAATCGATTTAAAATTGGATTTTAGCATAATTAATCTATGTGAAAAATTTAATTGGGCCATTTTGAAGGACCATTTTTAAGGGCCCTCATTACATTTAGCAGAGTTTTTATAAAATCAATTGTGGAATTTTTTCTTCGATTATCAATAAATTAATGATTAAAAAAATTGGTTGAGAATAAATTTATGCCAATGACATTAGGCTGAATTTTTATAATGCATTAAAAATTAAAAAAAAAAATTTTTCGATCGATTTAAAATTGGATTTTAGCATAATTAATCTATTTGAAAAATTTAATTGGGCCATTTTGATGGACCATTTTTAAGGGCCCTCATTACATTTAGCAGAGTTTTTATAAAATCAATTGTGGAATTTTTTCTTCGATAAAAATTGATTAAAAAATTGTGTTGCAATTAAATTTTAATGATAAAAAAAAAATTTCACGATTTAAAGATTGATATTAACTAGATTTATTATTTTGAAGGACATTAGCTCTTACATTTCAGATTTTATAATCAATTGTGGATTTTTTTTCGATAAAAATTATTACAATGTGATTTGCAATTAGCATTGAAACCATCAAATTTTTAAAAATTTGTATGAAATTTTGTATATAATTTTTTTCTTAATACAAATCGATACAAATTAACTTTTGTGGCAAACTAAATTTATGTCTACAATTTGAACGATATTAACCAATTTATTGGACCCTTTCACTTATATTCATATCTTTTCAAAAATTTACATACATTTTTACTTCATCCTTGATTTTTTAATCTTTTAAATTGATTTGATCTGTCTATTAAATTCATTTTTATCTAACAATAAGTTGAGCATATCGTTATCGGGATGGTACTTCAAATATAGATGTCCAATCAGAGTCTTTACATTTTTTTATATTTTTATTTTATTTGCTTAGTTTTATAAGCATTTTTAATTAATTAATTGTTTAATCAAATTTAGGCAAAGTGATGTAGGGTATTTAAAAGTCGACTTCAAATGACTATAATATTTTGAAAATTTTTACTGATTATTATATAACTAATTTAATTCATTTCATCAAACTAAATCGAGTGCACGGAACATTCTAGTTTGTCTATAATATTTATGAACAAGTTTTTTGTGTTGCTTTTGCTCGCTTGTAATATTTTCTGTATTTGCTTTTCTTGATAAAAGTATTATTATTATTATTATTATTATTTTTATTTTTATTGTATTCACTACTCAGAAATATATTAATTTTGTTATTATGTTTGTAATACAAACAATAGGTGAAGTCAAAATATATAAAAATATATTGCTTGATCAGCAGCATTCAATTCTGATTCAACTTAGAGATATCTATTTGTCTGTCCGTCTGTCCGTCTGTCTCTCTGTCTATGGGTCTTTGTGTAACAAAAATGCTTGCAGCCATAAAATTCGAGATACCGTGGTGAAATTTGTCAGGTGCATTAGACATTCTTGGCCACAAATAGATATTAAAAAATTGTTACAATCGGTTAAAAGACACGCCTACCATGTAACTTACATACTTCAAGAATATTTCAATTTTTTTTTGTTTTAAGAAAAACTTGTAGTTTTTTTCTTGTCTCATTATTTGCAAATGACAAGAAATGGAAAGTTGAAATTTTGTACACACATTAAGGGCATTATTTTGCAAGAGTTCTAAAAAAATAATGTAAAATGGTCACGCTTTCGCAAAATTATACAATATAAAATTTTACCTTTATTTATTTTTATGTTTCCTAACCACGCTTTTCATTTAAATGAAATTTATCGCAGTGCCACATGTCCATAGTGTTTTTTCGGTATTGGGTATTGGGGTATTGGGTATTGGGTATCCAAGATTTAGTCTAAGCCATATATAATTTTCTTATTTAGTATTTTGTTATTGGTCTTATTTTATTTCGTTTTTATTATTATTATTATTATTATTATTATTATTATTATTGTTGTTGTTATTACTATTTTAATAGTAAATTTATTGTGTTAGTTGAGTAGTTTTTTGAATTATTGAAATCATTCATATGTGGTTGCAATAGCTCTATGAAGCTCAGTCTTAATTAAGAGACAGCACGGTAAACACGCATCAAATAAAAGTTAAAATTCCAATAAAAGAAATTTATAAAAAATATTAAAAAGAAAATACAACGAGAAGAAAATAGAAACATAAACATAAAATTCACTAAAAAATATAAAATTTGAGAAGCAAAAACAAAAAAAAAAAACGTGCAAAAAAATATAGAGCAGAAGAAAAAAAACATTAATTAACGCCCAACTGTAACGGCATTCATTTAAATTATATGCAACCATAAGCGATATAAATAATACAGATCAAGTGATTCTTTATTATTCTACACTTAAAGGTATGAAAATTTGGAAATTTTCTGCAATTTTATTTATATATTTTTCTCCTTTTGTTTTGAACTAATTTAATATTATTTTATATATATATGTGAGTGTGTGTGTGTGTGTTTGTGTGTGTATATTTGTAAGTAATATATTGTATTATACACTGTATAACAATATGCTAGAAAAATAATTATCGCATGCTACAAAAGTTTGCCGCAATGCTGGCCAATTATATCAAACACGATTTTAATTAAATAAAATATGTAAATAACAAACAATGAAAAAACAAAGAAAAAACTTAAAAAAAAAAACAACAAATTAATATAATGTAAAATTAGCAAATTAATGATTTTTTGCGCATGTATTGCACAATTACAATACGATTATCTTCTCGTCTGTCTGTCTGTCTGTCTGTCTGTCCATTTATCCAATATCTATCAATATATTTTAACTATGAAATTATACTTTGATATTGTGAGAATTGTAATTTAATGAATTTCAGCCTAAAGAAGGCAAATGTGCACCCTACTAAAAATGAAAATTAGTATAATGTAAAATTTTCTAGTCAGTTTGAAGCAACAATTGAACAACACTCTTTTGCGTAAAGCATATAAATATTTTTAGAGTATTTCTAAAACATTTCTCTGGAAGTTAGCGTTGATTATTTTAAATTTTATTTTATTAATTTCACTTTATATATCCAAATAACAATGTGGAATATATTTCCCATCAACAAAGTTTGATATGAGATTTCCTTTAGCACATAAATAAGTCTTATGCATAAAAAGCTTCACATTGAAATGGATAATTAAAAAATTAAAAAAATAAAAACATGAAAAAATATAAGAAATAGTTTAGCCCCAGTAATAGTATCGATTTTTACCAAATCTCAAAATCATATATTCCCTGTTAAATATAATAATTTTATATGAAGTGTTATGGATACATTTTTAGTAGGGTGCACATTTGCCTTCTTTAGGGTGCAACTCGTTAAATTACAATTCTCACAATATCAAAGTATAATTTCATAGTTAAAATATATTGATAGATATTGGATAAATGGACAGACAGACAGACAGACAGACGAGAAGATAATCGTATTGTAATTGTGCAATACATGCGCAAAAAAATCATTAAACAATTAAAAATTATATCATATCGTATGTGTTTGTGTGTGTATACATTATAAATAATAATTCATTATTATTATTAAATACATTAATCATAATATTGAAATTTATGTTAATTTTGCAAAACAAAAAAAAAATCTTATAAACAATGAAAAATAAATTAAAAAAATAATTGGACGAAAAAAAAAATATTGAACCGATGTGGTATACAAATTTTTTGCAGAATTACAAAATTTATATTTTAAAATGAAATTATTTTCATATAAAAAAAATTGTAAAATGAATTACTTTTGTTAAGAATTCTCTTATAAAAGTGATGATTTAAAAAATAAATCTAAAAGTTCAGTTTAATTTACTTTTCTTATCATTTTTGCTCTCATATTAAAAGGCATATCTAAAAAATTGCCATAAAAATAATGGTCAGATAGGCAAATATATTCAAATCGATTCAGAATATATTTTTGAAAGACATAAGGCATTTAAAAAAAAAAGAAATGTAAAATGGAGCCTTCAAGAAAAAATACAACATGAAGCAATATGAATTGATTTCAATTAATACAGAGAAACAAGAAAGGACAATAATTGTCGATTTTCGATTTTAAAAGATACCAAAAGTTTCACATTTTATGAGAATGGCTTGTATGTCACATCTCCTTTTGGTCCATCATTATAACCTACACCATTTGGCATATATTATAAATTAATGCAAATGTTTGTAACAGCCAGAAAAAATTAGAATTAACATGCCTTTTTTTACATCGCTCCGGGTTTTGAATCGATTTATGTCTCTCTGTACGTTTCTTTCTTAATCATGTAAGCCTCTTCTCAAGTTACAGATTGCATTTTTTAAGATATATTGTAATGAAATTCGAAAATAGTTAGAAGCAAATCGTTTTTACGACCACTCCCCATATAATGCTTTTTTCGAAAAAAAAAAAAATTCGGAGTCTGGTCAAAAGTTGCATTTTTTGAAAGCATTTTAAGGAACATACGCCTATTCTTGTACTTTGACACAAATTTTATATGTGTCCCAAAATTTGATCCAGGTAGATCCACTTTTTTGAACCTGCCACCGTATAAGGAATTTTTCGGCTTATGAAAAAAATTTCTAATTTTTAATCTCCTGAGTTGTAAGTTGAATTTAATCACATTAAGCCAACTAGTGTAGAATATTTAATCATTAATCCTGAACGACTATAAAATTCCTACTTCTTTTTATAGTAATATATCTACTTAAAAAAATCAGCATTGCAACTTTCAAATTGAGCATTCTTGGATGTTTAGATAGATATAGACATAGATTGGCAAATATCAAATGCCAATGACTTTGAGTAAAAAAAATATTCGTTGCCATATTATTAAATTTCATTATTGAAGAAGCATTTGTTTTTTCTTTTTAAAAAGGAAATTGAGTAAAATAAGGCATTTGTAGGAAAAAAGTTTGTATCTTAAGTCTTTTGCATGATTGACTAAGAAAATAAGAAAACTTAATTATAGCAGATGCAGTAGTAACAATAACAATAATAACAATAACAACAACAATGTTGTTGCAAAAGTAAGAAACAAAACAAAAAATATATGAAAAAAAGCAACAACAACAACAACAACAACAACAAACAAACAATAATAATAATAATAATAATAATAATAACAAATAAGAAATCAAAGCTAATTGAATGTGTTTTTATTGATATTTCTTTTCATTCATTTGTTATTTGCTTGTTTGCTTGTTTGCTTTTTGTTTTTATTGTTTTTATTGCTTAAATTGATTAAATGGAGGTGTCATAAATAAGTGTTGTATTATATAATTTATTTGTTATACAATTGACTACACACTCTATAAAAAATTTTATTTTTTTTTATTCTTATTTGATTATTCTGAATTATTTGTTAATTGTTTATTGTTATTATAACTTTATTGTTTTATTGTAAAAAAAGAAAACGTTTCAAACATTGTACTAACGAGTACTGTTATTATTAAATTTTTTTTTTTTTTTAAATATTACAGATTTTATACTCTCTCGTAATTAAAATATTTGAGTGCGATTGTACTTTGTGATTTTTCTATGTACTCTTTTGATAGAGGCGGTAAACTTTAACTTATTCAAAGATCTAGATATGCAAAATACTTATTTATATATTCAACATAGAAATTATTTCCAACTTTATAGAGTTAGAAGTTATTTTATTGCAGACAATATCACGTTAAAAATTTTACATTAGTTATTTGTCTGCGGCTGTTTGGTATTTAAATGTCCCTCTTATATGAAGTTTCCTATTTAAGCCAATTAACAATTTATACAAATTAAAAATTATCATTTGTTATTATTTATTGCCAAAGTGAGGATTTTCTCCTTTGTTTTTTCTACTTGTTATTATAATAAATATTTTTAAAATTATTATAAAGGAAAATTAAGACAAAAGACAAAACTTTGAATTATTTCATTCCAAATGATTACAAAGTTAAATGATGAAATTAAAATTGAGATTGATTAAAGAGGAGAAAGAGAAAATTTAACCAAAATTGAACTTAAAATGGAAAATGTTAATTTCTTGTAAAGCTCATGACGTTGGAAGATATCCGTATCCTATAAATCGATGTGTATCACTTTTTTTTTTAAATTTTATATGGCAAACAATAGATCGCTATTTCATTAAACAATTGCTAAATGATTAATTGATTTACAGAATCATTAAATTTTATAGTATAATTTTACAAAAGCTTTCTTTGTAAATTATAACAAGGTTCAAAGATAACAAGATAACAAAGATCATTTAAATATGCCCAGAATTGCCACATGAATGTGATCACAAATTTAAATAGTCCGCCATTAGATAAAGGAAGATATATTTTCATAAATCGTGCATTTTTATAAAGGGCATTTATAAAGGAATTGTTAGTGTATTTTTGCATATATAAAATTTAGAATAGAAAAACAAAATAAAAAAAAGTGAACTTTTCTTTGAAATTTCATCAAAATTGATTTAATTTTTATGAATTTTTATTGCCTCATTATTCCGGTAGTGATCATAAGCAATACTTTCCAAAATGTTTGTGATCGTATAATAAACAAATAGATCTAAAATGAATTAAAAATGATTATAGATGAATAAAAGTTTAGTGAAAATCATCTGTTTGAGTATAAATTTTGTTTTAAATGTTCAAATGATTAATAAAGTTACAAAAGCAAAATGCCCAAAAATTCTCTCTTTATTAAATAATTATTAACTTAATTATAAATTTCCACTTTGTGTTAATCAATTTTCTTTATCAATATTGTTATCGAATTTTCTACGCCAAATATTTTCATGTTAATTCAATCATTTATTTATTGTAGTAATAAATTATTTTATTATTATTTTATTATTAAGCGATTTCGTTTCCAATTTTCTCGAAATGTTAGACTGGACTATGGAATATCTATATCTATATATATATATATATATATATGCATCCAAAATTTATCTATTTTTACTTGGAATTGTTATAGATAAAATTGGATTATATGATTAAATTAATTCAAATATATTTACAAATAAAAGACATTGGTTAAAATAAAATACTAAATAAAAAATAAAAATATTATTAATATCACAAAATACAATATAAATAAGTCTTTTAATTTATATTTAATTTAATTTAATATAAAAGTTTGAAATTGAAAATTGAAATTTGTAGTAAATCTTCTGAAAAGAGCTTTGGAATAAAATGTGATATAAATTAAATATTTCACGGTTAATATCTAAAAATTATTAAATTGTATTATCATAAAATATAAAATAAATGATATTTTAAAACTTGCAATAGAAAAGATTAAATTAAATTTTAATTAAATTATATTTATAATAAATAATAGAATTTCTCCAAAAAATTATTTTGAAACATATAAGAATAAAAATTTATTTAAAAATTTTTCTTTTTTCATTTTTAATAATCAGCGCATAAATTTCAATCGATCTGAGATATTCTCATAAGTTTCAAGGGAGTTCTACAAAATATCTGAATAATAGCATTCTATGCTATTGATAATAAATAAATAGATGGACAGAGTTACATTAAATTTAATAAAGAATATAATTTCAAATTGGTGGATTGATATATGAATTAATTGATGAGCTATGCCACAATGAATAAGTAATGTAGTATGCGAATATATACATATATATATATATATATATATTATATATATATATATATATATATAAATATATATAAAATAGCTTATTTAAGGGTCAAGATCAAAATTGCGCTAATTTGCTACAAAAAATTTTTCATTAAATTTACATTTTATTTTACATAAACATTAGTTGTAATTTTCGAGCATAAATAATTCGTTTGCAATTATCTTGTGCCATCCATGAAATATTTACTTGAATTTTGCAAAATATCCGTAATATAATAATAAATAATAAATTGTTGAAATATCTTAAGTGTAATCATAATCTATTTGACAATCTCTTCCAAAGACAATTTTTTAAATATATTTGATCTAAAGATGGACATTACTGAAAGCGATACAAACTGAATTATTTTTACTCTATTTTTAAAGTAATTTTGAAGAAATGCTTTGTTTTATATGATTTTAAGTAATTTTTGAATATTTTTCAATGAAACTCAAAATCAAAATATTATTTTTCTATAATATAAATCAAACGATTCATTTTCTTTTTGACTTCTTGAATTTTCGATATTTAAAATTTTCGAAACTTTTCATTTAGTTTCTCCTTTTTAAAAATATATTTTGGCTTCTCCAACAGGTCAAGTAATATAAAAAATATTTGGAGTCAACTTTGATTCGATTCCAATAGTTTTTATACTGTATACCACGTTTTGTATAGAGTGCACTTTTTGTAAGTTTGTGTAGATGTTTGTAACATCCAAAATGGACTCATCTTTTATTATACCGATCGACTCAGAATGACTTTCTGATTCGATATAAGCTCATCTGTCCATCTGTCTCTCTGTCCGTCTAGATGTCCGCAACATGTTGTAATTTTTGAGATATTTTAATGAAGTACCTGGTTATGTTTTTGGCCTAGAAACCAACTCTATTGAAAATGTTTAAAATCGAACAATTTTTATAACCACGATTCATATGATGCTTTTTTTAAAGAGACTTTTTATATGGAGAAGAATTGACAATATTTTAAATGTATTTTTGCGTCAATTAGAGATTAATTCCATTTGATCCAGATCATTCCATTTTTACGACACTTTACCATATAAAGTCTTTTTCGAAAGAAGTCATTAGACAAAAAGTTCAATTTTGAATACATTTTAGCACAAATTGCCAATATCCTTATAAAAAATAAGTGCAGTAAGTTTGGTCCAAATCGATCTATTATTTTGTAAATCCTCCCATTTGGCCAACTTTTCAAAGTACTTTCATATAATTTAAAAATTTTAATTTTTTCAATTTTATTGCCTTGAAATTCTCTTATTTGACTTTAATCATATTCAGCAAAGTGATGTAGGGTATTTAAGAGTCGGCAAGGGCCGGCTATGAAGCTCTTATTTATTTAATTTTTTTCATTTTTTTTGTTTTTATTATTATTTTGTTTTATAAATTGTTTGATTTCTTTAAATGACAACTTCAAATATAAATTTAACGATAATATTAATTTCTTTTCCTTAATATTTCACCTTTCTCTTATTATTGTTGAGTAGAAAGATTAAAAGAGATCATCAGATAAGAAGATATCAATCTTTGAATTTTTAAATATATAAAATTAATAAGATTGCACAAAAAGAGCAGTTTTTTTTAGTGTTTCTCTATGATTTCACAAAATTATTAAATAATAAAAATAATTATTTTTGTAGCCATCAATAAAATAATTGTATCATATATAATTTGTCAAAGCATATGTCACATTCGGATGATTTTCTCAAGGCAAAATTTATGAAATTTGCAAATTGTATAAATCAAATCAAATTAATATCGAATGAATAAAATAAAATGGAATAATAAGCGAAGAAACAATTAACGATTAATAATTATTTGTAATACGTTACACGCCTTGATATTTATACATCCAAAAATCATGCAAGTGGGCCATTTGGGCCATGCTGAAATTAAGCAACATTAAATTATTCATAACTTTATTTTCTACTAAAAATAGAAAGCTGCAATTTTTCCTATTTGTATGAAATACTGTTAGAAAAAATTTGTCCAAAAATAATTCAAAACGATTAAGCGATTCGATAATTCGTCTAAATCAAATATTTATTTTGGTTTTCTGAAATTTTTTTAATCCATTAGTAGAAAAAACTAGAAAACAGTAGAAAATCTGTAAAAAGTTGAAATTTCGCACGAACATATAAAAAATATTATTCAATAATATTGTTTTGAAAAAAATTATTTAAATCGGCCAAGGTGAATTTTAAGAATTTCTACAATATCAAATCTCACTGTAATTTCTTTAAGCTTTTACTTGCAAGATTTAACTTCAGCAGTACAAAAATTTAATTATCTTATTACTCTGTGATTTTTTAAATAATTTTTCACAAGATAATTAATCAATTAACGGTAATTTAATGAAGTAGAAAATAAAAGATATGAAAAAGTGTAATGAGTTAAAAATCATAGATATTTTGATATTTAGTGATAGTTGATGCCACAAAAGATGTTGCCTTTATTAAAATTACTTAAAATAATTATGCAAAAAAAGAAACAAAAAAAAAAAAAATTCTATACAACAAGTGTAATTCTAAGTACAACAATAATAAAATTTATGGTAATTGTAGTATAATTATTAATTTTTGTATTATTATACTGATTATAAAAACGAAGTCTAAATCAACTAATTAAATAAAGTGCTTTTGAAATTTAATAATAATTTGCATAGAATGCAATATATAATAAGTTCTAAATTACATGGAAAAAAGGATTTTAGCATCACCATCTCAAACAATTTATATCCATCTATTTATAAATTCAAGTCTAATTTGTTAACAAACTGTAAATTGCATTTTTAACAATATTTTAAAAAAAAATTTGGCGACGATACAAGCCATACAATTAATTTAAGAAGAATGTAATGAAATATATTTGTCTCTCTTATAAAAGGCCTAAGAAATTTTGCGAAAATTGCAAGTTTTCCAAAGTTGCAATTTTCCTGATTTCATTTCTCTTCTCATAAATTCCATATATATAAATTTTGCCTAAAGCAAAACAAATTGTCACTTCAACTGAGATCCTTAAGATCCTTTTAGATCCTTGAGATTTATATTTGAAATTTTCAACAAAAATACAATAAATCAAAAAGTATGATCTTCAATTATTTTATATGAATAATTATTGAAATTTCCATAGAAAATTATTGTTATTTTAATAATGAATATTTTTACTTAGTTGTAGCGTACTGATTATCATTATTATGTATATTTGCAATTGGAAAAAAAATTATTATTTGTAGAGTTAACGAGGTAGGTGCCTTTCATTTAAAAAAATAAAAAATTTAATATATAAGAAATAAGGAATAAAACTAAAACTAAAACTAAAACTAAAAAAAATACCAAATCAATATTACGTTTTAAATATGTGAAATAAGTTTAATGGAATTTTCCATTATAAGTATTTCTTAATATTAACAGAAAAACATTAAATGCTGTGAAAGAGGGAGGAAAGTGAACAAAAAAGAAAATGAAATAACTGCAATTAGGTCAACATAAAACTGGATATTTTATATATTTAAAGTCTTATGAAAAAATGAAAAAATCCAAAAATACACCAAAAAAAAAAAAAAAAAACAAACGCATTAAGTTTTTCAGGTAAACGCGCCCATTTAATCATATACAATAAAATAACCAAATAGAAAAGATAAGAGAAAAAAAATTAAATAAAATTGAAAAGTAAAAAAGAAAAGTAAAAATGAAAATAAATATAAAAATGAAGCATTAATTAATAAAAATAGTAATAGACAAGTAAGAAATTTATAGTTGATCAGAGCCGACTTTCAAATGCTTTACAACGCTTTACTTAACTTATGTAAAAACTCATTATAAAACAATTACAAGTTAACGAAATAAAAAACTGTAACTTTTTAAATACCTGAAAATTTTTTGAAGGGTTCCTTATATAGGATATTATATGTACAATTTAAAAAATTGGATCGATGTGGACCTTAAACGGTACACACATTTTTTATATCAAAATATAAGGCAATGCCAGTTTTTCATTAAAACATATTCAAAATTGTAACTTTCGTCCATATAATGACTTTTCTTTAAAAAAAAAAGTACATAAAAGGCCTTATATGGGCAGACTTCGTAAAAGTATTTCGATTTGGATCAAATTTGGTACACATGTTTCTCTTGTTTAAATATAATGATGTGCAAATTTTTAAATTTTTAAAATATTTTAAAAATTGTAATTTCTATTCATATATTATAAGAGGCGTGGTCCTAAAAAATATCCAATTTTAAATTTCCATTTTCAATAGGACTCGCCTTTAGATCAAAATCAAACTACGTATTAAAGTTAATTTTAATATCTTTAAAATTACGAAATGTAGCATGCACAAAGATGGAAGGTAAGAGGGATAACCAGATGGACGGACAGACAGACCATTAATGGATAGACAGATAAATAGGATATATCTAAATTCGTGTATTACAAACATTTGCATAAACTTGTAATACTCTACTATCGATATGTGGTGTAGGGTATAAATAGACAACAATAATAAAATACGTAAAAACCACTCTACCACAATGTTTAATGTAATTATATAAGCTATAATTGTCAAAATTATGCCCAGAGACCAGAAAATTGTAGACATTACACTGAAACTAAGTCTGGTTCATATGTATGTCATAATAATTTTTCTTATATAATTGATAATAAAAGAAAAACGTCAAATCTTCTCTTGTTTTATAAATTATGTAATATATGAAAAATTTCATTGAAACTTATTCAGATGCTTGCCATTCTTTTTAACAAAAAATCAAAAAGGAAAATTTCACATACATGCAAATTATGAAATATGAGATTGCTCAACGATTTCTGCTTAAAACCAATTTACAATTGTATGTGTATGTGTATGTGTGTGTGTGTGCGTCTTTTTTTTTTTTTTTTTTTGTTTTTGTTTTAGTTACATTTCTTCAAATATTTCTTTGCTTTCCACATACTTATCCCACAAAAGAGTGTAATTGTAATTTATTATTATGTATGCACTAACAAAACAAAAACAAAACAAACACAAACAAGGAGAAGAAGAAGAAGAAGAAGAAGAAGAAAAAGAAAAAGTAAAAAGTATAAAGTAAAAAGTAAAAAAGAAACTTATGTATTTGGCTAAGGCTAAATCATGGAGGCCCACCATCCAGACATCATGATTTTAGGCTTGAAAGCCTATTTTAGTTTTTTTTTTAATGGCCAATAGAAAATAATTTCGGATACGCGAAATTGGTCGAGTTGCATGATTCTAAACCAATGGCTTATCTACCTACATAAAATTTTGAGGTTTCTATCATTTGCAGTTTGCAAAATTATTAGCACAAAATTAGCCAAAATTTGCTTAAAAAAACTAAGATGTTCTCAGTTTATGTTGCACTATGGGCGTATTCTTGGACCGATTTTGCCTATTTTCAATACCAACCACTGTTTCTGCCAAATTTGAGTCTTTTTATCTTTCCTTTTTGAAAAAAAGAATGTTAGGAACCCATTGATAGATGGACAAACGGACAGGCAGACGGACAAACAGATATGCCTAAATCATTTCAGAATTTGATGCTGATTAGAAATTTAGAATTTATAGGGTCTTGTGAAGCCTTCTTTTGAATGTTATAAACATAATGACAAAATGTATATACCACCAAACTCTGGGTGGTGGGTATAAAAACAGGTCTCCATGGCAAAATATTACTAAACTCTTCAGTTAGCCTATTTAGCAAGTCGACAATTTAGCAGGCAAATAGGGAGATAGGGAGATAGGGAGATAGGGACAGGGAGATAGATAGTTATATAGAAATAAACATATAAATAAATTAATATATGGCTAATAACAAATATTATTATATGATCAATTCCTTTCTGGTTGAAAGAGTTTGAAAGTAAACGCATTAAAAGCAAATAAATGTTGAATATTTATACTCAAACTAAATATTACTGAAGAAAATGAATGAATGAGTGCATGAATGATTGACTGGACAACCACGTAATTATAATTTGTTAAGGAAAGCATTTTATGAACATTACATTTATTTATTAAAATCTATTACTATAAAATTTTCAAAACATAAAGTGGAAAAATAATTTTAATTGTAAAATAAAAATATTAAAAAAAAAATCTAATGCGAAACATTAAATTATTTATATAATATTATTGTCAAAATTAAGTATATTAAATAAAGTATATTAACAAAGTAAACAATATTAATTTTTGCAAAAACTTGTAAACTCAATCTAAAAGTAAGAAAAAAAAATAAGTTGATTGCCGCATACGATTTGGCATGACAAAATATTAGTCTTTTATTTATTTATTTATTTATTTATTTATTTTTTAAAATATCCATATTTATAAATAAAATAAATAAGTAAATACGTACGTTTTAGTTGATCAGGGTCGACTATTGAATACCATACAGCAGATTTTTAAAAGGGCTCATCCAGATTTATTAGTTTTTCTACATGAAAATCTTTTACAAAATCGATTAGATATATGGGACATGATTGTAAAAATAGTCTGATGGTAGCCCTAAATATTTTTGGGTGTCTTTAGGCCAAAACACGCCTACTTAACAAAGTTCACCCAAATTACACTCTAAGATAAGAAATTTATATGGCCAGCTAATAAACAGATAGAAGTGATTCCAAATCGAATTATATAATAAAAGTTGCGTTTATCTCAACTTCTTTTAAGTGTTGCCTAACTTATTCCGTATCACAAGAGGTGTACGAGGCATTAGGGTGTTATAAAGGCTTATTTGGAGAGTGATCATGAAACTTGTCCAATTTAATTCATAATTAATCTTATTCAATTTTTAAAATGCTTTTACGTAAATACATTTTTTATTGCATCAGTTGATTGAGAACAATTTTTTGAATCGATTTAAATGTACCTTTTTGGAATTTCGACCATGAACAAATGTTATCAATGTTAGCAATTTTTAAAGTAATTTAAAAAAGTATGGAATTTTAGTTGCGGAATTATGTATGGAAAAATGGACAACGTTGCTTCTTAAGCAACACTTTATATCAAAAAATCTTTCAATATGTTAATAAATTTGAATCCAGTTTGATCAATGTAATGATACCTCTTTTATACAATGGACTTTACGAAATGCACTTTGCACTTTCGGATTTTTTTTTTCTTTTTGATTTTTTTTATTTGCCTAACTTTCTGATCGTTGAATCCCATTCACTTAAGTGTTGAAAGAGTATTTAATAAACGTCTTCAAAGTCATTTTTAAGAAATGAAGAAATAAAATGAAAGACAAACAATCGGAATAGCTTATATAAAATCTTATTTCTTTTACTTTTCTGTTTGCTTTTCTCACTTTTTTTTTTTTTTTTTTTTTTTTTTTTTTGGTATATATTTTAAAGTTATGTATCATAATGCATAAATCCATGTGTATCATATTAATGGAAAGAAATAAATCGTAAGACAATATAAGCGAGTGAACGACTGAGTCATTAAGATGATAAATAAATTCATGTTACATGATACATGATACATGATACATGATACAAATTGTGAAAGCATGTAATATATATAAATATAAAGGCAATATGCACAAATATATGCATATATAAATATTATAAGTAAAATGCATATAAATGCATGTAAATGCATATAAATGCATGTATATTTAAATTTTGTAATCTAATTTTTTGATATTGCGTGTGAAGGAGTCTAAAATACAATACAAACGGCCACAATGCAATACAATATTAAATAGCCACTATAAAATAGAGTTTGAATATTTTTCGGAGTTTTCATTCTAATCTAAATAAATTATTAAATTAAATTAAATTACTAAGTATGATACTGAGAGATAAACCAAAGATCTACTATATTTTTCTTTGTAAAAGAAACGGTTTATAAGGACAATTACAGAAACTGATGTAAAGGATTTCAATAAGGAAAAATATCTAAATTTTATATCCCTCTAAAAATTAAGCGTAGCATTAATACACTTTTTTGTACAGCATTACTTTTCTAACGTTCATGACGTTAGGATGTGGATCAGGTATGCATATCGTACCGATTGAGAACGGAAATGTTTTCTCTAAATGCAATTCATTTTAGATAAATTTTCCATTTACAATTAATAATTTTACAACTTTACCACTTAACTTGACAACTTGACTAGTTAATTAAAAATTCGACAATGTCTATGTACTCAAAGTGAGCTTCGATTAATTTTACATAATGGACAGTTGATATTTAATAAATCATAATGAGCCATATTTGCTTACCAAAGTAAGCAAATATGGCTTAAATGATTTTCAGGAGTCTTAATTTTCTAAAATTCTCTCCATGAAAATAATATATCAAATTGAAAAATTTCAATTTGCTTGCATCGATTTTATTCGATTTGTTTATTTACCATTCATTTATCTTTATTTTTATTAAAAATTTATCAACAACAAAATTTGATATTTAAAATTTAAAGCAAAAAAGAAAAATTCCTTCAGATAGCTATTTCATTAGACAAATTAATTTTGCAAAATATATCTTTCAATGTATCGCTTTTACACCAAGCCCTTATCATGTTTTTCTAATACTTAAAAAGAAAAACTACGCAGAGGCGACTAGTACGGCAGGGATGACTATTTACCACCCTACATCATATTTTACTAAAACAATATCAAGAATTTTTAGTTTTTCCATATTTGTGCAATAAATGTTTGTATGGAGTATGGCCGTAATAACAGTCTAAATTTATCCATAATTATTTCTGGACTTTTTTAGGCTAAACCACATTTCTATACCAAATTTCATTCAAAGCAATTTCAAAATTACGCTCTGTACTTTGCTAACAAATTTATATGGCAAGGCATCTATCCGTCTGCCCCTCAGATGAACAAATGGTCAGACGGATAGACGGACAGATCGAAATATATGCTTAAATTGTTTCAGAAAAGTGCGTCACCAGCACAAACTCATGATAATACCACAAGAAAAAAGCAACAAGCTATTTTAGGGCATTTAGTAATTGATATACAATCAAAGTCATCGAAATCATGCGTTTAAAAAAAAAAATTGTGCATTTAATTGTATTGTTTGTATTGTATTGCATTGTAGAGTGTATTAAATTTATGATCATTTGGCCATGTCCAATAAGTAAAACTAACAAATAATGATATAAAAAGTAGTAGCAGGCAGCAGCAACAGCAACAGCAACAACAACAACAACAACAACAACAAACAATATGTAGGTGGTTACATATTACAAATTTCAAGGCATTTTATTATATAACAAATCGATTAATACAATACAATATTTT
The DNA here is from genome assembly GCA_023089585.1 of Melophagus ovinus. Classification (NCBI taxonomy): domain Eukaryota; kingdom Metazoa; phylum Arthropoda; class Insecta; order Diptera; family Hippoboscidae; genus Melophagus; species Melophagus ovinus. The sequence continues at coordinate 2,095,051 of JAKKIB010000176.1, forward strand.
ATACTCTTGATTTTGATCATTTAAGGCATGTAATTACCAACTATTATGTTGGATGATTATAATAGATGAAGTGTTAATAAATAAAATTTTGTAATAAAAGTAATTGATATAATAATAATAAAAATTAATAGCGATAATAACAATGAAACATAATAATAAAATTAATAATTATATTTACTTAATGTTTTTTCTTTTTTCGTTTTTGTTTTTTTTTTTTTTTTGAATTTTTTATTTGTTAACATTTTTTTTCAAAAATTATTTCTTTCATTTAGATTAATATTTTGTAACAGCTCATAAGATAGATAAGTAAAGTAAGGTAATAGAAAATAGAAAATGTCTGAGGCAACACCAATGCAACAATATTATGCTGGTAAAACAATTTTTATAACTGGTGCATCTGGTTTTATGGGTAAAGTGCTTTTAGAGAAATTATTATATTCTTGCCATGGCATTAAGGAAATCATTATAATTGTGCGCCCAAAACGTGGCAAAGTACCAGAAACCCGTATAGAGGAAATATTCAAATTACCGGTACGTATAAAAATCTATCGGCGCAACATTTTACATGATATTTTCCTAACAAATTTCTTCCATATAAAATTGCAAATAAACGATTATAAATTCATTGGTATATTTTATAAGTAAATCACAAGATTCCTGTGATGAATTCGTGCCTTATTATAATACATGGATACACTTTGATTTATATGAACGGTGAAAGTGCTTTAAATATTTCAAAATGTTGACTTTTTAAGAAAATATTACATTACCCATAGAAATCTGATAATATAAAGCATGGGAAAAGGTAAATTGAAAATTTTTTATGCTTTGAAAATCTGGTGAATATCTCTCAATCAACTTGAGTCATACAAGAGTAGAAATATTTTATAGAATTTTTACCCCATCATTCTAGATTTTATATCACATTAAAATAAGTTTAGTTAGTCAATTGTAGCAACTTTGGGACCCATATAACAAACTCAATTCTTAACAGCATCACTAGGCGGCCTTTGTCTAGAAGATTTAACAATCGATCACACTTTTCCTTAATATTACCATTTCCATTTTATTTATTTATTTTTTTTTAATGTAGATGTTTCAACGCATTAGAGATGAAAAGCCAGAAGTTTTAAAGAAGATCACTTGTTATCAAGGTGATGTAACATTTGATACATTAGGGCTCAATGGTGATGCATTGAAGCATGTTATCAATAATACAAATATTATATTTCATTTGGCTGCAACTCTTAAATTGGAAGGCAATCTAAAAGATGCTATTAACTTTAATTTATCTGGTACACGTCGCGTCTTGGATTTAGCTAAAGAAATGAAACATTTGGAGGCGTTCATTCATCTATCGACCGCATTTTGTAATTGCGATCAGGAAGTTATGTATGAGAAGGTTTATGAATTTCCTCATAAACCTGAAGATTTGATGCGTTTAACTGAATGGATGGATGTACATACATTGGATAATATAACGCCTGATTTAATAAAACCCCATCCGAATACTTATACGTATTCGAAACGTTTAGCTGAATTATTGGTACGCGATCATTATGATAAATTACCAGTTATGATTGCACGTCCCAGTATTGGTAAGTAAATTATTTATCAAAGGAGAATGTTTGCTTTATTCTGCTACATTTTCAAAATATCCCCATACTTTTTCAAATCAATTTCTTTTAATTATTATCCATTGCAATTTAATGCCTAATCAGCTTGAGCGATTTATGCAAAATCTCCTTCAACTTATCATAACAATTAATTCACTCGTTAATTCACAATTAATTGTTGGATTAATTATGCCACCTTTTGTGGGTGTGGGGAAGAGGTAGAAGGGGACAAGAAATCAATAATTAAAATGATGCACAAATTTTGGTAATATCTCAATTAATATGCAATTAATGATGAATCGAAATGTCCTTTTCCAATTTAAGAAAAATGTAATCAGTCAAAGGTGGGTTCAGAATCAACTTTGACCTTGTATTTTTGAAGATATTTTGGCAAATATCAAAAGAAAATTACAGTAAAGTAAATTAAGTAAATTAAATATGGATAAATTGAAAAAAAAACCAAAAGAGCACAATGCACACAAAATTTTTTTGGTCAGTTAAATCAACATGATGGCTTCCTATGCAATATTTACAAATTTTTTAATTTCAATTGACTTTCACTTGATAAAGATAATACTTTAAATAAGTAAATAAGTAAGTGATATCTTTTTTAATATTCTCTGTCTTTTATATTGATTGCTTATAATAATAACAACAACAGCAACAACAGCAACAACAGCAACAACAAAAACACAAAAGAATTATACGATGATGAAATTATCTTGATTATCTGAAATTATCTTTTTCATCACCGAAAAATTGGTGGTAGACTTATTTAGCTGAAATGCTTACGTTCTCTAAAAGTATATTTTGATCGCTGATATTCAAAATCTATGTACGCATGTCCGTCTGTAATAAATAATAAAAATTGAGATGATATTTTCAATTGTTATATGAAATTTTCTATCTATTTTCTAGTTCTATTTCTATTTTTCGATTGAAATTGAATACAAAATGAATTGAAAGGAAGACCTGCCCACAATAAAACACAATAAAATTTTCTTTACTATTTTTGTGTCCAAACATTTTTTAGTATAAAATTGCAAATATTATGACAAATTGCTTAAATTTTATTTATGATAAACGAGTCGAATCTGTTCCAATTCCATTTTGAATCTATTTTGCATTTTTATTTGGGTGGTGGGTATTTTGATTTTGGCCATAGCCAAATTTAAATATTCTCACGTCTTTACCTCTATTTTGTTTCTACACGCTATTTAAATTGCTACCGCTAAAAATGAAAAAAAAAAAGCTTATACTAAATGCTGCTGCCTCTTAACAAATCAATTCGGCTGCTGTGAAATTGTTGAAATTAAACATTTTCGCAAATTTTGGTGCTTACATTTAATCAACAAAAAAAAAAAAAAAAACAAAAAAAAAAACAAAAAAAAAAGAGACGAAAATAGAAAAACAAAAATAGAAAAAAAACCCATTAAATAATAAAATAAAACAAAGAAAAAAGTTATGCTTATAATGAATATTTTTCTCAAAGTGATTAACGATTGAACGCTTCACATGCATTGGGATTTGTAAAAAGTTTAATTGAAAGAGATTGAATTGTTGAAGTGCAGTGTAAATCCAAAGTAACAAATATAATGATAATAAATATATTAAATTTAAAAAGAAAATTTAAAAAGCTGCAAATTCATGAAAAGTGAAATGGATGCGCTTAATGTTCCATCCATCCATTAAATATCTTGAAATAATTATGGTGAGTTGCCTCAATCAGACCAAAACAAAAGCAACAGTAAGTTTTATTTTTAAAAAGAATCATTTTTTAATAGCTACGTATTTATATTTGGATATCTATGACAATTTATAGATAGATTAATCTATAAAAAAAAAGGTCTGAACTCTTTATTGGATCCTCTTCTTTGACTGCCACAATTTCTTAAAAAATCTGACATACCATATCTATTCAATGGAATAGAATCATATATCAATGTGGTGTGTCACAAGTTGTGTAATGTTAATTAAATATTCTTAAAAATTGTTCGATATGGTTTCAAATGTTCCTTTTACTTTTCGGGACCGTAACAGATAAGGGGTAACAGGTAACAGCTTATAAAGGCTCATATTTTAAGCCATATAATTAAATAGATCGATATCTATCGTTATCTATCGATATCTATCGTTATCTATCGATATCTATCGATATCTATCCAGTAAGTAGTAATATTTTACTTATATTTATATTTAATCTCTAACTGACAATTCCTTGTAACACGAATGGAAATTCTCATTGTTCGTATTAAATTTGCCATAATTAAGAATCACTTCAAGTTGATGCAACTTTTTTTTTTGTTTTTTTAAGAGCATTTTTAAAGAAATAAAAAATATTCAATGTTCAAGGATGCGATGTTACTTGCAGGATACTTTAACAAATTCCAGCTTAAGGAAAAAACATACAAAAAAAAAAGTACATTGAATACTAAAACATTGTGAGAAATTTTTTGGCTGCTTGATGCATAATTTTTAAGCATAGAGATAAAACATCCAAACTAAAAACTAGGCACAAAGACGCTTTTAATCAACCAATGCAAAGGCTTGCGCTGCAAAAAAAAAAAAAAAAAAAGAAAAAGAAAAACCACTTAAATAATAATAAATGAAATTAAATGTTATGCAATAATTAGTATCACCATCGGCATATGAGCCCGTACCTGGTTGGGTGGATAATTTAAATGGACCGACCGGTTTAATGGTAGGCGCTGGCAAAGGCGTTATACGCTCTATGCTAATTGATGAAAGTCATAAATCTGAAGTAATACCAGTGGATTATGCTATTAATGGTTTGGTTGTAATGCCTTATGAATTCAACACCAATTCCAGGTAAGTACTTTCCAATATTTATTATTTTCATTCATCAACAATTTTTGAATTTTCACAACATTAACAAAATTAATTAAACATGAACAAAATCGAACAAAAATAAACCAATTAAAAAAAAACCAATTAAAAAAAAAAACCAAATGCAAAAATAAGACCGGTCGATGTACCAGTTTATAATATAACTTGTGCTGAACATCGTAAAGTGCAATGGGGTGAGGTGATTGCATTGAGCAAAAAAATCGGTTATGATTATCCAATGGAAACAGGTCTTTGGTATCCAGATGGTTGTATCACAACAAATCGTTTCCATCATAAAATTAATATTATATTATTTCATTGGTTGCCAGCATACTTCATCGATTTTATACTCTTTTTATGTGGCCAAAAGAGGTTGTAAGTATACAGAATTTTTCATATATTATGAAAATTCTATTAAATAAAATTATTTACTTACTTAAACAATTCAATGATTGATTTTCATAAAATTTGAATATGAATTTTTAAGCATGGTACGAGTACAAACTCGTGTCCAAATCGGTTTACAAGTTTTACAATTTTTTACTATGCATGCTTGGTCATTTAAATCAGCGAATTATGAATCACTTTGGAATAAATTAAATGAGGAAGATCGCAAAAAGTGAGCTTAAACTTTTAATCCATTTTCTTTTTTTTTTTTTTATTTTGTTAGCCTTTTTTTTTTATTATTAATTGTATTATAATCTTTGTAATTAGTTTTAATATGAATATGAATACGAAAGAAGGCATTGAAGAGTATATGGTATCTTGTATACAGGGTGGCCGGCAATATCTAATGAAAGAATCACCCGATTCATTGCCAAAGGCTCGTAAACAATTGAAATTGTAAGTCAGTCATGCCATCAAATAAAATGTGATCGTAAAAAAGAAATCAAAAAAGAAAATTATTATTGGTTGGGGTCAACATCTAAATACCCTACATTTTACCCATAGGTCCACCCTACATCAAAACATCAATTATTTCAACAAGTAAGAAAATTATATTTATCTGGGGCCAAATTTTAGATAGCCATCATCCAGACAGATGCATAATTTGACATTATATAATTTCGCATGGGCGTGGCCGATTTGCACAATAGCAACCTTAATATCTCTTTCAATTTTCAAATTATAAGCGAAAAACTATAAATGTTTTGCTTAAAAAAATAAAGGTGCTTTCAGTATACATTATACTGTGGGCATATCTAGTGACCGATTTGACCTATTTTCAATATCAATCAACCTGTAGGAACTTGCAATGTTTTTACAAAATTTGAGGTCTCTATCTTTGTTTATGCGACTAGGAGAATTTTTATTGCACAGTAACAGATGGACAAGTAAAGGCCTAAATCGCTTCACATCAAGAATATTTATAATTTATAGGAGGTTCAAAGCTCATTTATAATAACAAAATGAGTATATGCCCCATCTAACCCTTTTTCGAGTCTCATTTATTGAAAGTTATCAAAATGTGTCGAAAATTGAGATGGCCATTAATGCCACAAATGCCATGACAGACTTGCTTTACTGAAGGGCAGACTTCAGTCGTTTCAGATAGTAATTTTGAATCGAGTGATATGATAAAATATAGATTCATATTCTGAGTATTACATAGACCTGTATTAGATTAAAAAATAAAATAGTCATATTCTATATAAATAAATATGGACCAATAAAGGTCCATATTGTTGTTATGATCTTAAGTAATTCTAATTATCAATTTTATTGTATAATTTCATTTAATTCTAGCATGTTCTTTCTGGATCGCTTTTGTAAGATGGTCTTCTTGGGTCTATTCATCCATTGGACATATACATTTATTAAGTTTATAAAGAACTATTAATTTATAATATTTGATTTATTACTTTCTATTTTTTTTTTTTGTGTGTGTGTTTATTTTTTCCCATTACATACAAAATAATTGTTTTATATAAAAATTATTGCTTTTACTTTTAACGCTTTGAATTATCAAATCAAGTAAATATAAATGCTTATAAATGCTTTTCGTTCAATATAAAATTCAATTAAAAAAAAAAAAACAAAACCAGAAACAAACAGTTAATTTTATTTGAAATTTTTTTATATCCTACATCAATTGCGCTATTGAAAGTACATAAAATTGAAATTTAATGTAAGAACTAGAAATGGAAATGGAATGAATGGAAATCGCTAGATAAAATAGTGATCAAACTAATCAAATCAGCATTTTGTTTGTCCAATATTAAATCATTAATCCAATCATCTTTGGAGACAAAAGGACAAAGGATGTATGTAATTAGGTTTAAGATTAGGATTGGAATTATGGCGATATAGATTTTTGTAAAATATTAATGCAAATTTTGAAATATTTTAATGCAACAACTTGCAGGCAACTGAAAAATTCCAATCAAATAATTATTTTAGTTTAGTTTTATTATTATTATATTTTTTTTTTTGAGTCTTCAAACTTCTAAATTGTACATTTATATATACAAAGCGATTTGATGTAGGGTATTATTATAGTCAGTTAGTTTATCGACTATATACTTCTTTGATATTTTTTGCAAAATTTTATGAATTTACTTTAAATAATTGAAAGTGTTCTTCAAATATTTATTTAATATTTTATTTTATATTCGATTGCTGTCTCTTCTCTGAATCTTCTTAGTAACGCCTGCCTTAAAGGAACCATTAGTGGGATGGGTGGATAATATGAATGGACCGACTGGTGTTTTAATTGGTGCTGGTAAAGGTGTCATACGTTCTATGTTGTGCAATGGTGAATTAAAATCCGAAATAATACCTGTCGATACAGCGATAAATGCTTTAATTATTATGCCATTTTATTATAAAGGCTTAAAAGAAAAGTACTTACAATACCCTTAATTCAAGCGAATTTAATTATATGCAATTTTTTAATACATTGGCAAATATACACATATATATACACACATATAATACATCCAAATAGTTTACAAAAAAAAAAACAAAAAACAAAAAACAAAAATGCAATAATGAACATTTTCAATTTCATTGTGTTTATTGAAGGCCTTCACAAATACCAGTATTTAATATAAATATACCGGATTCAAAGAAGCGTTCATGGCATTGGGTTATAGAAACTGGACGTAAATTGAATAGCGAATATCCATTCTCAATTGTTTTATGGTATCCGGATGGCTGTATAACCACAAATAAATTCTATCATTATTTTAATATGATACTTTTCATGTGGCTGCCAGCAATATTAATCGATTGCCTTTTAACCATATTTGGCCAGAGAAGATTTATGATTCGTGTACAAAAACGTATTGCTGACGGTTTGGAAGTTTTACAATTCTTTACAACACGACAATGGGATTTTAAAAGTAATAATTTCAAAGAATTGGAAAAGATATTAACAAAAGAAGAGCAGAAAATATTTCGTATAAATGTCGAAAATGTTGACGATACAAAATATATGTTAAACAGTTTTCTAGGTGGACGTCAATATGTTGTTAAAGAGCCATTATCGACTGTACCAAGGGCAAAGATTCAAATGAAAATAATGTTTTAGTGGATCGTATTTGTAAAATCTTTATTATTGGCTTCTTCATCTATTGGTTAACATTAAAATTGGGTATTATCGAATTGTTTACGGAAAATTAATTAAAAATTTTATAATAATATCAATAATTATGAAATAATTGTATCACATAACAGAAACATTTATGATAAGAGCAATGAATGAATATTTTAATGAATTGTTCTTAATCAATTTAATATTTTTGTTAATTTTTCTACTTTTAAAAAAAATTTAAATTATTTACAATATATTTATAAATATATTTTACATACATACAAGCATACATGATATACTTGATAAAACATAAAATTAATTAAAATTGCCATTGTAATGAAAATAATTTAATTAAAAAATTATATGAATGATTTGAATGATTACAATATAAAATTATTAAAATTTTTCTCTGATATTTTAATAATTAATTTTTTCCAATAATACAGTTCTGAAGACTATAAGTTAAGTTAATAAGTTCATACCTAATTTCATTTTCTGCTCTTTCTATACAAACACTTTGAACCATTTTTTCAATAATTTGCGGCGTTTACACCAAGAATTGGAAAAGATATTAACAAAAGAAGAGCAGAAAATTTTTCGATTTTTGAATTGAAAGCTGTTGTTCTAAGAAAGCGCAACTCATCCGTGAATTAGAAGTGTACAAATATTTCATAGAAAATTTTTATGTAGTATTTCTGAAACAATTGGATCATTCAAAAATATACGATTTCATTGATTACATTGTCTCATAGCAAATACTATGAAATACTGTTCCATTTTCAATTTTACTGCAATTAAACTAAAAGTTCAAATGTAGAAAATGAAGTGCGCCTAATTAAAAAAAATTATTGTTGTGGATCCACAATGGACTCTCTATTGTTTGCGTAATATATAAGCCCGAGCTGTTACATCTTATACAATTTAGCAGCATTGAAAGTTATGCATTATTAGTCATCATTTTCTGGCATTAAATAAGAATCATTGTCTTATCATGCTTTTGAAAAAATTAGTAAAAACTAAAGATAATGCTAACAAGTAAAAAAATTATATTTGATTGGGACCAAATCCAGGATAATCATCATGCAAATGCTGTTTGGTAATTTGCGGTACAAATAGATAATTTGCAATTGTATAATTTCGTAAAGGCGTGGCTGATTTGAACGACTTTTGAAGAGACATTGTAGACCAATGGCCTCGTTAGTACAAGTTAATCGAGATGTTCACAGTTTACGTTGCATTGTGGGTATTTCCTTTGATCGATTTTGACCATTTTCAATATCAAACTGCGTGCATGAACATCCAATAGTTCTGCACAAATTTAAGTTCGACATCCCTTTTTTTTTGCAATCAGGAGAATGTTAACAACACACAAACAGATAGACAGATGGACACCCGGACAGACGGACAAACGGACAGGCAAACCAAAAGTGATGATAATCAAAACTTTGTTGGGTCTCCGACGCTTCCTACTGAGTAATACAAAATGATTATATTCTTAACCTCTGAACGTTGGCTACAAAAAAGTAATCACATGATTTTTTGTTGGTTTTCTTTTCTTTTTCTTTCATTCAGACATTTTACTTTATGAGTTCGTAGTCAATAAATCTTATGGAAACTATTCGGTACCCGTTACATGCAACTAAAAATTTTATGTAATAAACGTGAAACAGCTGGGAATACAATAATTGACTTTTTGCTTGTCCATTTCATGAAACGAACTTTAAGTCTCCAAAATTTTATGGAATATGGAATAGAATATTCTTCATCGATTTTCGTAAAGCTTTTTTGTACTTCCTTTTGACATAATTTATTTCAAATTTTCTTTTGTATGCTTTTCACGTTTTATATTCCAAGTTCAAGTTCAACTTCAAATTCAATTTAGCCAGAAACAAAAAAAAAACCTAACAACAAACTTAATTTTACCGATCACTGTAGAAAAAAATTATAATAAAATATTAAAGTTAAACATTTTGTTATCCAAAGACAAACAATATTAAAATTATACAAATTATACAAGAGTCGCATTTCTCTTTTCTAATCTCTTGTCTTTACATTATGTCTTTATGTCTTGTCTTTATTTTATGGATAAGAAGGACAATTGGGAATATATTTATAGATCGATGTAGATCGATGAATTTTTTCTCTAATGAAATTCGATCTATTTAAATTTGTTGATTTAGGCAAAATTATGTAAAATACTGATGCACCACTAACATTTTTATTTTAGGCACATTTAATTAATGCAATTCAAAATAAATTTAATTGTATTGGGCCCATTTATTATTTCATATTTTATATATTGATTTCAAGTTTGATTTTAATCAAGATCAAGTTTAATCCTGACCTAACCAACATCATTGGTTAGGTCAAGATCATTGCAAATTTTAATTATTTCAATTGTTTTCAATTAAACTTTTCTATACAAAATTATTTATATTTAGCTAAATATTTATATTCATTAATTTAACAAAAAATATTTTCAACAATAATCTTAAAAAATTAAATAATAATAAGATTAATATTTATAGAATATTCCTGCATAAACTTTTTCTAAATAAATTAATGAATGTATTTGGATTAATGTCGGATACCTTTGAAATTCTAGTTTAATAACAAAAAAATGCAAATAAAAAAAAAAGAGCAAATAAATAAATAAAATTAAATTAAGTTAAACTGAAAATATTTTTTACGATTTTCCATATGAGTATTTGCTTAGATAATAATAACGAAAGTGAATAAAAAGGAATCATAAAATATTTAACTATATTACACCGCTGCTCGCTGCCACCACTCTCCGAGTCCAAGACAAAAACTTTTGCTCTAAAATATATTTTGTATTCTTTAAGTAATTTCGCTTCTTTTTAGATTTTTTCCTTTTTTTTTTTTTTTTTTTATTTTTGTTGGACTATAAAAAACTGAATGACGATTTTCCTTGTGGTGTATAACTAAATGATCATAAATAATCGACTATTCATCACATTCAATAGGTCTTAATGGCCTTAATGATCTATAAAAATAGAATGTGTAATAACTTCAATATCAAAATTTTCCTATTCGATTATTTAAATTGTTGCATTAAAACTAATTTTTTGGGCGCAGGTTTCTCTGTTTGTGAATCATTCTCATAAAAATCGAATAATATTCATATGTAAATAGTTTCTCATTTTCTTTGTTTAAACAATCTATCTGTCTTTCAAAATATACCCAATGTATACATTGTTTTTTTAAAAAAAAATTTCAATTTAAAAGCTACTGCTTAAAAATCATTAAATTGTTTTCCCAGGAAAGCTGTTGTTCTAAGAAAGCAGCTATCAAATTGTATAAGGATTTTTCGAAACAATTCAAATGACTCGATTTTGAGCCAGATAATTTTTAAATTTTTAAGCTAATTTTGAGATTCCAATCAATCAATTTAGATATTAAAAATCCATGATCTATATATAATAGAATGGACTTTCATGCCTGCTCATACAACTAAATTTCTTTTTATTATTTGATTAATTTTGTTGTTAAGTCAAAGTTTCCATAATAAAAAATGGCCATGCTGGGGCAAGCAAAAAAGATAAAACGTATTTAGATATATTGAAAAATCGAAAGATGCTTCCAATTTGCTTATATTTCAAAATCGATATATAAAGATTTTAGCTTGGTCCAAGTTCAGTTATCATTTCTTCCGTTTGTTGTTGCTTTTTTTCTAATTTTTTTTTTGTAATTTATTTAAATTTTTTTTTAAAGTTAAATAAATGAAAAACGACAAAATCGATTAAAGTCGCCTCCTTAAATCGTCTACACAGTGTCGCTTAAAATAATTAATAAGTCATATATATTTTAAATTAGGAAACTAATAGAAATAGTAAATTTCATATTATTTGAATAGAGAGACGACTAAAATGGATCGATCTAAAGCATTTTACATTGATTAAATTAAATTAAATTCATTCGATTCATGATTTTCCATACAAAAATTCATAATCGATTTTTTGTTTTAACATAAAACGTTACATGGGACATGGTTCTTTTTTGGTGGGTTGGGGGGGGAGGGGGAGGTTGGGTTGGATTAAAACCCTCTCGCATACCAAAATTATTTAATTGTAAACGAAATCATTAAAATACTTCGAATACTTAAAATACTTCGTGCACATGGCACGAGTGCTACAAAAAGTCCATAAACTGTCAGGCATTTAGATTGAAATGTTTAAATAGTTTAAAATTTTTCTATTTTTTATTATGTCTCAGTAAATATTATAAGGAATGATGAAGCGTGAAATAGAAATTCTTTATGATTAAATATAAAACAATTCAAATTGATTTTTTTAATTTTATATACCAAATACATCGAACTATAACTATAACAATAACAATAACAATAACAATAATAATAACAAGAATAATAACAACAATATTATTATTATTATTATTATTATAAATAAATTTTAATGATACTCAAAATCAAGCAACTTCATTTAGATGTAAAAAAGAAAAAATGTTTGCATTCAAAACAATCAATATTGAAATGAAATATAAAATCATTTTTTTTCGATACTTATTAATATTGTACATAATACTCATTTTTGTTATTTGTTGCCAAATTCGAGTCAATTATTTTATTATGTGTTTTATTTTTGTATTTGATTTTCTTAAACAAATTAACACTTAATTTTTTTTTTACTTATACCTTTTTATTTTCTCCTGCTTCTTCTTTCAAATACAAATATTACATTTATATTTTGTTTTCATCTTCAATTTAATATTTTAAAATGTTTTTTTTTGTGTTTTTGTTTTTTGTTTTTGTTTTTTTTTTTCGGTAGTTTTTATGTGACATTGAAACTATAAATAAAATAAAATAAAATCTAAATAAACTTTTATAATTAATGGAGATATTTATAACACATTTAATAATATTTAGGTTAAGTATAATGAATTTAATTTTCTAATATATTTTTGTTTTCATTTTATTTAATTTTTTTTTTTTATTTTATGCTCTTGCTTTTGTTTTTCATATTTAATTTATATAATGAATTTGCACTTGTGTTGCATCTTTGTTAAAGTCAAGCATTAATCAATTGAACATTAACCCAAAAAAAAAAAAAAGTAAAATAATAAAATAGTAAAAAATAAAAATAAAAATTTTTAAAAATTAATCTAACAAATAACAAAATAAAAATGAACAAACAAAAATATGATCATGATAATTTTGAAAATATAATTCAGATAAATTAATAATAATAATAATAATAAGTGTGATTGAAAATCTAATAAGTGAGTATTTAAAAATAGAAAACAGAACAAAAAAAAAGCAAGCAGAAGAAAGAAAATGAAGCCTCCTTTCTGTTTTGCCATATAAATTTACGCGCATATGAAGCTTTAATTCTCATTACGTTTTTAAACATTGCTGAGCACTCAAACTTCTAAGTATTTTACAAAATATTTTTTTTTATATATATAAAAATTTTATATGTAATACATAAATGTAAATATAAAAATAAAAATATAAATAAAAATAAAAATAAAAATTATATTTATTTATTTCAATCGGTGAATCAAATGACAGTAACTTTTTTAATGAGCATGTGTGTGTGTGTGTGTGTGTGTGTGTGTGTGTGTGTGTGTGTGTATTTTTATATATATGTAAATGTATACATTTGAATTAACCATTTTAAAGTCAGTTCCATTTCAATTTCAAAAAAGAAAAGTTGTACAAAATTTTCTTTAAGTGAAAGTGAAAATGAAAACAAAACGTTCAAAAACAAATTGATCAAAGGAAAAATTTTGGAATAAAATTAAAGAAGTGAAAGAAGAAATTTCATGAAATTATTAAAATTATATGAATAAAAGATTTTAATTCTTTTCAATTCAGTTCAATATAAAACGAAAATTTTTTACATTAAAAAATGTTCTTTCAAAATTTGGTGAGTGCTTTTTTTATACCTTTAAACTTTTGCATTTGCTTTTGTATTTGTATTTGTATTTGTATTTGTATTTCGCTTTTTTTTAAGTTTATCTCTGTTGGTGTTGTTGTTTTTGTTGTTGTTATTATTAACATCATCATCCATCAAATATAATCTAGAGGTATACTTAGTTTATTAACACATTTGTAACATTCAATTCTTTATTAAAAAAAAAAAAAATAAATAAGAAAACAAGAAAACAAGAAAACAAGAAAATGAAAATGAAAAGCAGCAAAGTTTGTAGTTAGGTTTTGTAAGGACTTTTACTAATTCAACGACTTAGCATGTAAAAATATATTTTGTAAAAGTTATTATGATAAAAATCTAAAATGATGTGAAACATGTCCGTCGGTTCATTTATTTATCATTAAACGCAATAAATCGTCGTAGCAATCTTTTTTTTTTGTTTTTTTATATATAGAAAGGAATAAAAGCTTGTGTAAGTAATTGGTGAAGTGAGTAAAACGCTTAAAGGACTTTGCTGTCACAAATACATTGAGAATACTTTCGTTTTTCATTTTTCGATGTTGGTTTTTTATTTTTTGTTTGCTTTGTATTTTGTTTCTTGAAGAAAAACTTTACAATTTGTTTTTTTTTTTTTTTTGTTCAAACTCCATTCCAAAAGCTATCAAAATTAGCCACGCCCTATCAATGTTATACAATGCTTTCTTCCTTCTTTCTACATTTCAATTTTCATACACATCATGAGCAATTGGACCTATTTCATTTTAAGAAGATTCTCCATTTGGAGAAATCTCTTGAAATATGAAAAAAATTTCTCAATTTTATCCAATAAATAAAATTAAGTGATGGGTATTAACAAAAAAAAAAAAAAATATATGCATAACGCCATTCACTGTTATACTTTTTGTTTGTATGTATGTATGTGCATGTTTTTTAATTTTTATTACTTATTTATTATGGTTTTTTTTTTTTTTTGGTTTTGTTTGATTTGCATTTAATACTATTTACTTAAAAATTTGTAAAAATATTTCTAAACAAATAAATAACATTTTTGATTTATTTATTTATATTTACTTTTTATTTATTTATTTATTTATTTATTTAATTATTGTTAGATATTAGAAGAGATGTGTTAACTAATAAATAAATAATAAAACGATACGGAAGTCTATTAGAGTATTTATATGCCCATCTTCTTTTGTCTTCTTCTTTTTTTTTTGTTTTGTTAATTTTTTTTTTTCTAAGCATTATAAAAATACGTTAAACGAGCTCATAAAATCAAAAATGAAACATAAAGTGAATTTTAAATATTTTTTAAAATAGCAGATATCTATAGCATATGAGAAAATGAATTTTAGATAAAGAATTGTATATTGATCAATTGATCAATTGACCAATTGACTCAAGTGTTTGGCTCAATATAATTATATAGATGCCTTGTCATAGTATTGATCAGAAATTATTATTTAAAATTAAGTGTAAATTTATTAGGCACGACGATACGATAAATTTCATGAAACATCAATGTCACACAGCACTTGTGGTGTAGGGTATCATAGATTTATGGAGATGTTTTGTAACACACAGAGAAGAAGTTGAGATAGAAATAGCTTTTTATTATACCTCATCAACTTAGAATCAATTTCTAATTTAATTTAAGCTTGTTTGTCTGGTCATCTGTCTGTCTGTAGATCGAGTAAATAAGGAGACGTTCAGCTCAAATTTACCAGGGAATATTGGAAAGTTGGAAAATTTTGTGGTACTGCAAATTATAGAAAATCGGTTAACATCGGTTAACATCGGTTAACATCGTTTAAAATCGGACACGCCCACTGTGCAACATAAACTAAGAACATCTCGGTTTTTTTTTTTTGTTTATTAAACAAAACATTTATGGTTTTATGCTTATTACTTGCAAAGGGCTTGAGATAGAAGACCATTGTTTTACAATGCTTATACAAAAAGAAGGATGCAAAATGATGGTGTTGGATATTCCAGATTTTATTCAATTCAGTCAAATATAATTGTCTTACTTGCATTTTTTTCTTTTTTTCTTTTATTTTGTTTTTTTTTTTTTTGTTTTTGTGTTTTTGCTTTTTTTTTTGGTATCTTTGCTTTTTAGTTTGAATCAACGGCGCTGTCCACAATTTGTTGTTTATTTGGCCTCACTTTATTAGCCATAATTATTCATACATTTTGGGGTTATTTCAGATCAGTATTATTATCGTTTAAATTGCCTGGTCCACCAACAACACCATTACTGGGTCATTGTTTATTAATTAAAGAGAAAGATTGTAAGTTAAAAGAAATGAATTTTTATATTTTTTTGTAAATTTGAATTGAAATTTGTTTTGCAGTAATGATTAAGCGTGTGGCTACAGCATTTAATGATTATGGTTCTATAATAAAAATATGGATATTAATAACACCATTTTTTGCCATTTTACAACCGGATGATATACAATTAATCTTATCATCGCAGAAGCATACAAATAAAACATTCTTTTATCATTTGATGCATAATTTTTTGGGTAATGGTCTTATAACAAGTAATGGCAAAAAATGGCAAAGGCATCGCCATTTATTACAACCGATATTTCATTTGAATATATTGGAAAGCTATATTAACACATATGCCGATGCTGCACAAGAATTATACGAAATATTGAATGTTACGGATGGACAAGATATTAATATTGCAAAATATATTAATAATTGTGTTATGGATATTTTAAATGGTAAATATTTTCTTTTTCTTTATTATTATTCTATGATGGCAGTGGCCAGTTTACTAAGTCTACGATTTTGAATTTTTTGAATTTTCACATTCAATAATTGCAAATAGCATTCGTATTCGATGAATTATTTTTATGGGCCATTAGATTAAATTCTCAAATTCTTTGAAAGTAATTTTATTAAATTTAATTTGTGTTTGAAAGACGTAAAAACGCCTTAAACGGAATTAAACAAAAGCTTGATACGTCCTCTGGATCATCAATGTTATTGACTAAGAAATATTAAATAATCGAGTTCTATTACAAAATAACAGAGATGTGGCTTTCTTTGGATAAGTCTGCCCAGACGGCTCAGTAGGTCAATTAATTGATTACTGAAATATTTGGGTATGCATGCGAGGTTATTCCCAGTGATTACCTTCAAAAAAAAAAAAAAAAAAAAACTACTCTTCAGCGTGCAATCTTCAATATTGTTTTGAAGTGGCAGTTTCGATATTGCTTTGAAGTGGAAACTATAACTATTAAGGCAAAAATTATGGCTATTTCATCAATACAATGCAAGTTAAGAAACTTGCAAACTACTTTCTCATGCTAAATATTAACCAAATTAATTGTAGTCTAAACATATCAAATTCAAAGGAGATTACAAGTAAAGTAAAGTAATGCATTTCTTATGAAATGCTTTTTTTTTTTCTTAAGAAAAAAATCTAGTATTGCTCTGTTTTAAATAATTACCAACTTAACGAATTGGCTTCGTATTTTTAGAAAAGCCGATAGCTAATTGTAGGAATTACTTAAAATAAACGATATAAATTTTCTTGCTTCTTTAATACTTTCAATTTTTATAGAAATTGTTTTGGGAGTGCCAGTAAAAAAAAAGTACGATATTAATATGGAGCAATCACCATTTAGACAGTAAGTATATCAAGAATTTTCATTTTATTAGAGTACACGTTGAAATTTTAAAATTAATAAGAAATTTCGACTTTTTAAGGGAATCATTTTCATTCCGCTTAATTGCTAATTTTCAATTAACGCAAACGATTTCTCTAAAAATCGTGTAATTTTTAAAAGTAATAATAATCAGTCTTTCTTTTAACAGCATTATAAGTAAACTATAAAAAGACAAAGACTTTCTGCATTTAGAGTACAATATGGACGTAGCCAATGCCTTATAAAAGTTACCCAAAATTTTAGGCTACTTTAAAAATGCCATTTCAAATTCTTCGATCGTGCAAAGGCGAATGAACAACCAAATGGACTGCCATAATTTTGAGCTGATCAAAATTTGTTATATTTTGAAAATTTCTAACATTTCCTTTCGAGTACTTTGATCCAATCTATAAATTATCTTATGTATATATAAACTAGAGACGGATAAAACGATGACACTTGAAAAATATTATTAACAAATATTTGGAAAGTTGCCACACTTTTTGTTTCATTTAAAAGTATTTTTATTTAATAAAATTTGCGATATTACAGAGGTAAAGTTGTAGTACCATTACGTTTGGTAAAGCCTTGGCTTTTATTGGATAATGTTTATCGTTTAACGAAATTAGCATCAGATGAATTGAATCAAAAACAACGTTTAAATGATTTTACACGAAAAATGATCAAGCAACGACGCGAAATGAAAGAAATTAATATGATGAATAATAATAATGATAATAATAACAACAGTGATAACGATATGAAGAGCGATAATAGTTGTAAAATGAAATGCTTATTAGATTATATGATTGAAATATCTGATAATAATCCAAAATTTACGGAAGACGATATTGTTAATGAAGCATGTACATTTATGTTAGCTGGTCAGGATTCAGTTGGTGCAGCCTTAGCATTCACATTATTTTTATTGGCTCAACATAACGATTGTCAACGGAAATGTATTGATGAAATTGAACGGATATTCGGCAATGATACACGTAAACCCACCATGCAAGATCTAAAACAAATGCGTTATTTGGAAATGTGTATTAAGGAATCTTTACGTTTGTGCCCAAGTGTACCAATTATGGCACGTAAATTGGGTGAAGATGTACATTTAAAAGATTATACAATACCATCTGGTAGTAATATATTTATATGTCCGTATGCCACACATCGTTTGCCACATATATATCCGGAACCAGAACGATTTGATCCGGAACGTTTTGCACCCGAAAATGTTGAGAAACGTCATCCATATGCATTTTTACCATTTAGTGCTGGTCCACGATATTGTATTGGTAATCGTTTTGCCATTATGGAAATCAAAACAATCATATCACGATTATTACGTAGCTTTGAATTGTCACCGGTATATGGAAAGACAACATATATGCCAATATATCGTATCACGTTAAGAGCATCTGGCGGTTTATGGATACACTTAAAATCTAAATCGGCTAAATTATTAAATTATAATCGATAAATTATAGATAGATAATTATAGATAGACAGAAACGTCTAAAGAGATGTACACAAAGAGCGAGATATAGGGAGTGAAAGAAATATATTAATGAAATATTTATAAGTAATTAATTATAATTAATTATCATTAATTATTGTTAATTATCTGTATCCGTATCTATGTCTCTATGTATATAATTTGATTAAAGTCATTATTGGGCTTGGGTCTATGAGTGTAATTAATCATTTTGTTAAATTTTAATAATATTTAGATTTTTCTAAATTATTTAATTAAATATGCCGATTGTTTTTTTCTTTTATGTTTATTTATTTATTTATTTATTTATTTATTTATCTTTTGGAAATTCGAAGAAATAATTCTACAATTTATTCGTTTCGTTATCTTTTTATTTTTTTGTCTTTTGCTTAATTTTGTCTTCTACAATTTAAAAGTGCAAAAACAAAAAAAAATTTATATCAGTTTATTGATTTGTTTGGTTTTTTTTAAAAATTTTTGTTAAACGTATTCTCGTAAAGTCTAAATTGTTAAGATAGATTCGTAATTATGAAATCCATTAGAATTATAAATAATCACAAAGAAATATTCTTATAATTTGTATACGAAATTAACTTGATAAAATATAAAATTACAATAATATAAGTTATACAAAATAATAATATTAATAATAATTTACAATAATAATAGTAATTTATAATAATAATAAAGAATTAAATTTTATGTAAATAGACGAAAATAATATATGCATTGAATTTATGCTTTAAAATGTTTTTTCGAAGCAGTCACCATATTTAAGAGATTCAAGGATTTATTAAAAATTTTTTACGATTCGTTTGCCGTGATGACACTTTCGATAATATTGGAGATGAAGATTGTGGTGTTGTTATTGGTAACAATGATGGTGATGGTGATGGTGATAGTGACGGTGAGAAAGTTGACGATATTTTCACAATTGAATTATTATTCTTTCCCAAAAAATCTTTAGTTAATTTCAATTTAGAACGTCTTATTTCGGTACAGACGGTTTGATGTTGAGCTAAGCGATCCGTTACTTCACGCACTCTATCACTTAACCGGAACGTAATTGCTGAAGTCGATGGACTAACACTGCGTGATTGTTTCTCACAATATAATTGCTGTTGCTGTTGCTGATGTTGGTATTGCTGTTGATGTTGTTGTTGTTGCTGATGTTGTTGTTGCTGATGTTGTTGTTGCTGGTAGTGGTGTTGTTGTTGTTGTTGTTGTTGTCTACAATTGGTAAATTTACGCATTGACAATGGAGTGTTTGGCAAAGAAATGGTTTGTTTGGATTGTTGCTGCCGCTTAATATTAACGTAGCATTTTGAATTGCCTAAAATAATTTCACATATATAAATAGACATATAAATATAAAGAAAAAGAAAAAATGAGAACTTAGAAATTAACCAAGAATAAGCCTTATTAAATTGGAATACTTTTTTCATGAGAACCATCAATGTAATCATGCCGTTTAAATTTCATTATATCCATGCAATCTTTGCTATATTGACAATTAGATTTGAATTTAGGCATTGCTATTGTAGCAGTAGAAAGTGTTGTTGTTGCTGTTGCCATTGCTGTTGTTAATATTGTACTCACTTGCTCCTGGTGTATAAGATCCGTGAATTTATTTTTTAACATGCTCACCTTACCAGGCATTTCATATGCGCCAGATGATTTTTGTGCTTTCGGTTTCTCTGCCCGTTGCATGCTCTTCTCTAAAGATTTCTTACGCATTTTTACGGTATTTGTAAAATCGGACAACATAATTGGCATATTGCCAGCAACGGACGCCATACAATTATTATTTGCTTTATTATTACTTTTATTATTTGTATTATTCTTAGTTTTTTTACTATTTTTACTATTTGGTGTATGAAAATCGTCCGTTTTAATCAAATTTATTGTGGGAGTTGTGGAAAACTTGATCTTTTCATAATTTAAAGCATCTCCACAATTTATATTCTTTAGATGATCATCATTTTTATGGGTATCAAAATTTCTCGAGATATCTTTCAATTCATGTTTTTGCAAAATTTTTGGCGATGGAATAATTAAGGGCGTAACATTTATTGTTATATCCCTGGTAGTTTGATCCACAAAATCTTTAGCGTCTAATTCTTTATGTGTACATGGACATAGTAACATTTGATTAGCATTATTACTACAATTTGAGCATTCACTGTAACCGGAATCACTACGTTCACTACACAATGATTTATCGCGGGCTTTAGAAATTTTATCGGCCCTTTGTTGAACCTCCAAAGCTGTTAATGGTGTAGCCGATAAATCAATTGTAAAATCATCACCATTATCACTCTCTTCATGCAGAGAATCGATTTGTGAATTATTGGGATTGGCATTAGAAAAAGTTTCCGTTGGTGCTGGCAATGGCGATGGCACCGATATAGATGGCGGTGGACTCCAAGGTAATGAGCCAGCCGTCGATATGGCTGAATTGCGTCGTGAAGAGGATAAATTTGCCATGCGACCTAAAGCACGTATAGCATTGCCAGTTTTCTTTGGAAAAGCGTAAAGCAAACAAATACAATAAAGCATATGCAATATCAAGCAAGCAAATTAAATTTAAATTCAAAATAATAAGAAGCGTTTAAAATAAAAAACTTTAAACAATACGTTAAAATGTATTTATACTTCTATGTTATAACAATATATAAGGATCATTTTTCAGGATATTTGAGTAGCGAATTCAAATTTCGTTTTTCAACACATGCATAATGTTTATATAACATTTTTTTAGAGTAATTTTTCTAAATTATATAGATTTTAGAATCTATCTATACAGAACCAAATTTGTCATAATGTAAAGTAAATATAGCACGATAAATCTATATTTATTAATATTTAATTAGTATACAATTTAATTAATTAATAAGGGAAATCATATATTGCAGAACAAACAAATTATATACAAAATTACTAAAGAAATTTATAAAACTTGAAGATATACATGAAAAGTAGTATAACTCTACACTTACTTGCCATTTTCGTCGTATAATAAACTTTTTCAATTTATCTGTACAGATCTTTTGTAAGCCCAATGCATCGTTCTGTTGTAATCGTTTTAACCATGGCGACTCTAAACATTGCTGAGCTGGCCAACGTTGCTCTTTGCGATACACTAATAAATTTGATATAAAATCTTTCGCTTGCTGTGACACGCAATCGAAAGCTTCATCATCAAAATCAAATTCGGCTCGAGTAATATTTGAAAATGTCTCTATATCATTATCACCCATGAACGGTGATAGGCCCGATAATCTGTATATTTAAAAAGTTATAACAAATTTAACACAAAATTTTTAATTCTCAATGTGAAAGATTTTTCAAGAAAGTAATTTGTCTGGCTTACAACACATAACATATTACTCCCACACTCCACATGTCCGTTTGAAAGCCAATAGGTTCATAACTTATAATTTCTGGTGCTATAAATTCTGGTGTACCGAATAGTACACGTACCGGTTGATCGGTATTTAAACGTTGTGCTAAACCAAAGTCGATTATTTTAATTTGATGGCATGTGCGCGTTTTACACATAATATTTTCCGGTTTCAAATCCAAATGGACGATTTGTTGTGTATGCATATAAGCGACACCTTCACATATTTGCCGAACAAATAATATACAATCACGTTCAGTTAATGTAAAATCGTCAGCTACAACGCGTTCGAATAATTCGCCACCGGCAATGTATTCCATAACCATTATAATTTCACGATTTGTTTCAAAAGTGGCAGCCAACTGTAATAATTTCGGATGTTCCAAGGAACGCATTATTAAAATCTCCTCTTGTACTTTAACACGATCTCGTGATTTTATACATTTAATTGTTTTAGCGGCCAGTATACGTTTCGGTTCGTCCTTCTCTTGAACTTTGTACACCACACCAAAACGGCCCTTACCCAATTCTTCCAATATATCAAAACGATTCTTAAACTCACCGCCCGACTTAACGTGAATCGGATTTTGAAGATCTATGTGAATTTCAATTTCAATTAATTTTAAAAAAGCATAAAAACAAAAACAACAACAAAAAGAAACCGAAAAATTAATAATTGCATTACAAAATGTTTTACTTAAAAATATACCTTGAGAGTCAACTTCATAAGCTTTAAATATTTGTACAGTTTCACTAGGTAAGCTGGGCTCACTGCGACCATGTATATTTTCAGCTCTTACACGAAAACGATATTTACACAATGGTTTCAAACCTTTAACAGTATAAGCTAAAGAATCGATTACAGTGGCAATTTCTCGCCAATTTGTTTCCTCGTCCTCTCCATCTGTTACATCCGTTTTAAGCATTGACGTATTCATTTCCTGCATTTCCAATATAAAACCGGTTAACATGCATCCGCCATCATAGGGCGGTCCACACCATGCTATAGATATACGATCTGGTCCTTGCGATATACTTGGCTTACCACTGGGCGGATCTGGTGGTCCCTCCACAGTCACTGATACTACTGCCATATCACTACAACATGAATTCATCACTTGTACGCTATATTTACCGCTATCGTCAGCTGTTATATCCGATATTTGTAATACCGATTTACTAATTGATGTATTAATTATAATATTCGATGTTTCAATTATTGGCTGACTCTAAATTATTATGGATGGTTAAGAGCAAACATAAATATGCAGAAGATTAGTATAAAAATTGTATCCAAAAAAAAAGAAATTAATAAATCAACAAAAACAAAAATTATTATACGTTACACCACTTGTGGTTCAGGGCACTATAAGTTAGTAACACCCAAAATACGTAAAAATAGATCCAACTTTTATTGTATCGATCCACTCAGATTTACTTCTCTGAATCGATTTAATAATGTCTGTCCGTCTGTCTTTCTGCCTTTTACGAAACGACAGATTGCAATTTTTGGGATATTTTAATAAAATTTAGTACATAGGTGTGCCATGGCCCAAAGATAAACTCTCTTGAAAGTGGTTAAAATCAAACCATTTTTACGATCAATTTCCACATAATGCCTTTTTCGATATCAAATCGCTTTACGAAATCGTGTTACAATATATTTTAACGAAAATTAACACATTATTGTTTTTTAACATAAAAAATAGGTGCACCAAATTTAGTTTAGATTAGTCTATTTTTACAATCCCTTCCCACATGACGCCCGCTTTCGAAAAAAAGTTATTATATGGATAAAAGTTACAATTGTAGATATATTTGAATGAAAATTGGCATTGCTTTATATGTTGACATAAAAAATGTGTGTAAGAAATTTGGTTCCAATTGATCCATTTTTTGATCAATCTCTCATATAAAAAAATTTTCAAGTAATTTAAAAATTACAATTTTTTCAAGTTTGTTCACTTGTCACTTGTAATTCATTAACATGACTTTAACATTACATTGGGCAAAATGATGAAGGATATTTAAAAGTTGGCCCCAAATGATTATACTTAAACTAAATAATATATTTATAACAATTTATTTCAAATTTCAAATAAATCATACAGAATTGCTACTCAGAATGGACCAAAAAAAGCTAATAAATTTACTTTTTCATAGCTTTTAATTTTGGCATTAATATGACCCTTTTGTTCTAAATATAAAACAGAGTCCGAGGACTTTCAATGTTCTTATCAAATTAAAAATAAAAAATTTACATTTTGTTGCCTAGAAGAATGCATAGAACAAATAGCAGGCTGGATCTATGCTAAATATATAAAGTTCATTTGATTTATATTACGCTGAATATGAAGAGAATTTTTCGATTCAGACAACTCAAATAAAGGGGAAACTAGATGAATTCTATAAATGGACGCTTGCGATATGGATTACAAATTTTACCATAAAAATTGATAGCAAAACTGTATAAAATTGAGAATATAACTATTGCGCTAACATAATTATTTATTATCTCTTTTATTTAGTATTTTTAGTATTTTTTCAGTCTAGTGAATAAATATATAAAAATAATTGTTTCAGGAGCAACAGTGGCAGCGATACCAGCGTGATATTTATGTTTTATGATTTTAAGTGATTTTATGAATTAACGTTTTTATTTTTTTTTTCTTTTTTGCTTTTTAGCAAAAAGTAAAAAAAGTACAGCCGAAATATTTAAATGGCAACAAAACTGCACATGAACTGCAACTCTTTTAATTTTTATCATGATCATAAATTATAAGATTTATTTTGAAAGATAACTTTTCAATATGTGGCATACCATATAAAGTAAATAACATAATCATGATATAGCCTAATTCTCATTTGCATCCATAAGTCAATCAATGAATTATTTATTCGTTTCTAAATTTAACTGATGAAAAAGAGAATGAGCTAAAAATCTAAATCGGCATTTAAATGACTGCTAAGTTATAATTTATATATTTAATAACATATACATAGAAACACACAAGCACACACAAACACAAACACATACACACATATATATACGTATCTATGAAGGATACTTTATGTAAATTCTGGCAATATTTATAATAACTGAATATTATATTTCATTTTTATAGATTCATGAAAAAGTCAATTTTATAATCAGTTTCTGATTTGAGGAACTTTTCATTTTGAATGTTCAGTGATTTTTCCATTGTAATTTTCTAGGTATATTAATTCCCTTCAAACTATTACAATCAACAAAAGGAAAGAAGAAATATATAACAGAGGATGGATGGACGGATGGACGATGGACGGATGAACATGTTTTACATGTTCATCCGTCAGAATTTAAAGCTAATCAAGATTACAGTATACTTTATGGGACCTTAGATGCTTCCTTTAAGACATTAGTTACAAGCATAATAAAAAAATGTGTATACCTCAAATCTCTGGATAATAGTTATAAAAAAATCGATAAATGAAGAAATGAAACACTTTTCCATTTTACTCATAAAAATCTAACATAAAAATTAATTTTTGCGATATTAATGTTGGACTCTATCATTTTTTTTTTATTATTTATTATTTATTAATCGTTTGAATTTTATCGTTTTCATTTAAAGATAATATGAAAATAGTTATAAAAATAAATTAAGAAAAATTTTAAGAGAAATTATGAAAGTGTATTTGTTTTTTTTTTTTTTTTTTTTTGGATTGATATTAAATCTTATATACCCAACCATTTACATTAGTTTAGTATAATTCATAGAAAATGGCCAATAGAATTGTTTAAATTCTATTGGCCAAGTTAAGCTTTTAACAATTGTTTAACAAATAGTTTAGAAATTTCTTATAAATACATTTAAAAAGCAAATGGCATCTTGGATTTTAATATTCTTAAGATTTTTTATACGAAAAGGCTAAAGCGATTTTTGCTACCATATTTTTAGACTGGATGCGTTTTTTTCACACAATTCATCAAATCTATGCCATCTTATGTATAAATAGAAAATCCCTAACGGACAGACATGACACGACATTAATCCAATTCTCATTTCAATGTGGCAAATAGTGCAAATAATGCAAATATTTTTTGATATAAACATTTTGATAAGTTTGCCTCAACTATATGAATGAATAAAATTCATAAATGCCAAAATATGATTAACATTGGAAATTTTTTTGATTTTTAGATTTTTATGCCTAAAAATAAATGAATATAAAAAGGAATATATATATATTTGGTCACGGTAAAAAGTATCCGTCAAAATTACTTCGATTGTATTCAATGAAAATATATTTGAAAAGTGATAAATTTTCGTAAGTGTAAAAATTTTACATAAAGTTGAAAACAAGTTGTGTAATAACTAAAAAAAAAAAATATGATACGCCATAGAAAAAATTAAAAAGCTTAGAAAATTTGAGCGAATTACGATGAGAAAGCTATAAGCGCTTATTAAAATTTTCAACTTAAAAATTGTTTACTTGCAATAACGAAAATACACTTTACGTTGATTGGGCAACTCTTACATGAAATTCTACAAAACATCAATGAGATAATGGCCATTTATTAAAAAACTAGTAACCACATTTTCTGTTTTGTTTTTTTTTTTGTGATATTTTTTTATGATATTTTTTATGATTTTTTTATGATATTTATTGTGATTTTTTCTTTGAATTTCTTTTTTTGTAAATTTTTGTTTTCTAAATTTTTTTATGAATTTTTTTTGTGAATTTTTTTGTGAATTTTTTTGTGAATTTTTTTCACTGATTTTTTTCTGCAAATCTTTTTGGTGAACTTTTTTTGTTATTTTTTTTTCATGATTTTTTTTTATGATATTTTTTTGTGATACTTTTTTTGAATTTCTTTTTTGTAAATTTTTGTTTTTTGAATTTGTTTGTGAATTCTTTTTTTTTTTTTTTTGTGAATTTTATTTTTTATTTTGATAGAAGACTTTTTATGAAGATCCAATAATGTAGAGCATTGCATCATATATTATTATGTTATGTATTGATTAAGTGGCGGCATTTTATTTATATGCAACAAGAAAATTGATTAAAAAAGAGAAAATAATATGAGAGAACAATAACTTAGTGCATTGACAATATTTTGCGATATCACTTTTCATTTATGCAATTATCATTCATATTGAAAAGTAGGCCCTTTTCATGAATGTTATACATACACAAAATTTATATTGTTATATGTTGTCTTGTGTTTAAAAATTGCATATGATAAACTCTGGCAACAATAACAACGAACACAAACAGAAAATAAAAATGTTATTAACGTAATTGAAGAGTATAAAAAAAAATACAAAAAAATAATACAAAAAGAAAACAGAAAAAAAAACGGAAAAAATTATGGCAAAAATGATATAACAAAAAAAAAAAAATAAGACCATAAATGGTTAAAGTCGATTACACAGATGTGCTGTGGTACGCATTTATTTATTAACCATAATAAGTGACGTCAAATGCATATCATTAGTTTATTTGTTTTTGTTATTGTTATTGTTATTGTTATTGTTATTGTAAAATTCGTTATTAATATTATTATGATTATTATTTAAAAAGTAAATGCATGTACATGCATATATATATATGTGTGTGTAAAGAAAAGTAAAATGTGTAAAAGTTTGATATGAAATCTCTTAATATCAATTATTTAATATGTGGTTTAAAAAGTATCGGGACTTTAGTTTCTTTTTCCAAGTATAATATGAAGCAACAAAAAGGAATAGTAAAATAAAGAAATCAGGAAATGTATACGAAACAAAAAAACAGGTAAAAACAAAATGGAAACGAAATCGAAATATGAATGGCTAATTCTAACCTTGATCCCATTCTGCATTCCCTAAATTAATTATTTGCTTATTATACAATACGTTATAATTGGAGAAAAATTTTTATTTTATATAAAATAAAAAAATACTTATTGTTCGATAAGAAGTTTAAAAAAATAGATTAAATTGGTCCATATTTTGTATAAATAATTTCTATTATACTAGAAAATATTTAAAAAGGGAAATAATTACAAAATTTATTGTTTAGATATACACGAATTTTTTATAGAGATGCACATCGAAAATTAGGCGATTTTTATGATGGATCGTTGCCAAACTGTACTTTGTACTTAATTGTTTACCCACTAAGAGCCAGAGAGAAGAAGAGACAAAGAGAAAGAGATTTCAAATAATTGATAAAAATTTTTCTAAAAAAAAAAAAAATCGATCGATCTTCTCTATAAAAATTTTAAAGAAATAACTGATAGGTTAGGGTTATTAAAATTTTCAAGTGTTAACATAATTTCTCAACATTTGAATCAAGATCAACAGATTAAGAGTTAATAATATTGAAATAATAAGTTAATTACACTTTTTACATTACATTACAGATATTTGATAAAAACTTACCGCCTTAAACCAGATGACTTGAACTTTTGGTGTAGCTTCAAAACGAACTTTTAGACGTATCAAATCACCAATTAATGCCGTACAATCTTGAGGTTTCTCCAATATAAATGCTGATCGATATGAATCAATTTCTTTTGTAATAGATGTGATCTGTTCGATTTCTTTAGGCGATAATGATCGTCTATCCGTTTGATAATTAATAAATTTAGAAGGTCTTGGTATAACCGTTAAACTGGTATAAACTTTTCGGCTTCTTTTTCTGAATTTTTTATCAGGATGCGTTACCATCAATTGCACTTCACCGCTATGACTTAAAGTAACATTCTTAATGTGCAACAATCGTATGCCATCGCTAACATAATATTCCAACTGTAAATGAGGTATGAAAATCTAATTAGAATTTGTCTAAAATTTGTAAATTAAATTTCATAAAGAATTGATTTGAAATTTCAATGCATTAAAATTTAAAAACTACTAGAATTATAATAAGTTCAATTTTCATCATTTAAATTTTCATTAAATTTCCATTCAATTTTATTTTATTTAAAAATAAACCAAAAAAAAATGTATGCTTTAATTACTTAACAATGTTAAATAATAGTTTTAAGTAAACAAAAAAAAAAACCAAAAAAAAAAAAACAGAGCAAAAATATTTTTGGTATTTTTTTAATTTTTCTTTGTTTATAAGTTACAACTAAAATAACAATGAAACAGCAACAATATAAAAAAAATTCACCAGAAGAAATTGTTTACAATTTTTTTTCCCTTTCTTTATTAATGTTAAATATTTATTTTGTTCCTTTTTGTTTGTTATTTTTAAACCGTAAATAATTTAATTTCGTTCCACTTCGTTTTGTTCTTTGTTTTTCCCTTTTTTTATTTGCTTTCTTTTAATACTTTCTTTATTACTGGAAAACTAAAGTTTAGCGTATATATATCGAATTGAATTGAATAGAAATCAAAGAACTAAACTAAACTTGACTTATCTGATACACCGTTGATCGTTGAATAAAATGAAAGGAAATCATTAAGCAAATATTTAAAATGAATTTTATGGTTTTGGTTTGTTTTTGTTTTTTATTTCACAATCGTTATAGAACTCAGAACGCATAAAAAAGAATAAAGTAAACGGTTGTTGTTTTTTTTACTTTTTTACAATTTGGAAAAGTCAAAAAAAACACAGTTTGTTATAAAATAATATTGTCTCAATGTAAACATGTTTGTTTCTCCATCCTATGAAAATTCATCTCGCATTTTATCATATAAACAAATATTGTTCGCTCTCTTACTTTTCTTTTACTTTCTCATTCATTCTCTCTATGTCTTGAACTCTCTTTTTAGTTTTTTCAATTTCTTCCTAACTTGTATTGTGTTGGCTTTTGTGCTGTACATTTGAACTTCTTGAATAACATAACATAACATAACATAACATAACATAAATAAATTTGTATCGAACGGAGAAAGGAGTTCTCAACAACGATTACATAACGATTTATAGTTTTTAATGTATTCTCACAGAGATTCAACGAATATATTTTCTTCTCTCTAACTTTATCACTTTTAACTTTTTCTCTATCATTATCACTATCCCTCTCTCTCTTTCCTTCACTCTTTTTTCTCTTTCTCTTTCTCTCTCCTGCTGTCTTTGTCAATCTGCCCATATTATAATTATTAGTTGGTATAAAAAATAAATGCCTAAGGTTTCCTTACAAGAAATCGGCCAATATTATTCCGAATATGACAAAGGAAGATATGTTTGAAAAATGACATTTCAGGTTGCATTTTATGTGAAAATCGTTGCATTAATGTTAGCTTAAATAATAAGTTAGACTAATTTGAAAATAAATTACATATCTAAGGAAATTGAAATAACAATTTTTCTTGAATTGTCAAACAAACTAAATTTTGTTAAATAAATCGCTAAATTAGAAGAAAATTCTTCCACTTGCGTATAATTATTAGTTTGAGTAAAAAAAAGTCAGAGTAAAATTGACTGATAGAGGAACAGTTAAATTAGCTTAGTCCTTAAAATTTGGATTTGATAGCATATTCAGGTTTTTGCAAAATTTTCTAAAAATTAATCTGAAACGTCTTTCGATTAAATTTCTCGCCAATAAATATATGAAATTCTACAACAATGGAATAATAAAATTAATCATACAAAAGTTAAAGGGTTCTGAGTAATAATTGCTTAGATATACCCGATTGAAGCTTCATTTTCAATTCTGATAGTTTATATTCAAAAATGTATCAAGCAAAAAAAAGAATAAAAAAAAACCAAAAACAAGATAAACACTAAAAAAAAGAGAAAAGGAAAGACTGCAAATACTTTTTATATGATCTAATATCATTACTCACTTTAGCTATTGAAAAATGCATTAATGTGTACATTTGTGTGTATATGTGTTTGTATGATGATTACTTTGAGTTATATTTCTTTCTCCACCTTAAGTCAATTGATTGATTGATTGGTTGCTATTCTTATTGTTCTTCTTATTATTGCTGGTACTCCTTTTTATTGTTCTTATTATTGTTCTTGTTTTTAGTATTTTCTTCTTCTGCTGCTGTTACTTGTTCTTTTTATTTTTCTTCTATGTATTTGCTCCATTTTTCCTTCTTTCTTTTTCTGCTTTGATTTATGTTTTATTTTTTTATTAATTTAATTTTCATAGAAGACCGATTTAAGTTCTGCGTGCTGTCGCTACATTTTTGTTATTTAGCGTCCCCTCTCAAATAACTGTTTAATAGCAATCGCACATTTAACTGGCATTTCATTTTAGTTGTACACATATCATTTTATTTTCATTTTATATTTACTTTGCATTTTTTGTTTTTTTTCCTTTTTTGTATAATGCTTTTTTACTTTGTTTCTGTTTACATTTAGTTCAATATAATTTCTGCGGTTTTCCTTAATAAGTTTATTACTAATTTTATTATATTTTATGTTATTATTATTGTTGCTATTATTTCTATTTCTATTTCTATTTCTATTTCTATTGTTGTTGTTTTATGTATTTTGCGGTATTTTATGACACAAACAACAACAAAAGATGTAAAGCGCAGAAAAGCCATTTGTGTCATCACAATGCTTTCTTAGGCGTATGTGCTGGACGGGCAAGAAGGGCAGGAAGGGAAAATAGACAAGTGTGTTAATAACCTTATTATGAATGACAATAACAAGCAGCAACAATAAAATATTATAAACGATCAGATGGTAAGTAACTTCTTCAAAACTTTAATTTCATTTACTTTTTGTTTTTTTTTTTTATTTTTAAGCTTATTCAAAACTCAATTTATCAATTTTATCGTTATGTGTCAGAAAAGAGGCACAGAAAACAATGGACCGATATAGATCCATTGCTTTTAAATATCAGCCTTATTTTATGGAGCGAATTGAACAAAGTGATGATAACAAGTGATGGTTACCTTTGGCCTATAACACGTTCACTAAAAATTTACAGCTAAATTTACACTATAAATTTACAGCACTTGAGACAAACCTTAATCGATATTGAAAATAATTCTAAATGTTTATTTATTTAGCTATAATAGTTAAGTTTATGCCAAACTCTTCTCGTAGTTACATAAAACCCCACAAAATCATTATACTTATTATAATTTCGTGTTGCAGGGCATAAAAAAAACTAAATACAAATAAAAGTAAAATGCAAACACAAAAAAAAAAAAATGAAGAGAAAAAGGAAGGATAAAAACAACACAGAATTGAAATAGAGATAAAAGATAAAATAAAACCCAATGAACCCTTTTTTATATATCGCCTTAGGTCATCTTGAAAAGTAACTGCTATGTTTTCTTTTCTGGTTTCTTGTTTTCTTTTTTTAAGGTATTTAATTGCAGAAGAAAAATTCTTTAAATTTTAATGAAATGTCGTTATTACTTAATACGATCAATGGCAACATATTTTCTCTCATTATTCTGATTATTTTATGAAATTTTTTTAAAATCATCTTTTAATGATCTAAATATATAAAAATGAGAATTAATATTCACGCTAAATGTTAAGCTATGGATATGCCTTGTCATCCAACTATTCATCATATACATAAAGAGTTAAGATATTAGACAAGTTAACTCAAGAAGTTATTTCCTATTCGTTTTATTCGACTTTGTCTTGGATTACATTATTCTAACAATTCTATTTCCCGCCAATATTTAATGTCTACCAGCAAGTTTTCATAAGTAATTTTCCAATTTAAATTTTACTCTGGAAAGTTCACTTTTCGATTTTCTAGGTTTTCTTTTTGTGCCAGGCAGACACATTTTTTCTTTTTTTTTTTTTTTGTTAATTAAATCAATTACAATTTGCCAATCGTTATTAAACAATCAATCAAATAAGAGAATATCTATATAATTGAATAAGATTAACGACGCCCTCACATTTAATGGATTTCCAATGATTGATTCAATTCATAAATGAAAGATCTAATAATTCAGTTTCTAATAATAATTGTGAAAATATTCAAATAGCTTTTAAGGCAAATATTTCTAAATGAATTCTACACTATTTAACATTTGTAACAACTTAGCACAGAGAGAGAGAGAGAGAAAGAGATACAGATAGATAGATAGATAGATAGAGAGAGAGAGAGAGAGAGAGAGAGAAAGAGAAAGAGATAGAAAATAAAGAAAGTTTAAAATCTGTATGATTGCACAGGCAAGAGCTGTTTGAAATTCTAAATGCATACATTTTCGAAATTAGAAAAAAAAACCGAAAGGAAAACTTTTGCTGAAGAAGAAGTTAATTAAAATACTCAAAGCGTTTCAATTGCATGCAACTGTTAGATACAGTTATTGTGACCGATTTCCTCATAAATGTATTTTAATTTGAATTTGTATTTTAATTTGAATTTATTAATTTAAATTTGAATTTGAATTTGAATTTGAATTTGACTTTGAATTTGCATTTAACTTTGAATTTATGGAAAATGAATGAATAAAAGTTATTGGGAAACTTACAGTGAATTCATCATCACTATTTTCCGAAATTTGTTGTCCATTTAAAAACCATGTAACATTAGCATTTATTGGATAAACACGACAACAGAATGTAACATTATCATCAATTTTAGCTAATACTGGTAGCGGTGATTTTAATATTAATAAATCATCTTCGCTAAACTGAGACGAAATATCTGTTACGATATGTAATGTGGTGGATGTAGAACATTTGTAATCTTCTATCGTTATTACAGTGCAAACATATAAGCCTGCATCTAAATCAGTAGCATCATGGATACGTAAACATAGTACACCGTTTCCATGATCTATATAACTAAACATAAACATAAACATAAACATAAACATATAAATTGATAAATAAGTTCAAAAATTCTTAAATATCCATGAGGCCAATTATATAACTTACTTGAATTCCTCAGAATCGACTATAACTTCACCATCTTTAGTCCATATATATTGATAAACAGTGGAGCAATCCAATTCAAAATTCAAGTCTATCGTTTCACCCTGACAATATTTATATAGTTCTAATAAAGGTTTCACAATTTCGGGCGATTTTGTTGACGGTAATAAATGGCTCTCATAAAAATGTGCCAATGTCGATGTTGTTATAGGATCATGACTATCACTTTGTATAATGCATGTATAAATGCCTTCATCATCTTTGCCAACATTATCCAATATTAAAAGAGCTTCATTATTATTACAACTTAGATGGGTCCGTTCATTTTCTATTAATTCATAACCGTTATGATAAAATTTGCAAGATGGTACAGAAGAGCCACGATAGCCGGCAGCTAAAGCCATACGACCTCCAATAGCGGTTGATGGTCCCATTATGCGACGATGTAAATAAGCATTACGTCGAGATGACGATGTTCTTACACTACGACCAGATGATGATTTGTGATACAGTGATGTACTGCTGATTACATCCAAACGAGCCGTCGCCTCTATACGGCCATAATCATTTTCCAATGTAATACGATAGAGGCCAGCATCCTCAAATATAACCTCATTTATTTCTAGGAAACGTAAATCATCCACTTCCTTTACTACTATGCGCGCTGTAGGTGTAACAATCATACCCTCTTTATCCCATGTAGACCAAGGTATTGGATGTCCCGCTATTGCACACTGAAAGCGTACACTGTCACCTTCTTCAACCACACGACTATTTGGTATAGCTAAAAATTTAGGTGCTGCTATAGCCTGATGCAATTGCAGTTCACGTCGACCCATATCAATGCATGAGTTGCGACAAGAAAATCTACGTTGTGGTGAGAAACTTCTGTTTGGTGTAGAACGTGGCGTAGATAATGGTGTCGAGTTAGCTGAAAATAATGCTGATGGTCGTATTAATTGTTGTTGCAACATATTTTCCTTCTCTTCTGGCACATCAACTATTATACAGGCTGAAGATAATGTGCGTCCAAGTGTATTTTTCGCTAAACATGTATATTCGCCCTCATCTTCTGGATAAATGTGCGGTATACTTAATGTGGCCTTAATGCCATCATATGTCATTGTGAAATCTTTGCCACTAGGTATCACATGACCATCTTTTTCCCATATAATCAATGGCTCCGGTAAACCTTCAACATGGGCCTCCAATGTGATGGCATCACCATCACAGCAACGTAACGGTCGTAAATGCCTCAGAAAGCGTGGTAATGTTTCAACATTACCATGACGTATGGCTCCTTTCTCCATTATAGATTGTCCTAAAATATCTATTAATGAAAAACAATCTATTATTAGATAAAGATAAATTTCATATGATCAACAACTGCGAACACTTTAATCTCACTTATCGCATTTATCTGAATGATATTTTTTTTTAAATTTAATTTATAATCAAATTAAATTGAAATTTGAAAAAAAACTGAACTGAAACAGATTATTTATATATAAAATATGACTACTAGAGGGCACTACAATGTACCTCAAATAGAACTTATGTGCTTTGTTCTTTAATATAAATACGCATTTATTGTACATGAAATAAAAAGGAAAAAAGAAGAAGAGGAAAATAATTAAGCCTTTCATTGGTACACGTGTAAGGAAATTGACCGAACGATTTTAATTGCGGAGGGAAATCAAAACTGTATATATTTGAACAAATTATATAATAAATTGTTGTAATTTCATAATGCATGTGACTTTAGAGCCGGGATTTTGCAAAGGAAATGTTAATAATCTTCCAACATTGACTAATAAAAATCTTTATGATTTTATAATTAAAATGGTTAAACCGGAAGATACAAATATGACTACAATAATGTCCAAGTATTTGCAATATAATAATAATTACAAATATTATCAAATAGAAAAATAATCTATATGATTATTATTATTATTTTATGTCAATTTTAATAGATATCCAGCAATGGGCGATGATTTACTTGTGGATTATGTTCAAGTTCGACAAACTGCAAAAGTAAATGAAATAAAAGCACTTGTATTCTCTATGGAAGGTGCCTCAACATCTAAAGCAACTAGAACTACAACTCCGACGCAAGCGTGTGTTTATTTGAAAGTGGATGCCACAGATAATAAAATCATTGAATCATTTTGTGATTTATGCAATCCTGAAGGCAAGTCCCACTATATAGAAAATATGTTCACACAATTAATTTACGCATTTATTATTATTATACATTATTGCACATTTATAATTTATTACAGAGGCTTGCGTTCATGTTATAACTTTTTCGTTTTGGTTGCATCGTCAAACGGCAGATATGAATATACCGGCAGTTGTTGATTTCTGGGGTCAAGAAGCTGAAAGTTTAACACAAAAATTATATGCAAAACCAAAACGTTTCTCTGACATATACCCTAAAAGTAATACATATACTGAAAATGAGGAGGTATCGAAAGCTGTCAATATGGAAGACGGTATTGCCTTTTTAAATGCTGTTCTTGATAAAATGGAGTCTATCGACTTAAAAAATTCTGTATTTTATAATCACTGCCGCCCAACAGTAAATGTATTCGAACCAATATTCATTCATCATGTTTTATTAGATGCCGACGAAAATGGTGTAAAAACTGTAGATGCACTTATTCTTCATATGGAAGAGCAAAGTAAACAGGGTTTATTTAAAAGTTTGTTCGATGTATCGAAAGATGCTTACAAAACTTCTCTTTGGTTTGAAACACAATATATGCGTTTACGTTGTTCTATTGCACACCTTCTAAACGCACGTAATGTACATATCGATACTGAACAAATTTTGAAAAATTTATTTTGCACGAAACGTGTTAGTAATATTAAAGAGAAACAGGAAATAAAACAACGTAAACGTTTCATATTAAAGCAGACGGAAAAATTAGAAAATAAACATTATCAGCATTGCGGTATACTTTTAAATGAAGATTATCCATTTTTATGCGCCACTCCAGATGGCATTACCGATGATCACATCGTTGAAATAAAAGTGCCAAAAACTGAAGAAGATTATGAATTATATTTACAGAGTAATGAAACTGTAGCACCCAAGTATATGGCCCAATTACAAATGCAAATGTACATGGCTAAAGTACCAAAAGCATTATATTGTGTCATTAGTCCCGATTTTGAGGAAAGTGGTGCCTTACACTACGTTTGGGTTCAAGCTGATACACATTTCATGGAAAATTTATTAAATACACTCGATTATTTTTGGAAGAATGTTGTATTCCCACATTTAGTTAAAACTTATTCAATCAAAATATAAGTTCCTATAAATGCATAAAATAAACAAATAAACTGTAAAATAATGAATTTATATAAAACGGACGCACTTTCATTTTAAATTCAATTTAGCATGAATTTTTATCAAGAATATATATAATTTCTATTATGCGATGAAATGATTATGCTTAATTATGTCATTATTTTAGAAAAAATTTTTATTCATTGTTTCTTGATTCATTGATTCTTTTTAAAGTTATTTATTATTCTTGGTTCTATTGCTTAAATGAACTTACCTTTAGCATAAATTTGTAAAGAGATAACGGCTTTAGCTTCACCATAATAATTGCTGGCTATAATCGAATAGCTTCCAGTAAAATCTAATTTAGCATAAGGTATTTCTAAACGATACTCGGGACCCTCACCGATACGACGAAAATGTGGCGCATCTTTATAATATTCCGGCTAATAGAAAAATAAAAATAGTTATGCAAATTATAAATAAGAAAAAAAAATCATAAAATTATATATATTATCTATGTTATATGGTTCACTTAACACTGGATCGTTAGACATTACCCTTTACCTCATTTCCATTCCCAAAACCACTTCTTTTATAGTAAAGATTGTCTTTGTAACTGTTTTCTTTTTTTTTTTTTTTTTTATTATTTAGTTATTTATTTGGTTTTTTTTTTGTTTTTGCTTTACATTATATAAGAAATTCTTTAAAATAATGAACCAAAATAGAGAGTAGAAATTATCAAATTCAATAAAGGATGAGATTTCAAAGAGGAGTAGGCTTCTTCTCTGAGCATAAATGTGAAATCATTTTATGATTTAATGGTGCACACTTAAATTAAATCAGATGTTTCAGATGTTTGTACTTTCGTCCATTAAATAACTGGACATATTTTATTATTATCAAGCTAAAAGTCAAAATAATTAAGATATTTAAATGGAATATTTTGGCTAACAACGAATCAAGTTTTTTGGCCATTCCCCAAATAGCATTCTAGTTTGAAAACAAATAAGTTGAAATAAGTTGAGGCTTAAATAAAAGTAATTCCCGATTTTCCGAATTGATATAGAGTTTTATGCACAAATTTCATCCAGTTTGTTATTTTTTTGATATAATTTCATTTCAAGAAATTTTGAAATCATTGGCCAGTAATTTTCATACAGGTTCATTTTCTATTTAATTATCCATCCATCTAGTAATTGATTTATCTACTTTAATGTTTCTTCTTTAATTTTCATTGTTCAATTAATGATTTGAGCATTTTTCAATTATTTTTTAAATAAAATCTAGTACACTGAGTCATCTAAATATGCAGAGAAATCATTTCAGTTTATGTGGGGTTATGTCCTTTGTCTTCAATGTCAAATTTTTAAACATTCAATGTTCTAATTTGATTTGAAATTATAAGAATTACAAACAGACAAACGCCTGAAATGTCTTCATAAAACCAATTCAAGATAAACACGCCTTTGAATAATGGAGTTAAAATTTAATGTATTTATATTTATACATTTATACTATAATGAAATTTTTTTACTACAATTATTTCTTGTTTAAATTATTACAATTAAAATATTAATAAATGTTTAAGTGTTCCAAATTTTATAAAGCACTTTCTTTCGCTTCCCCCTTTTTTTTTCATGGTAAAACGTACAAAATTTTATGATTAATTGTTAATATAATTTTCTACATAATCCATTTGAAAATTAGTTGCAAATATTTGAAATTTTAATGTGAGATTTAATGGTCCATTCTATTTAATTTATATTAAAAGTATAAGAAATTAAAACGGTTTCACTGTTAAATGTTCAAGTGCAACTGAAATGTTTTTCTTAAAATAATTTAACAAAAAAAAAAAAAAAAATTATATGTGTAAAATGATAAAAATGATTTATTTGTGCGCAAATAGAACGTATATTTCTCTCTCAAGTCCCTCGATCGCCACTATTTAAATCAGCTTAAAACTGATTCTGTGAGCGATTATGAAGCAAACATTTACTTAACTTGATTTTCTAACATTATGTTTAAATAATTAAATAATTAGGGGCGCGGTCGGTGTATTTATGCGTGACATGTCCGCATGTATGGAAGATATATTTAAGTGTAATAAGATACTTTAATAGATAATGGCTTATACTTCTACTCGATATTTTTTCATTTTTAAATGATTCACTGAAAAATCAATCCAAAATTTGTTATACTGATTAAATAAATAGAAAAATTATAGTCAGTGGTGGGCGCTTCCTTTATATATCATACATCATTTCATTTAATAAGCAAAACTGAATTGGAAGTTAAGAAAATGGATCATACTAATTTTTGAAGACCCGCAAAACTTTTGAAAAACCCATTAAATGTCACAACAAAGCTAAGAGATATGACCGATCTTAACTAAATATAACATACGAATAGGCAACTTTCCAATAATCTACGTTGATATATATACAAAATTCTTATATAGATATAACTTATCCATGTAAAAATGTTATTTTTTCGCCTCTTCAAAAAAAAAAAAAAATTAAAGAAAGCGGCCCCATTTACAGTCAAAAATATTCATCTTAAAAGCCAAAATATTAAATCTATCCCATTAAATTTCATCAGTATATGTCAATAATGACATATAAGTAATCTGGTAATATTGGTAAACTTCAAACAGTCGGAGGGGCAGTCAAATTACTCAAGAGGAGAATTCTGATTTGAAAGATGCAATAAAACTTTGAACACAGTAACAAATAATTGTAATAATAATAATAAAAAAAGCAAAGTACTCTTACTTTTAGAAAATCACGTAACCAAACAACTTCTGGTTTGGGATCACCAACAACTTCGCAACTTATTATAACTGTATCACCCTCAAAGGCTTCACTTGATCGGGGCTTGACTACGAATAATGGCTCTTTAGAATAACTGATAAAAGAAAATAGCGCACACACAATAATTAGATTTAATTTACGATTACTTGTAAATGGATTAATGAAATTTATCAAAATGGTCTCAACTTACGGTAAATCCATTGTTCTTATTAATGGTATATCTTTTGTTTTAGCCTGAGATTGTAAACTATATTCATGCGATTCAATACAAACGCGGCATACACTTTCTGCTTTACCAACAGCATTGGATGCTACACATGTATAAATGCCAGCATCGGAACGATTCGTTTTATCTATTGTCAGGGTAATGAAGCCATTATTATTCAAAGAAACATTTATTCGGCGATTTGGCCGTAATCTTAAGCCATTACGATACCAGGCTACACCGACGGCCGGATAAGCTTCTACTTTGGCTGTTAAACATAATTCTTGACCAGCTTGACATATATAAACTGGGTCTAATGGTAAATGAAATTCGGGTGATATATAGGCTCTTATACCTTTATCGACGACTAAAGAACAATGGCATGATACAGAACCTAATTCATTTCGGGCCGTACATGTGTAGATACCGCTATCTTGTAAATTTGTGCTAATCACTTCTAATGTATGAAATTGATGTTCTGATGTAATTAAATAATGATAATTCGATTGTAAGAGTTGATCATCTTTCAACCATATAACTTCAGGTGATGGATAACCGACCACTTGACAAGTTAAACGTACTGGATAAGTAATTTGTATACGCCGATCACGTAAACGCATGGTAAATATTGGCATACTATCACCAATTTTATTTAAACCATCATTATATACGATTTCTTTAAGACGATGATCGGCATCATACAGTTTTTCATCTTCCACCACTTGTAATCGTGCAAAAGTCGATACTCTACCTTTCGAATTAGTCGCTTCGCATGTGTAACGGCCATCATCTAAATCTGTGACATTTTTAATGATTAAAGTACATGTTGAGCCCATTTGACGTATTTTTATCCGATCTAATTGCATATTTGAACCAATTCGTATGCCATCTTTATACCAATGCACATCTGGACGTGGACTACCATTCACAATACATTCCAATATGAATTCTGTATGTAAGAGGGCCTTCACTTGACCAGGCAGTATTTTACGAAATTCTGGTAAACATTCTATACCACCAACTTGCAAAGGTTCCGTAGTTTGAACCGATGGTCCCCAACCATATCTATTTTTAGGCGTTACACGAAAATGATATCTCACATTCGATTTCAAATTGAATGCATTAAACGAATTGATCGGTGTTAAGCCCAATTCTTTCCATATAGCGCCACCTTCACTGCCTAACATCCAAGCATCGACTCGATACGCTATAACGGGTGCCGCATTATTAGATGGCGGTTTACCCCATGATAAACTAATATATGATGGTCCCGAATCTACTAATAATGGTTCTGTCGATATAGCGGCTGGAGGATCTACAAACAAATTATTTGCAATATATACTTATCAGATAATAAACAAATTAAACAATAACAAATGATTTGTTATCCATTAAAATTTGAATAAAATAATTGAACAAAACTCAGTATGAATCCCCGGAGAAATACTTGGCTTTTTTTTTCTTTTTGTCTTTTTTCCTTTTTTTTTTTTGTTTTTGATTTTTATTTCCCTATACATAAGTTTTGCCTATTTTTATAAAGATATAAATGTAGACCTGGATTAAAATACGCACACCCATCACTATGCAAACTATTTGAGTGTTTGGACATTATTATGAAAACAAGAAAAAAAAAATAATATTAAGTAAAATAAATTAATTAAATTTAAAATATATAAGAAAATCCATTAAAAAAGAAAATTGTATAAGTAAATAAAAATAAAATTAAAAATTTATTTTAATTTTTCAAACAAGAAAAAACAATATAAGAAAATCGGTGTACAATAAATGCAAACAACGAGTTTCACAATGATTTCCCTGAATTTTCTCCATAAAAGAAAATAAAAATATATCATGAAATATTCGGTGGATTTTCTTCTATTATCTATTTTCTTACATTTCTTCTGATATCTATTCATTTCATTTTAAGATCAATAACTACAACAACAACAACAACAACAACAACAACAACAACAAACTATATGTGTTAATTTTTCATCATACACAAGCTGAAATATGGCTGTAAAAGAAATTTCAGCCACTTTCAATTAATCTTGTCATATCTGTATAAAATTGCATAATCTTAATTAAAAGATTTTCTTTTCACTTAAGGAAATTGTGACGTATTTTTTTTAATTCTGGTAAAAATATTTGTTTGTATTGAAATATGGAACAATTTAAGATTAAATGACATGCCCATGTAATATAATGAAATAATAAGTGAAAAAATTATATTTGGCTACCCATCACCCAAACCCTAAGCGATTATTTATGGTACAAACAAATAATATGAAATTATAGAATTGCGGGAAAGTTTGGACGATTTGTACAGTTCATATATAAGCCATTATAGAATAATGGCCTTAAAATTTCTATAAAATTTTAGCTTCCTATTAGACCACTCAGATATAGGGAGTATA
This sequence comes from Melophagus ovinus, assembly GCA_023089585.1. Lineage (NCBI taxonomy): Eukaryota > Metazoa > Arthropoda > Insecta > Diptera > Hippoboscidae > Melophagus > Melophagus ovinus. The sequence continues at coordinate 2,138,053 of JAKKIB010000176.1, forward strand.
TTCATTTTGTCATTATGTTTGGAACACTTAAAAGGGAGCATCAGAGTTGTTTCAGATATGTCTGCCTGTCTGTCCATCTTCTGTGTATTATTCACATTTTCCCGGTCACACAAAAAGAGATATTACAGTCAAATTTGCTAGTAACATCGAAAGTTCTTGCAGACAAGAAAGTTTAATTAATGGATTGAAAATTTCATTTCAATTACACGGCATAACTTGTGATATATTTCAAACTGATACACCCTTTAAAAAAATATTGAACTAAATGAAAAACAAGAAACAAAACAAGGAAAGCAAGAAAAAAAAAATAGAACAAAAGCAAGGCCAAAAGAAACAAACTCACCTTTAAAATGGAAAATATCAGTATAATTATTGGATGAATGAATTGAACTTGTTATTGTTGGTGTTTCGGATCTTGCTCTCGGTATTACCTTAAAATATTATATGAATATATATGTAACAATTATTAATATAATTTATTTATTTATACATTTAACAATTTAACTAATTTAATTAATTTTTAGTTTTCCTTTTGATTTTACTTAACGCTAGAAAAATTCTATTCTTTATCTTTTCAAATATGTTTTATATATTTTTTTAATTTATTTTTTTTTTTTGAATATGTCAATGGCAAAATTATTTTTTCTTTTTTGATGCTTTAGCCTAAAAAATAATTAAGCAAATAATAATGAAATGAACAATTAGCAAAATAGAAATCGATTAAATATGATTGCACATAATTTGATCATAATATGCAACATCACGAAAACGAAAACATCAACGAAAATTTAATTTTTTTTTAATATATTTATATGTCCATTCATCAAATGTTCGATATGATTGAAGACACGCAGGCACATAAAAATACACAAAATTTATTGTGTCAAAGATCAGAGTGCAGTGTGAAAAGTGAGACGTTCACGGGACAAAAAAAAAACACGGCTCACAAACACACAAGGTAGTTTTTTAGGTTATCAAACACTTACCTCGATTGTAACGAATATTCTATCGGTACCATTGGAATTACGGGCTACAATCCAATATGTGCCAGAATCACTGACTTGTGCTTTATGTACCGTAAATCTAATGTAATCATCTGATGCTTCCTTACTAACACGTTCCGATTTAGTTATATCGCGTGTACCCTTCAAAAAGTATAATTTTGGCTTTGGATCCATTGAAATGCGGAAAGATATTGAGAAGGGATCACCAACAGCAATTTTCATTTCGGTATCCGGCCGCGACAAAAACAATGGCGGTCTCTCTGCCTTAGTTTCACCCATTGATATATCGACATATGAATGTGACTCCATACGGCCATAAGCATTTTGTGCTCTACATGTATAAGTGCCTTCATTTTCCGATGTGGCATTCATAATTGCCAATGTATATATATTTTTATCATAGAACGTCTTCAAATTTGGCATACCCGTTAAAGTTTCATTGTTACGTAACCATTGAACATCCGTGGGCAATTGACTTTTTAAGAACTCTGCATTAATTGCAATCGTACCGCCTTTCGTTACAGTTTGATTACCTAATGGTGCCGCCAAATGTGGCTTATTTGGATTACGATGGAAAAATCCATGAGGTTTTTTAAACGAGAAACGCTCTTGACCACCAAATTCTACATGATGTATCAATTTATTTTCACAAACTTCATTGCGTGCTACACAAGCGTATAATCCGGAATCTTTCTCAGTTGGATTATGTATAATTAACTTATTATAACCATCAGTTTCTCTTATTTGTGTGTATTTCTCATCAGTACTCAAATAATCGGAGCCTTTCATCCATTGTATATCTGGACGTGGCTTGCCACGTACACGACATTCCAATACCAATTCGTTGTCGTAAAGTGAATACGCATCTAAATTATATGATAATTTTGCTCAATTAATTATAGAATTGAATAATAGAAATAATATTTCATAATATTTATCACCATATAAAATCAAATAACAGAAATGAAAAAATTAAGTGATATTATATTTATATAAAATTTATGAATATTGGTGATAAATATCTGGAACGCATTTTTTTTTAACACTGGACCATGACAACATTCAAACACTCGCATAATAACAATATTAATATTTAAATGTTTTATTGTATATAGAGCATACAACAAGCATTAATCATCTCAATAAAACTTTCTGAGATTGTATTTTGTATATTGAAAATTTTGAAATACCTGCAAATACGAGTTCAAATTATAAAGTTTGTCGTCTTATTGTCCCATCATGCTGTTAGCTAAAGTAAACCTCTTAAATCCATAAATTTGTAATTTAAAGTAAAACTGTCACGAGTATAAAATCCTCCCCCCATCCTCCCCGTCCAAATAAAATTGTCATTTAATTAATTAAGTAACATACTATGAATTTTGAAGTAAAGGGTCCTGTATAAAAATTTCAATTTTCAAATTGACAATTTCAGTAAATGATAATAGATGTAATTTAAATTGGAATCTATTCGACTTATCATAGAATACCTCGTATCGATTGAATGAATACGCATGGTTGACGATCATCCTCATATGAACGATAAATGCATAAATGAGCGTTGGTGAAAGTTTCACCAAAGTCATTACTAGCACGACATGTATAAAGACCGCTATCACTTTCAGAAACGGAACGTATTTCTAATGTAGACTCGCAATTGGTAAACGTACTATTAAAGCGCACATCTTCAGGTAGAGGTTTATTATCTTTCAACCATTCAATAGTTGTATTGTTATCATTTAATAAAGTACAATTTAAGTAAACATTGCAGCCTTCAATGACAGTGCGATCATGTAAAAGTGTACTAAATAATGGTTTACGCTCTTGGCTTACTAGGCGTCCCAATAATGATCTTTTAGTCTCTAATGATATATAATCCTCTTTTGATTGTTTTATATAATGATTTTCTATGATGGACTCATTATGCAATTGCTCTGGATTAACTAAAGCTTTTATATCTTTAATTTTGATCATTTTTGTTATAATGTCTACACTGTCACCAGTTTCGGCACAACAAGAGAAACTGCCACAATCCAATGGAATGGGATTGCGTACAATTAATTTTTGTTGACCACTTGGTTCATCACTAGTGCGATAGCGATTATTGACAATTGTATGATCATCGCGCAACCAAGTTACACTCGGACGGCCAAATACTTGACAGCTGAGAATTAACAAACCACGCTCTCCATCGAAATTTGCTGTAAAATTCATTGAAATTATTGTTACTTTCAGAATATACCTTTTAAGTTTAGTGTTATTTGAAAACTGGCATTACCTGTAATAGGTTGGGCGAAATTTTTTGGCAATACAGCTTCATCGGGATTAAAAACATAAAGTGGGCATGTACAATGCACTGTATTGCGGCTATTTCGTGCTACACATTTATATTCACCAGTATCATCGACACGTGTATCATAAATTTCTAAACTTAATGCCCCATTAATATTATAAATTTTATGACGATTATCCTTCAATATGCGCTCTTCACCTCGTAACCAATAAACATCTTCAATAAATCCACTAATATAACAAATTAATTGGGCCTTTATACCAGCTGATATATTTAAAGCTTTCATGCCTGTTTCCACATTTAATTTGAATTTGGCATCTTTTGCCCTTGCTTTTAATTTCTGCGTATCAGTGAGATGTTGACATGAAGTAACGTGTCGCTGTTCTAATTCGCTTGAGACTTGTGCACTCCATTTTTCCGATATATCCGATATATCATCTGCTATTTTATAATCAGTTATATCTATGAATTTACTAATCTTCATTTGGCCATTTTCATTCTCTGCATAACAGGTATATACGCCAGTATCACATACATCCGGATGCTTAATTATTAGCTGGCATATGTCGTCCTCCAAATTTAAATATTTATATTTTATACCATTCTCTGATAGTGCGCTATTATCTTTTTGCCATGAAATCTTCGATTTGGGATTGGACGAAACTTTACACTCAAGTATTAAATGATTTAAGTCAGAGTGATATACATCTGAAAAAACAATATAATGCGACCCTTGGGTTATGACACATAGAACGATATATGACATATAATATGATATGCTGGAATAAGTGTAATATAAGCATGTGTATAATAGAGTAGTAACGAAAAATGTAAATACGTACATGCCTGAACAGATAATCTAAGACAGGTCACAATAAAAACAACAACATGAACAAGACATGAAAGGTAACTTACCTTTGATGCCAACCGTAAATACGGGAGCAATTAATTCTTCCTTACCCATACTATATACAAATAAGTTACAAGTACTAAGCACTTCATTTTCAGAACCTTTTACTTTTATTGTATAATCACCGCTATCAGCTTCAGTTACCTTTAACATTTGTAACCATGAATTGTGAATTCATTTTTGTTTCTTTTGCACATATACAGGCTCCGATATGTCCATTGTTAGAGCTTGATCAAACACAGCTATATTGCACGTCGTTTGAGCTTTAATACCCCGGCCTAAATCGAAAGAAATTTTTCTCTTTCTTCGCGTTTCATAAATGGTGTAATACTACGCCATGTTGAAGGTGTGGCACTACGCCTACTGATATATAAACTAAATGGGGTTTGACTGCGACCACGTATAGGAGTGGGGGCGACCAATCCCGAGAAGCACCTGCTCAACTGGGAGTGACTCATGAGATGGTCTTTGTTGATACTTCCGTTACCATCATGGGTTCATCATGAGTTTCACGAGGTCCGATCCAAAGATTTAATTTGGTACCACGGGATCACCAGTTTCATATTTGCCCAAGTGGTGATGTTGGAGTTGGCTTCGTGGGGGATGTGGTGCCCATGTCGCGGGCGTAGCTCGACCTAATTATGTTTATTTTATATACCACTATTATGTTTTGTCGAGCAGGGTGCCATTTCCCGAATAAAATGGCTAGCTGGGTAGGCTTATCGGGCTAATCTAATCTAAGCCAAGGGGTAATAAGAAGGCCCCGAATCCTTACACCAAGGATTAAGCCATGTAGATAAGGTGCAATACTGGCTTTAAATTGGAAGCTAGTCGGGACGGTGGCATGCACGTGATGTGTCGTGTTCACCAGCGCTAGCGATCATTAAGTATGTTTATACCATGCATTTGAGCCTTCCAGGCAGGTATGCATATAAAACACTAACTGTACCACGTATAGGAGTAGCAGTGCGATCCCTAAAGGTATGGGTGACTTTAATTTGCGATGCTTGTGATTGGGCACTTGCAATGTGTCCTGTGGCGGAACGAACTCCCAATCTTCAGAAGGACATGTATCAACACCTCATTTTCTAATACATCCACACTTCAAGAAAATATGAAGTCAATTATGATTACCAAAAATTAAGTTCGTTTCAAAAACACAAAAAAAAAGTTATTTTTTGTTTAGTTTTTTGGGTTTTCAATTAGTTTTTTATATGCAAATAATGTATAGTTTATTCGATCGATGGTAAAGGATAATATTAATAAACGATCACTTGGCAAGAAATATATATTTCGGCTGTTTGGAACGCACAGAAACAACCGCACTTTTCAAAAAGATAATTTCAAATGATTCTTAATTTAATTATATGCCATTTGTGCCTCCTGCCAAATGTTATTTCAATATATATATATATATATATATATATGGTTTTCTTAGAAATATGTATTTAAATAAGATGTATTTTGTACAAACGATACAAAAGGACGTTATCAATGAATGGTCGTATGTTGCGAAGTAATTATTTCGATTGTTTCGAACGAACTGAAGCAATCACACTTTTCAATAGAAGAAATTTCGAATATTTTTTAATGTAATTGTAATTCACTTGTACATCTTGCCAAAATTTTACTATTTTGGATTCATCAGTTTACATATATATATCTTCACTATGCAATGAGTAGTTATAAAAAAAAAGACATAAAACAAATATTTTATATAAACCAATTAATGATTTCAATACGTTTAGAGAATACACTTTTACATTAATGAATCAATTCTCATTATTATTATTATTATAATGATATTATTTTATTCTGGAATATCCCTCACAAAACGATGGGAATGCGTAAGATATGCAGCAAAACATATAATTAAATCAAAGTAACTTAAAAAAGTAACACTTTAGACTGAAGGTCGAACCAACTTACCTGTATATCGTAAATGCATACAAGTAACAAATACTTCTACATACCGAACTTCTTTTTCATTTTGCTCTGTATTATTATATAAAATATAAAATATAAAATATGTATGTATGTACATATGCACATTTAATTGCATGTGATATTTCTACTTTATAAATAAATTAATAGTGCCTTTTTTCTTTTTCATTCATTCTTAAAATAATTGTAAAAAAATGATCAGATTGATTGATCATTTCAAATGAAAGAAATACAGCCAATTGTATATCATAGTAATTAGAAATGAAGCATGTAATACATATAAATAGTGTTATGCGAGTAAAAGTGAGAGCGGAAGAATGGATAGCAACAATTCAGCTATTAAGAAATGATTTCAGCCATGATTTATTTCAATAGTGAAGACTAATAAAACACTTTAAATGAAACTAAAATTAAATCGATGAACAGAAAACAGAAAAATCAATATAACATACCTTTGATATTACGAGTAAAAATTGGTGATGAGCCAAATTTGTTAATGGGCACATCATAGATCGTTACGAGGCAACTAGTTTCAACTTCACCATATGCATTGGCGGCTATACACCTGTATAATGCAGCATCATCGTAATTTGCTGATTGTATTTCTAGGCAATATAAACCGTTCGATTCAATCATTTTATATTTAATATTATCGGTTATGCATAAATTTTCTTTAAGCCAATTCACTTTTAGGTCATTTCCCGAAATACTGCACATTAATTTAATGTGACTTCCGAGAGGAGAATTACGATTGGTAAGTTTAACTTCAATTTTAGGTGCATTAGTTAACACCTTAGATTGCTTAAATTTTTGAACTTGTGCAGCATTAGTTATTTCTATATTTTGATGCGATTTAACGTGTTGAAGTCGAATTTCAAATGAGGATTTTCTTGTTATTTCAACTTCATCTTTATCTGATTCGAACTTAGACGTTACAGTCTTTTCGGATTGTGCAAGTTCTCCTGTTTTTGCTACTTCAGTTTTGGTATCCAGTTTTCCTTCTTGGCTTTCTCCCAGCTCAACTGTAGGCACATCACTTGTCGGTTTTTGCGATTTACCATCCAGGTGTTTCATATTCTTAAAACTCTTTGCATCAATCTTCTCTAAATTGACTTTAGATGTAATAGCCTTTTTCACCTTTCGTTTTTCTACTATTTCAGCTTGGGTATCTAATTTTCCTTGTTGAATCTTTTCGTCTTCAACTGTAGACACATCACATGTAGCTTTCTGTGCCCTAATATCTTGACGTTCTGTATTCTTAATTTGAATTTCTAATGTCTTCTCATCAACTTTTTCTGGTTTGACTTCAGGCGTTAGAGCATTTACCGCCTTTATGACTTCTCGTTTTTCCTCTATGTCGGCTTGGGTATCTAATTTTCCTCCTTTAATCATTTCTAGTTCAACTGTAGGCAAATCACTTGTCGCTTTTTGTGCTTTAACAACCTGGTGTTCTATTTTCTTAATTTCAATGTCTAATGTCTTCTCATCAACTTTTTCTGGTTTGACCTCAGACGCTAGAGCCTTTTCTGCTTTTGCCACGTCTCCTTTTTCCACTATTTCAGGTTGGGTTTCTAATTTTCCTTCTTTAAACTTTTCCAGTTCAATGATAGACATATCACTTGTCGCCTTTTGTGCCTTAACGTCCTGATATTCTATTTTCTTAACTTCAATGTCTAATGTCTTATCGTCAGTTTTCTCTAATTTGACCTCAGACGTTATTGCTTGTTTGGCCTTTGCGACTTCTCGTTTTTCCACAATTTTAGGTTGGATATCTAATTTTCCTTCTAGACTCTTCTCCAGTTCAATTGTAGACATATCACTTGTTGCCTTTTGTGCCTTAACATTCTGGTGTTCTATTTTCTTAATTTCAATGTCTAATGTCTTCTTATCAACTTTTTCTTGTTTGACCTCAGACGCTACAGCCTTTTCTGCCTTTGCAACATCTTGTGTTTTCACTATTTCAGCTTGGGTATCTAATTTTCCTTCTTCAATCTTTTCCAGTTCAACTGTAGACATATTACTTGTTGCTTTTTGTGCCTTAACATCCTGGTGTTCTATTTTCTTAATTTCAATGTCTAATGTCTTCTCATCAACTATTTCTGGTTTAACCTCAGATGTTACAGCTTTTTCCGCTTTTGCGAGTTCTCGTATTTCCACTATTTCAGTTTGGGTATCTAATTTTCTTTCTTTAATCTTTTCTAGTATAATTGTAGACACATCACTTGTAGCTTTTTGTGCCTTAATATCCTGGTGTTCTATTTTTTTAATTTCTATGTCTAATGCCTTCTCATCACCTCTTTGTGGTTTGACCTCAGACGCTACAGCCTTTTCTGCCTTTGCAACATCTTGTGTTTTTACTATTTCAACTTGGCTATCTAATTTTCCTGCTTCAATCAGTTCCGGTTCAAATGCAGGCACATCACATGTCGCTTTTTGTGCCTTAACATCCTGATGATGATCTATATTCTTAATTTCAATGTCTAATGTCATGTCGTCAATTTTTTCTGATTTGACTTCAGACGTTACACCTTTTTTCGCCTTTGCGACTTCTCTTTTTTTCACAATTTCAGGCTGGTTTTCTAATTTTCCTTCTTCAATCTTTTCCAGTTCAACTGTAGACATATCACTTGTTGCTTTTTGTGCCTTAACATCCTGGTGTTCTATTTTCTTAATTTCAATGTCTAATGTCTTCTCATCAACTTTTTCTGGTTTAACCTCAGATGTTAAAGCTTTTTCCGCTTTTGCGAGGTCTCGTATTTCCACTATTTCAGTTTGGGTATCTAATTTTCTTTCTTTAATCTTTTCTAGTATAATTGTAGACACATCACTTGTAGCTTTTTGTGCCTTAATATCCTGGTGTTCTATTTTTTTAATTTCTATGTCTAATGCCTTCTCATCACCTCTTTGTGGTTTGACCTCAGACGCTACAGCCTTTTCTGCCTTTGTAACATCTTGTGTTTTTACTATTTCAACTTGGGTATCTAATTTTCCTTCTTCAATCTTTTCCAGTTCAACTGAAGGCACATGACTTGCTGCTTTTTGTGCCTTAACATCTTGGTGTTCTATCTTCTTAATTTCAATCTCTAATGTCTTCTCTTCAACTTTTTCTGATTTAACCTCAGATGTTACAGCCTTTTCCGCCTTTGCGCCTTCTTGATTTTCTATTATTTCAACTTGGATATCTAATTTTCCTTCTTTAATCTGTTCCAGTTCAATTGTAGACACATCACTTTTTGCGTTTTTTGCCTTAACATCCTGGTGTTCTGCTTTCTTAATTTCAATGTCTAATGTCTTCTTATCAACTTTTTCTTGTTTGACCTCAGACGCTACAGCCTTTTCTGCCTTTGCAACATCTTGTGTTTTCACTATTTCAGCACGGGTATCTAATTTTCCTTCTTCAATCTTTTCCAGTTCAACTGTAGACATGTCACTTGTTGCTTTTTGTGCCTTAACATCCTGGTGTTCTATTTTCTTAATTTCAATGTCTAATGTCTTCTCATCAACTTTTTCTGATTTGACCTCAGATGTTACAGCCTTTTCCGCCTTTGCGCCTTCTTGTTTTTCTATTATTTCAACTTGGATATCTAATTTTCCTTCTTTAATCTGTTCCAGTTCAATTGTAGACACATCACTTTTTGCTTTTTTTGCCTTAACATCCTGGTGTTCTACTTTCTTAATTTCAATGTCTAATGTCTTCTTATCAACTTTTTCTTGTTTGACCTCAGACGCTACAGCCTTTTCTGCCTTTGCAACATCTTGCGTTTTCACTATTTCAACTTGGATATCTAATTTTCCTTCTTCAATCTTTTCCAGTTCAACTGTAGACATGTCACTTGTTGCTTTTTGTGCCTTAACATCCTGGTGTTCTATTTTCTTAATTTCAATGTCTAATGTCTTCTCATCAACTTTTTCTGATTTGACCTCAGATGTTACAGCCTTTTCCGCCTTTGCGCCTTCTTGTTTTTCTATTATTTCAACTTGGATATCTAATTTTCCTTCTTTAATCTGTTCCAGTTCAATTGTAGACACATCACTTTTTGCTTTTTTTGCCTTAACATCCTGGTGTTCTACTTTCTTAATTTCAATGTCTAATGTCTTCTTATCAACTTTTTCTTGTTTGACCTCAGACGCTACAGCCTTTTCTGCCTTTGCAACATCTTGCGTTTTCACTATTTCAACTTGGGTATCTAATTTTCCTTCTTCAATCTTTTCCAGTTCAACTGAAAGCACATCACTTGCTGCTTTTTGTGCCTTAACATCTTGGTGTTCTATCTTCTTAATTTCAGTTTCTAATGTCTTCTCTTCAACTTTTTCTGATTTGACCTCAGACGCTACAGCCTTTTCTGCCTTTGCAACATCTTGTGTTTTTACTATTTCAACTTGGGTATCTAATTTTCCTTCTTCAATCTTTTCCAGTTCAACTGAAGGCACATCACTTGCTGCTTTTTGTGCCTTAACATCTTGGTGTTCTATCTTCTTAATTTCAGTCTCTAATGTCTTCTCTTCAACTTTTTCTGATTTGACCTCAGATGTTACAGCCTTTTCCGCCTTTGCGCCTTCTTGTTTTTCTATTATTTCAACTTGGATATCTAATTTTCCTTCTTTAATCCGTTCCAGTTCAATTGTAGACACATCACATTTTGCTTTTTTTGCCTTAACATCCTGGTGTTCTGCTTTCTTAATTTCAATGTCTAATGTCTTCTTATCAACTTTTTCTTGTTTGACCTCAGACGCTACAGCCTTTTCTGCCTTTGCAACATCTTGTGTTTTCACTATTTCAGCACGGGTATCTAATTTTCCTTCTTCAATCTTTTCCAGTTCAACTGTAGACATGTCACTTGTTGCTTTTTTTGCCTTAACATCCTGGTGTTCTACTTTCTTAATTTCAATGTCTAATGTCTTCTTATCAACTTTTTCTTGTTTGACCTCAGACGCTACAGCCTTTTCTGCCTTTGCAACATCTTGCGTTTTCACTATTTCAACTTGGGTATCTAATTTTCCTTCTTCAATGTTTTCCAGTTCAACTGTAGACACATCACTTGTAGCTTTTTGTGCCTTAATATCCTGGTGTTCTATTTTTTTAATTTCTATGTCTAATGCCTTCTCATCACCTCTTTGTGGTATGACCTCAGACGCTACAGCCTTTTCTGCCTTTGCAACATCTTGTGTTTTTACTATTTCAACTTGGGTATCTAATTTTCCTTCTTCAAGCTTTTCCAGTTCAACTGAAGGCACATCACTTGTTGCTTTTTGTGCCTTACCATCTTGGTGTTCTATCTCCTTAATTTCAGTATCTAATGCATTTTCATCAACCTTTTCGGGTGTGATTTCGGACATTTTGACGTTCTGGTTTTCTGAGACACCTTCATTTTTTACAAAGTTAACTTTGGCATCCAATTGTTTTTCTTCAATTTTCTCTTTTGCAATTGTAGATACATCACCTTTTAATTTTACTGATTCAACATTTATCTGAAACACTTTTGTCATTTCAACATTTATTATTTTTTCACCAATTTTTTCCGCTTGAACCTTAGATAATGTGATGTTATCTTCTTTCTTAAATTTTGTTTTATTATTCGTTGTTTCTTGTTCTTCTGTAGTGATAGATACTTCAGCCTTTTTTGATTCGCATTCAAAAGTCTCACTTGGTTCCTGAGCTATTTCATGTATATGTTTCCTTTCTTTAGTTTTTTGTATAAATTCTTCAATATTGTTGCATAAATGTAAAATGTTTCCGAGTAGTTTCGTTATTTTGACACCTTTAGAAGATACTTCAATATCATCATATTGACGAGAGACAAGACTTTTGATATTTTCCACATCCACAAATAAATCTTCATCGCAAATCTCTGACATAATATCTAACGTCATAAAAATGTCCATCAAACTTTTCTGAAATTCTATCATTCGCTCTGATGAATTTTTAATAACGTTTGTGTATTTCAAATCGTTTGCTATTTTTCCTATACCAGACAATTTGTCTTCAATTACATGTAATTTACAAGTCCAAGGACTCGTTTCATTGAATTCTTTAATATCATTATGTATAGACGACATTTTCTCTGTTATTTTGGTATAATATTTATCATTAAGAGCATTAAATATTTTGCTATCATTTTCTAGTAAATTGTCAATAACATTCTCAAGTTCACGGTATAGGCTGGCATCATATGTATGCACAATGTGCTCCTTCAAATCAAAGATAACAGAACATTTTCGTTCATCATCATTGGATTTATAAGCCTCTTGAATATTCCTCTTGAAATCCTCACATTTATCTAATTCTTCCAAAGCGCATAAGATATGATTAATATTGTCTTCTGGGCTTAATGCAGCAAGTTGCATAACTGTTTGATCATCAACAATTGTTTGCAGTAATTGTTTGGTTGCCGCTTCATTTATATTATTTGCCACATCAATTTTAACACCGGTTTCTGATAACTTCATGGACTTATCTCTTAAGAGTTTCAAATTATCTTGAAGTTCTTGCATTAAATTTGGAATCACATTAATTAAATTTGTTCTGTTAGTAGAATCATTAAAGAAAGATGTTGTTTGACTTGTTAGAATTTCATTATTTCCATGCTCTATTGCCATTGATAATTGTTCAACTCTTTGCCCATATAAATTAAGAAATTCCTCAACAACATTATCACCATCATTTTGTGATTGTTTTAAAGTTAACAAAAATGATGAAGCTTGCGTAATGTGCTGTTGCAATGTTCGTATATATTTAGCTCTATGTATCTGAGAGGGCATTTCCTTAAGACAAGCAGTAAAATTTTCCAATTCTTGTAATAAATTAATTTTACGCATATCAACAGTATTTTGTTCGATAATCTTATTACTCTCATTTAGAGAATTATAAATATTTTTTATAGGATTCTTCAAATTTAAATCATTTGTCGTTCTGAATATTTCATGCAATGCTGTACTTATTGCCTTTAAATTGATTTGCATTGGTTTAAGTATTGTAGCATTCTTTAAATTTAGTTGAGGAGTGGCCGCTATAACATCAAGAGATTTCAATAAATTTCTAAATGGCTCAATCAATGGGATTAACTCTTGGCTATCGGTTTCTTGGCAAACTACCACCAATTCTGAAACAGCTAATTGTATTTTCTCATTAATTTGTAGAGCAAAACATTTTTCTACGCTAGGCATAAATTGTAATAAGTTGTCAAAAATTATCTCAATTTCTTTTACATTATCTGGCACTCCATTTGCGTATGTTTCTACTAAACATTCCTTTACTTTAAACATAGTTTTTCCCAATTCATCGAAATTCGGACAGGTATCTTCTTGTACTAAATTGGGATTTTCATTGATTGATTTTTCTAGTTTATGTAAACAATGCTTAAATTCTTTTAAGCACTGAATTAAATCATTAGCCTCTATTGATGAAATATTTTTCATACTTAGTGTACAGTCATCTAATTGTTTAATTGCAACTACTAAATATTGTTTAAGATCCATGGTGAATACTTTAGGTTTTTCTACTCTGCCAACTTGCTGATTTGTGAGAGATGTTGTTTGCAATCGTGCAACAGTTTTTAAAAGCGTCACATCTTCAGATGTCAAATCATCTAAATGCTCGAATACACACATATCCATATTTTCGCAATAATTAAAAACATCCATAAGAGGTTGGGACTTTTGTGCAATTACTTTAAACTCTGGACATTCTTCTATGGTGTTAAAGGTATATTGTTGTTTAACTTCAAGTATGGCTACTTTTAAATCTAACAAAGGCTTAGCCCACATTTCTAAATCTTTGACTAAGATTTTTTGCTCAAGCAAATCAATTTGACTTAAGCAAACATTATCAGTTTGCGTAATAGCACATTTCTCTAGCTCCGTTAAAGGTTCTACGAATTGTTGCAAATTGGTATAAGTTTGATTGTCTGTTAAAGATTTTAGCATTTCAATAGCTTGATTTTCATATACTGATAATACAAGAGGCGTTAAATTCTCAGTTATATCGGCATATGTATTCGATATTAGTGATTGATTTGCCAAGGACGATACTTGATGTAATTCTTGAGGTGTAAACACTTTAATTGCATTAACCAATTCCTTTAGTGGTTCAGCCAGTGTTTGCAATTCACTTAAATTTTCTGTTGGCAAATCAAACATTTCACTATGCTCTAAATATTCTTGGATAAATACTGCACAATTTTTTAATGTATAAACAGCATCTGCCATTGTTGATAAATCGTCACAGCTTGTTGTATTGCTGGGCATACGTTGCATTACTTCGACAGATGTTGGCATGATTCTCTTAAAATCTTCTACTTTTTTAATGGTGGCTTGTATTTGTTGCACCTTTTCCATCGTCAATGAAGTCAAATCTATATCATTGCAATGATCTAAAATAACGGATACGCTGTGTTTAAGTTGACTCAAGAATTGATGAGCTTCCATATTTTCTGGTGTAATGCTTAAAGTATGGGTCTTAACTTGACTGAAAATTTCCATATCATTTATAAGAGATTCAGCTGTCGATTTTAAAATAGAAACATCATCTAACGTAGAAAAATCATCTACTTGACTCTCTCCACACAATTCTATTATATTTTCTACAACAGAGAACAATTTATTAAAAACATTTCGCAGTGGTACATTTACGGATTCATTTTTGGCGTCAATAAATTGCCCCAGCACGATTTTTAAATCATCAAAATCATTACGTACGTTAGAACTTAATAATTTACTCTGTTCCAATTTATTTGAGATATCATCTAATGTTTTCAAAGTATGATTAAGATTATACATCGAATTCATTACACTTTTTAGAGTACTTTTCATAGACATATTATGCGGCTCTTGATTCTCTTTCAAAATATTTATTAATGTGTCACAAATATTTGTTAACTGCTTGAGATCATTTTGAATTCTATGATCCTTTACAATATTATTGTTAGTTAACTTATTTACAGTGCTCATGAAGTTTTCAATTATTTCACAATAATTCTCTTGGTATGTGGTTATTTCGATTTCCTGTTGCATTAATTTAAATTCCTGTTCCTCAATATCAAATTGTATAATTTTTATAAGTTCTTGAATTTCAGTTAAAGTATCAAGTATGCTATCCATTTTATATGGTACAGAAGCTGACATATTATAAAGAATTTCTTTGCTATATGCAATTTTATCATTTAGACATTTTAAAGGATCAGGCAAATCGCTTAAGGAACCACTAATAGATTTCTGTTCAATCTGTCTAATGCAATAATTACATTCATCCAGTGGCTTTTTTATACATTGTAGAATAAATAAATTGTGCTTATTGATACCCTGTTTAACAATTTCACTTAAAAGTGTAGAGATTTCTTCTTTTAACATTAGCAAATGTGCAGCACTACTTGTTGGCAATCTATGTGATATTTGACCAATATTGGTCTCTAAGTGCAACATAATTTGAGCCAACGATTGTAATAGTTTGTTCACTTCATCAGCATCAATTTGTTCGGTATCGTCAAAATTTTGGCCTGTTAAAATATCTTGACCCAATTGGGCCAATCCATTTTGTATTTCTTGAAGCGGTGGTAACATTGATTCCACAGTACTAACAGTTAATTTGCCAGCGATAACATCTTGGGACGGCTGACAATTAATGATCTCTAAACATTTGTTTAATTCAAATAGTGGTGGTGTCACTACATCCAATATTGCTATATTAATCTTTTGCTCATTATCTTTCGTAGTTTCTACTCTTTTCTCAATAACTTCAATTATTTGCTGCAAACACTGAAACGGTTGTCGCAAATTGTTTGCCACTTTTTCATGTACTTTACGATAAATGTCTTCATCGGTTTCTTCTAAAGACAATTCATTTTCTACTTTTTCAAGTGCTTGTTGAATTGTTAAAATTGGTTCACATATTAGGCTTAAAGATTTTGCATATTCCGGAAATTTGATCTCCAAGATTTTGCCAAAAATAATTGGTTGTGGACATTGCTCCAATTTAGCAACAGTTTCCGAAACATGTTTATTAACCTCAATGATTTGGGCTTCCAACAATAATGCTTGTGATTTGATGGTATCTTTAGTTATATTAAGGCCCTGCATAATATCATTCGCTGTTAATTGTAAGTGGGATTTTAAAGGTTGATTTTCAAATGTATTTGTGATATTTTTAATCTCATCCAATGCCATTATTACATGATCTCCAATGCTCTCTATAATGCATACACCAGTCCTTTGAGTAAGCGTACTACCGCATTCATCAATTTCCACACATTTTTCCACGACTTGCAGTCCAATATGTAATTGGTGTATATCATCCTTCATTGCTTCAAACAAAGAATCGAGAGGAGTTTCTCCCGAATAGACTTTTAGTTTACTCTGCATTTGTTGCAAAGGTTCAATAATTTTTGTAATAAGAGTCAAACTTTGATCTGCTGTTGAAGAGTCCATCATCATTTGTGATTGGCTAAGCACTTCCGCTTCCACAGCCTTCAAATGATTATTTAATGTTTGTAATAACTTAGCTAATGGAATAAGTCTTTGTAAATTATTCTCAATTTCTTTTTCATTAGTGATCACTTTAAGTGGTTTATTTGTTGGCACTATTAAACCATCACCGACAGCACCTGAAATATCTTGTAGCTTATATTCATTTTCATTTGTTTTCGATGAATCGCTATTAGATTTTTTACTTTTCTTTCGAGATGGAGTGCCTTCTGTAGCAATTTCTGCGCCAGCACTAACAAATGTCTGCAATTCCGAACTATCTTCTTCTTCTACATCATTATCATGTATTTGAGTTTCCTTATCTTTGGAAATACTATAATAGTCTTCAGTTTCAGTAATTTGAGATTTCTTCCTTTTTCTGTGTACAACTTGTATTGATGACTCTTCATCCATTTTTTCAAATGATCTCTGTATATATCGTTCAGATTCAGCATCCACAGTTGCAGATGTACCGTGTATGGTAATCTCATTAATTGAGATATCATCTACATCTGCTTCAGTTCTCATATCTTCCTCATGAGTTAAATATTCAGGCGATATATCTATAACCATAGCTTCCATTAACAATTTACCTGATTGTGAAGTTTCTTTAACAAAACGTAATGGCGGTAATTCTACCACATTATGTTCAGTAACATTCTCAGATAATTGATCGGCATACATTTCTACAATTTTTAAAGCCTCTTCTTCAGTTAAATCGGGTGTCTCATACAGCGAAACTGATACTTCTTTCCCATCAAATGAAAATGATATATCGCCACGTTCAGTAAGCGTTAAATCACCCATTGGTGTTTCATACAATTGTGACGTACGCTCCTCTTGAATTGTGGATAAGGAAAGGTTACGTTGTAATTCCTGTTGTTGCCCATTTATTGTACGTTTACTATGTTCGTCTTCAAATCCTAATAAAGCAGCTGAACTAGCCACCACTCCCATGCAGTTGCGCGCTTCACATGTGTATGTACCTAAACAACGGGTTCCATCTTGGCCCGATATTATTCTATGAATATCACCTGGCTTAAGTTCTACACCATCTTTATACCATTTTAAAATCGGTTGGGGTACACCAATAACTTTGCACTCTAAGTTAACGGCACCATCTTCTGTGAGAACGGCTCCCAAACACTCTAAAAATCGAGGTTTCTTATAATGCCGTGGTATTTGTAGTTTAAGATAACAGCTTGTTATACTAGTACCAAAATCATTGATCGCTATACATTTCCATTCACCTTGATCAATAATCTCCACGCAATTTATATCTAAACGCCAACAATTTTTGTTATCGTTATTATCAAACGTTTGCTTATAACGCTCATTATTTTCGACAAGTTGTTCATTACGATACCATGATAATAATGGATCCGGTATTGCGGCCACTTTTACAATAAACTGAAATGGCTCATTTATTTTCGTCTCTTGACTTTTCAATCCCTGAAGAAATTTTGGTGGCTGATTTTGACTAGCTACCAATAAACGTTCCTCTTCAGTCAACTGCATTTGTATATCCTCAAAAGTTAACACAGCCACACTATTTGTTTCGCCCATACAATTTTTGGCAACACAACAATATGTGCCTAATGAATTAGTACCAGTCAATTGATAAACATCACCTGGCTTTAATTCCAAGCCATCCTTAAACCATCTTAACAGCGGCGTTGGAAATCCAACAACTTTACATTCAAATGAAACTAAACCCTCTTCGGTGAGAATGGCACGTAAACTTTCCATGAAACGAGGCTTACGAAAATTCTTAGGTACTGCAATAATCCAAAACAAAAGGACGAAAATTTTCTCAATACAAATGAAAAGAAATTTTGCTTTTTTAAATTCTGTTATCCTACTCACTCTCCATGTTCACCGTTGATGTTGAAATGCCGATTGTTCCATCATCATTAGTGAGTACACATTTCCATTGACCATTATCGCATGCCTCTGAAGGTTTAACTTCAATCATATAAATACCAAAACCATCATCCATAAATTTATAACGTTCACCAAACTCTATACGTCCATCCATATTGTACCAAGCTACTGTTTTCGGCCAAGGTGGTCTTGCCACTTTAATTAAAAAAAAAAAACAAAAAATAAGAACAAATTTACACATCATTCTAATAATTATTTTCATCTCCACCTTCGCCTTCATCTTCTTCTTCTTACAATTTTTCTTTAAATTTATGAAATAATACAGAAAAAACCATACGAAATTATACTAATATTTCCGCTTCTTCTATCATTTTTTCGCTTTCACTTTCCATTTCACTCTCACTGACTTTTATATCCACATTTTCTCTCACTCTCTCTCTCTCTCTCTCTCTCTCTATCTCTCTCTCTCTCTATATATATATATATATATATATATATATATATATATATATCTCTCTCTCTCTCTACCTCTCTCTATCTCTTTCCCTCTCTATTTGCTTTGATATATAAATAATTCGTTTTTTATTAATTTTTCATTTTCTTTTGATTTATTTATACACTATTATAATATTCGTACCTGACCTACCTCAATTAAAACATCAACGTGTTTTCCGAATAAACAAAAATGAAAATTATTTAAAAATTAAGTTCAAGTTTTAAAAGAACAAAAAAAAGAAACAGAAAAAACGAAAGCACTGTACGAAATGTAAAATACAAAATTTTTCATAAGCTTTATACCGATGCCTACACACACAATCCCATAAATTTACTCATATAATGATGACGAAAACACTATTACAAATATCTATACAATAAAATTTTCTAAGTAATATTTTAATTGGATTTATGCCAAAATACAAAAATCATAAACATTAGCAACAGTAGCAGTAGCGGCAGCAACAGCAACAACAACAACAAAAACAACAAGAGCAAAAAAAAAAAACAAGAGAAAAAACTTTGATAATAACAAAAATGATGAGAACTCTATATAAAAATTCACATTTATGTGATCGTCCGTTCATTACATGAGTTAAAGCAAAAAAGAAAAAAGAGAAAAATTATCTAATGGATTAATCTAATAACGGAATTATGGAATAACAGCGTAACAATATAACGGAATATGAGAATATAACCGAATAACGTGATAACAGCACAATGAAATCACGAAATTAATATAATGATGGAACGATAGCATAATGAAATCACTTACCTTGACAGCGAAGCGTGAAGGCCTCACCTATACGTACATTAACATTCTGTAATTCACTAGTGAAAATAATTGGTGATCCTGTATTTTTATTTGCGCTATACATAACATTAACAATAACGAAAATAAGAAAAAAATATGACAAAATACAAAGAAACGAAGAATATTTTTGGGAAATGTAGATACCTCTGTAATAATTGTAGCGAACCTTCACGACTATCTCGTCCCGTAACATGAACTTTTGAACTGGAATATGCCTTACCCATACAATTAATAGCTTCGCAAGTATACGTTCCGAGAGATGTTGGATCATCGGCATTAGCAGTTAACGCTAATATATCACCAGCTTTTATTTCTTTGGAATCCTTAAACCAACGTAATTGAGGTGTCGGTACACCGATAACTTTACATTCCAGAGATACAGTACCATGTTGAGTTAATAAAGCTTTTAATTCTTCTATAAATTCCGGTGCCTTATAAGCTTTTGGCACTACAACATTTAATTGACAAATACATGAATTTTGCCCATTCAAATTTTCTGCCATTACCATCCATTGTCCGTCATCCTCAATTAATACAGGACTTATTTCTATACCATAAAATGAAGCTTCATTGAATTCTTTGAAACGTTGATTGAACGTTGATATACGTCGATTATTACAATACCACGTTAACTATTTTTAAAAAATATATTAAATTGTTATAAAAATTGTTATCAAATTTCATAAAATTAGTACAATTTTAATTGAAGGTGTTAAGTAAATTAAAGATTAGTAACAATTATTCAAAACTAACCGTTCAATATTTTACGCAAACTCTCATGTAATATAATATAAAGGAAAAGTCAATAAAATGAAAGCAAAAACTCCGAATTCGAATAAGAGACCGATCTTAATTTTGCCTCTGCAACACATTTTAATAAAATCTCATTAAAATTGCTATTAAATTTACAAGGATACTCAGCAGATGGATAGATGATCAAATTTATAGCATAATATATAAATTTATATTGATTTTGAGAAATTTTGATTAATTGTTAAAAGAAAAAAAAAAATGAAAGCAGATGGACTTATCTTTAGCCTTAAAATTATAATTAGTTTATAATAATTAAAACATAATCAAAACCTTCATTCCTGTAGAGCTTTGGACTTTCACAAACAATCGTGTACGTATCCCAATTTTGACGGATATATCAGTTAAACGTCTGAGAAATATGGGCGGATCATTTCCTAATGATCTATCTTCCACTATAAGTTCAACATCTTTTCGTATCATTTCATTCGATTTAGTTCGAGCTAATAATGTATAATAACCAGCATCCTCACGTTGAACATGCTCTACAGCTAACTGTACTGCATTACTTGTATGTGTTATACGAAAACGATCCGAATTTTGTATAAGCGTCTTATCACGGCTCCTTTAAATATTAAAAAGAAATTATGAGAAGTATTCAACTAGCCAAAACAAAAAATAATGAAAGTGACAAAAGATAATTGATAAATAAATTATTTACTCAGTCTACAATAAAATTTATTCAATTATATTCAGATTCCTTTTTTCATTTATTGGTAACAATTATTAAAGTACAGTTATATAGAAACTGTACTTTTTTTAAATGTAGGCAATTTTTAGTATATTCCATCATTACAAGATAAATGAGAAAAAAGAAATATCATTCAAACTTATAACTGAAAAGCTCTCCAAGAAATTTGTGTACTCGATTATCCATTATGCTTGTTATGTATTATAAGTGACTCAACCGAATAATATTAATCATTTCAAGTTTAGTTTAAAAATGCTATAAAATAAAGCAATTATTTAGCGTATTATGGGCTTCAATTCTTCAAAGACAAGAGTTTCATCAAAGTGGGTAATTTATAATAATCCCGAATGGATATGGTTACATGGCAATCGGCATTAATTACTTCAAGATCTAGTCTACATCCGAATTAAATTATATGCGACCTTTGGTGACATTAGAAGGTGAACAAAACTTTCCATTCGAATGACGACACTATGTCAAATGACAAAACGATGAAAAGTGACCTGAATTGATCACCAGTAAATGTATTATTTTTTTTTTTTACATGAAAACACTGGATTGCATATAAGATTATAAATTCTGTAAAAATTTGAAGTATGATTACATCGTTAACCGGTATTCTACTTGAATTACACGTTCTCATCAAACCTGTTTTAGTGAAACAAACTTGGCTTCTTGGGAATGAGTCTACTTTCCTAAAAATTTACGGGGATTTTTGGCTTTTTTTTTTTTGAACGACCCCTAACACTTATCAGCATATTTTAGCTTGTCCATCTATAAACCATCATGTTAATTAATCTTATAAATCTTACTTATCATTGAAATTAGGCAAGAGTTTCACCTTTGGGCCAAAACATATCTACATACAAAATTTCACTAAAATATCTGAAGAATTAATATATCTCAAAAAGTCTAAATTGCTTAAAATACTTTATGTCGTTCTTTTAAGGCACTGCAGTGAGTGTTTTACATGCATACCTGCCGTGAAGGCTCAAATTCATGGTACACAAACGTCCATAATGAACGCTAGCGTTGTTAGTCATGTCACGCAGGGTGCATGCTATCGTCACGACTAGCTTCCAATTTAAGGCCTACATTGCACCTTATATACATGGCTCAATCTTTGGTATCTAGATTCGGAGCCTTCCTATTACTCCTAGGCTTAGCTTAAATAAGCCCAATAAGCCTACCCAGCTACCCATTTTATTTGGGAAATGGGACCCTGCACGACAAGCATATATATGTTGGTCACCACAGCCCACGTGAAGCCAACCTCAATATCACCACAATGGTCATATTAAAACTGATGATCCCGTGGTGCCAAATTAAATCTTTGGAACTGATCTCGTGACTCATGATGAGCCCTGATGGTAACGGAACAACACCTACCATCTCATGAGCCACTCCCAGTTGAGCAGGTGCTTCTCGGGACTGGGTGCCCCCGTTCTTTTAAGACAGACAGACATTCTCCAAAAGAAAATGTTAGCTTATTTTAAGCAAAAAAAAAAAAAAAATTAGAATAAATAAGCGAACAATAATCATTTAGCATTTGTAAAATTAAATTAAAAATTGATTAAGAAGTTTCATGCTGGCTAAGAATATTTACGCTTTGTAAGGTCTCTGATGCTCTCTTCTATAGAGGTGGATAAAAAAAAAAAACCAAAGAAAATCATAGAAATAACACAACATTGAAATATTAAAATTTTTTTTTTACTTATAATTAATACGTTTATTTTAATTTTCGTTTACCTTCTACGATAAACAGACGAGGACGAAGAAAGTGATCTAGTGTTATAAGTTTTTTGATCGCTACAACATTTGCAACATTTTGAACAACCATTACCCATTTTTATTTTCTTGTTATTAATAAATTTGTTATTTGTAATTATTCAAATTTTTATTATTATTATAATTTTTGTTTGTTTATTCTCGTAATTATTTTTTTATTAAATAATTCGTTTTGCTCTGCTTTGCTTCGTTTTCTTTTCATTTTTTTTTTTCTTTATTTATTTTTTTTAATTTCTTTTTCAATTTTTGCTTTATATTTTAGATCATTTCTCAAACTTTCTCTCCATGTTTCTCTCAACATTCTTCCACTTTTTTACTGGTTGTTGTTTATTTATGTAAACGAATTATTTACATAAATCTAAACAAAAAATTGCAAAATATTGAAAAATATTATTAAAAAATCAAAAACAAAAACAAACTTTATGATGCATCTTTATGAGATTCGTTTCAAAATAAAATTGAAATAGAAAAAATGTGAAAAATAATGAATAAAACAATGATGAAAATGAAAATAAATAAAGATAAATGGGGAAATTTTATAGTCAGTTAAGTAATAAACCTCCTAAACTATATCACCTAATAAATAACATATAGGTCAATAAATCTCTAATCATATCTATATATAGCTGATTATTCGAATAATTAACTAAACGTTGGATATTGTGATCATTTCTAGATTGAGTTCTACCAGCAACTCGAAAATACTTTACAGCGGAAACGTTCTTTTACAGACCTTTATATTTTTATTTATTTCATATAATTTTTAAACCAAGAAATTTATTACACTAATATTGGTTTTATGAAATGCAAAAAGTTGAATGACCTCTTTTTGTGCTTATCAAAATATCGATTCAACGAAAGCGCCCTAAGTGGATTCAAAAATTACTTCATCATGGGCAAAAAATACTGTTAAATCGAAAAAGTAATTTTCATAGACGTTATGAAGTTTGTGGGAATGTGAGAAACGCTCCAATAATTATATTAGACTTTTGTAGCCAACTTGATCGCCTGATGATCCGGAAAATATAAAATAATCCATAAAATAGTTTACAGAATCCTAACAGAAAATGATTCGAGATGATTGATGCCATAACAAAGTCAACAAATAAGAGTGTTCAAAATTTCGCATTGCGCATTCAAAGTTGGATATCGGTTGTAAACATTTCAAATGGCTGCTTAAAACTATTCAAGTAAAATACAAGAAATTTCTTGGATTGATACACAGCATAAGTCCATCATTACACATTTAAATCAAGAGGGCTATTAATCAATAAAATTACGGCATGCGTAAGCCACCAAAACAAATACTCTCAGTAACGGTACATCAAAGAAAAAAAGAAAAGATGCAGGGAAAAAAATTTTCACTAAATTGAAGATGTTTGGCAAAACTGAGATTTTTTAAATCTTAATTAGACGGAAGATTTACTGACCTCTGTTTACTGATTATAATTAACAATAAATTTCCAAAAAAAAAAAAAAAAAAAGAACTTTGAAGAATTTCCAATATTACTTTGTATTGATTTTTACATTTTAATAAGAAAAAATTTTTGTAAACTAATTATAGCTAATTTTTCAATAAATTTTTAAAAATTATGATGTAAATAATTTAGACGAAATTATGAAATGAATGATTAAAAATCAGAGACCAATGCCAGCCAATCAGCACAATTCCTCTTAATTGACTTTTGTTTTGGAAATTTCATTGCATTTCATTATACATTGCAGGACCCCAAGCCATAAATGCAAGCAATGTTTTTACTCATATATGCAGAAATTTTCTTACTTTAAACTACAAACGCAAAGATGAACGAAATCCCCTTTAAATAATTTGGCATAATATTGAATGTGTAATCATGCTAGGAAAGAATTTTTATAATTTTTATCCAATTTAAACGTTATTTCTGATTGTTTTATAACTAAAAGAATATTTATTTATCTGCATAAATAGGCAGACGGACAAATATATGACTAATTCAAATTAGAGTATAATGCTGAGTGAATATAATAATATAATATTATTATCTAATAATCCCAAAGAAAATGTCAAGCACTGTGATTCTGAATTTTATATACATTTTCAGAATCATTTTAATCTCTATATATATAAACATAAATAAATAGACAAATATACATACAAACATATACAAACATATACAAACATACGTGCATACTTAGATATACATCAATAAACAATATAAAACTTTTATTCTTCTTTCCTTCCTCTAAAATCGCAAGAAGGTACTTATGTAAGAGAACTTTTACAAAGATTATAAAATAAAGAAAAACAAACAAATAAAAATATTACAAACACATCAATAAAAATAATAATAAATAATAAAATAAATATAAAAGTGAATAACAATAAATATAAACAAATAAATAAATAAATAAATAAATAGAAGAGAAGAGAAAAGAAGAGAAGAGAAAAAATGTACACGCACAAATTTAAAATTGTTTATTATTTTCTTAAAATTTTATTTCTTATATTTTCCGTTTACTCAAATCATTTTAAATTGATTTTTCTATATGAACAATGACAACAATACCAACAAAAATTAATTTTTCTCATTTTTATATTAATTTTGTTTTTGTTTTTTTTTTTTTACGGTGTGGGAGGGGGGGGGGGGGGGGGGTTTGTTGTGTTTTTCCAAAAAGTTTATTATTCATTCACAAAATGAAATATTTAATTTAATCTGAATTTTTTTTTCGCTTAACATTTTGCTTTATTTGGTTTTTTTATTTTTGGTTTTATTTTTATTTTTTCTATATTTTCAAAATATTTTTTCTAATATAAAAATTAATTATTGCACTGAACGTGTGTTGAAATTTGTTTTGACTTTTTTATTTAACAATATTTATTATTATTATTTTAATTATTTATAAAAAATTATTATATATGTCAAACGTATTTATATATATGTATATATATATATTTTTAAAAATTTCATTTTGATTTTCTACTCAATTGTCGATTGTCTTGTCTAGGCGATCATCAACGTTGAACTGTTTCTTCATTGGATATTTAAATGAGACAACTAAATAAAACAACAAAAATATGTGACAACAATAAAAAATCAAAAACCACAAACAACAACAACAAATAATAACGGCAACAAAATTATTCATTTCACTTGATGTTGTGGGTGCCCATCTTTTGTGAGACAATTTCTCTTGTTTTGTCATTTTTCTTTTTTCTTTTCTCTTTTTTTTTTTTTTTTGTTTTTTCCTTCTTGTTGTTAGTGTTATTATTATTATTATTATTGTTACTGCAATTTTAAAAAAAGCAATTTATGCTCTTTGTGCATAATTAAAGTATTATTAACAAATTATTGCGCTCGAAAAAAATAAAATAAAATAAAATAAAATAAAAAATACAACAAACTCAAAATGAAATAATTTTAAAAATTTATTGAGACGAAATGCTAAAAAAGAAGCGATTTATATTTTCAATTATCCTTTAGTTTTTTCTTAAGTGGTCTCTTCATATGATCGTTTTATTGAATCTCTCAAATTTTCATTTTTTTATGTGCAAATAAAGTATCGGTTCCATAAGTCCATAGTCTTTTCTGAATATAATTTACATCAAAAAAATATTATATAATAATTTTACAAATTCACTCACTTCTAATTTCTGATTTCTTGAAACCATTGGAAAAATTGACGGCTGTTTTACATTCACTGTCAAACATTTTTTAATTCAGTGTTACTTAAAATGCATATGTTTTCATTCCATTGCGCAGCTAATTCAATGCAGAATAATTTAACAAAAAATTAAATTTTAAATACTGTTAATTCGTTTGTAACGATTTTGATCCTGTAAGCGTCAAACATTTTAAAACTTAAAACATATTGTTTATCATTCGTCTGTAGAAATATTTTATAGATCTGTACGACGCAATTAAACCGTAACTTAATGTCGTCATATGATTTTTGAAAAGCCTTTTAATCATACTTTTAGTATTTGACTTTATCATTCTCTTAAAATATTTTATAGATATTCTTTACATACTCTATATTAAATACCGTTACAATTTCATCAATATTTGCCTAAGCTAATTTAAATTCCATTTATTACTCAACAATCATCTTTAAAATATTGTAAATTTGTAAGAGTTTATGTAACACATTTAAAAATATTTTAATGCAAATTCATTCTTTATTATAGCAATTTGTTAAAGCAGATTTATGATGCCATAAGCAATTCTTGATATTTAATTTAAATGATATTTAAGCCTGCCTGTCTGTTCATCTAATATTTACAGTTGTATTTTTGATATAATAAATCTTTTTGGATTAGATCTGAGCATTTATTTATTAATTTCCTTTACGTGAAGCAGTACAGTTAGTGTTTTACATGCATACCTGCCGGGAAGGCTCAAATGCATGGTATAAACATACTTATGATCGCTAGCGTTGGTAGACACGTCACAAAGTGCATGCCACCGTCCCGACTAGCTTCCAATTTAAAGCCACTATTGCACCTCATCTAGTAAGCTTAATCCTTGGTGTAAGGATTCAGGGCCTTCTTAAAACCCCTAGGCTTAGATTAAATTAGCCCGATAAGCCCACCCAGCTAGCCATTTTATTCGGGAAATGGCACCCTGCTCGAGAAAAATATAATAGTGGGTATAAATATAATAGGTCGAGCAAAAAAACTTTACGTGAAGCACCTTGATTTTAATGAATATTTTTCTAAATGTTTTCAAATTTACGATTTTCCATTTGCTTGATATATTTCTATTTAATTTTGTTGGCCGTTTAATTAAATTGAGATCAAATTAAATAAAATGGTGTACTATAATAATTAACTCTATAATCGACTGTAATATACCTTTTGAGATAACTATAGATCCACTAAACGTGATATTAAATAATTGTTCGAATAATGGAAAGCGAAAACTGTTTTACGTATCGTTTGAAGGTTGGACGTCATTTATGATAAACATAATATGAAAAATTTATTGTTGTATAAATATATGGAAAATCGTAAACTTATTCTTCTATGTGTTACATATATACGAATATATATATATATATATATATATAAAAGTTGTCTAATTGTGACATGTGTGCGTTTTTTGTTTTCTCTTTTCTTTTTGTTTTTATTGTTATTATTGTTATTTTTCTTACGTTCTTTTATATAATTTAAAGTTTTAGAATATTGAATCTCTTGACTCATGCAAAAAATTGTTCTTTCATGTATACCTTGCCACTTATGTAGCATCAGTAAAACTTTTATTATAACATTTAAAAATTTTTCAATGGATTTTAGCAAATAATTCTTAATGCAACAACATTATTGAACAAAATTTCTAATATAATTAAATGATATTTAAGTTTTCATTAATTTGACTTTAAGTTAATTAAGCATTAAGCAGCATAATATCGGGAAGGCACGATTTTTATATAGACATTGTAGAAAATTAGTTTCCAAATTATGAGCGAAAAACCACAAAATTTTGCTTCTTTGCTTATATTGCAATGTAAGCGGGTCTTTTGACCAATTTAACCCATTTTCAATACCAACTAAAGTACACGAACTTGTAATATTCCAGCAAATTTCAAGTCAATGTCCCTTTTTTGTGCCGGACGTAGGGACACTCGGTTAGATGGAGAGACGGACAGACGCACAGATATATCTAAATTATAGAAACGCTTTAGATAGTCTTCGACATTTCCTTTTTAAGCATTACAAGCATAATGACAAAATGAGCATACCAACAATCTCTGGCATAAAATATGTAGCTCAAAACTTATTTATGGCACAAATTTTCAAATAAATGCAAAACAACTTAGAAAAAGTTAAAGTATCTTAATTGAACTTACCACTCAAATTGTAAGGGTAGCACATTACTACTACTATCGCTATCATCGATATCGATTTTTATAAAAAACGTTGCTCTTTCGTTCGGTATACAACGTATTAAAGAACTTGAATTATCGCTAAAGGAGATTTTCGGCATTGTCGCATCACTCTTTGTCAATTGCAAATAGAATTTCTCTCTGGAACATAAATAAATAGAAAGCATAAAAATAAATGTCACAATATTACTGATGCAGAAATACTATTCAATATATAAGTATATTTAACAATTATTACGATAATATTAACGTAACTGTAATAATTTAAATGAATGAATTTGACTCGATTATCAATTGGTAAATAAATATTTCATTTAATTATTATGCGATCATTATTTTAAGATGTTTATTTCATACATTCTCTAGCAAACACTTTCTCCATTTTCATTCCTTTGTATCTCTTTGTATTTGTATTATCAGACTATTCTGTTTCTTCTTTTATAGGCATCATCCAGAGGTTGAGAGTTACTCATTTTGCCATTGCGCTTGTAACACCCAAAAAGAAATGTCAGAGACCCTATAAAGTATAGTCATATATTCTTGACTAACATTAAATTCTAAATCGATTTAGTAAAGTCAGTCCGTCTATCCATCTATCTGTGTGTGTGTGTGTGTGTGTTTTGTAAATTGACAAACTTACTTATTTTCTCTTACTTATTAGCTCACTTATTTTCTTTTACATCGTTACATTCTACATGCATACATGGGCACGGGGCGTATGAGTGCTAAAAAATTCAATATAAAAATTCAAATACGCCATGCGTTTCAAAACCACTTATCGTAGGTATATACATGATATATTAAATGCATGAATATACATGTACATTATAAAAAATAACAAGAAATGAGATACAGTTGCTTGTGATACTTCGGGATTTGCTTAAATCGGTGCACCCACCTCATTGAAGTCTCTCTAAAGTCGGTTTCTACAATTTTCGCAATGCAACTTATAGTAATTACAATGAATCAAATTTAAGATCATTTCTTATATAAAACATTATTTAAAAAAACAAACTTGTTCTATGAAGAAAAATTTCAAGAAAAGTTTCAATTTTGGATAAATTTTTTGCGAAATTAGTTTAAATTCTTTTCAACCTTGTTAGAAATGCTTCATTTTTTTCGCTTATATTATTTTTTTACATTTTTATTAATAAACGAAATCATCCAAAGCAAAATACTCTAAAGTATTTATTTAATGATTACTTTCGATTACTTTAAATTAAATTTCTAAACTTTCAGAAATTTTTATAACAAAAAGCACACTAAAACGCCAAATTTCCAAGGAGCATCTAAATATATTTGTACAAGAAAATGGACAATTTCACAAAAGGACATTTAACTTCAATAGGCTTCTAAAAAACATATAATTAAATAAACAAACATTATTTATGCTCATCTAAATCGATTAAGAAATCCTATAGATTTTAAATTGAACATTAAATTAAGTTGAATAAAAATTTGAAAAAATATACTGCAAATGATAATAAATTGTTGAAGTAAAAGTTTATGCTCAATATTTACGTTTAAGAGTTTAAATCCTCTTCAAAAGCAAATTATGTTAAAGACACTTTCAATAAATTTGAACATAACAAATTAATTAATCGACAGACTTTGGCTTAATTAAAGACATTTAAATATTATAAAATAATTATCTATAACTCACAAAGCAATTACAATTTCTTCTCATGAAATTATTTGTGGAATTTTATCATTTTTGCATTTTCTTTTTTTTTTTTTTCTTTTTAGCAACTTCTTAGACAATTCTTATTTTTTAGAGTTTAAGAAATTGTCTAATTATATTAATAATCGTACTAATAATAATAATTAAGGCCACAAAATCAGCATAAAATTGAAAAAGTAGAAAAGTTTAATGAACTTTTTCATTTCTATATATATAGAAAAAGAGATAAAGAGTGAAGAAGAGATAAAGAGAGAAAAAGAGATAAAGTATGTAATTAGAATGTTTATTTGTAATTTTATGTCTTCATGTAAATTGGAGCACACAAAACATATTTTTAAATAAGATGCGGCATAATATTTACAAAACTACATAAAACGAAATTTACAAAATAGCCCAACAACAAAAACAAATGGAATTTAGAAGAGAATAAAATGTAGAGCAAAAGCAACATAACAATAAAAAAAAGGAAAAATCCCAAAAAAAAACAAAAATAACAAAAGCAGAGAAAATTTTGGTATTTATATTTAGAACACGAGCGCTTTTTCTTTTCTTTTCTTTTTTTACTTTTCTTTTCTTTATGTTAAAAATATTTCTAATAAATGATACAATAAATGACAACAAAGTAAAAAACAATAAACAATGAATAACAATAATAGCAAATGGCAAAAGGCAGAAGGCAGAAGGCAGAAGGCAAAACCAAAAAAAAGAAGAAGAAAACAAACGAGCCAAGAACTGAATTGATCATTGTTAGATAAATAACTTCAGATTGATCTGTCAAAAATAGAAAACTATTGCATTAGAAAATATATGGATAATGGCTGCCGCTTTAATCGAATCCATTCTCAAAAATTTTCAGAAAAAGAAAATTGTAACATACAAAACGAACAACATTTTCTAGCAATTTTGGAGGCCGCATATATCGAAATAAATGTATCACATCAATTTATATCGCATATGATTTAAATACAATGTTACATAAATTACAGAAACATCTTTAGAAATTATCTCAGTAAATCTTTATAATGATTTCTAATAGTTTCGTAAATCAAAAATTATAATTAAGAACCATAAAAATATTCTAAACGACTTACATACGACTTTTTCTTATTCGTAGCTTCATCAATATCTATAAATTATTGTTATTATTATGCCCACCACCTACAAATTGAGGGCATATTCACTTTATCAATATGTTTGTAATGTGTAGAAAAAAGCATTAGGAACCCTATAAAGTATATGAATCCTTGATCAGCATCAAATTTTAAATCGATTTAGACATGTATGTCTATCTGTCCGTTACAATCATTCTCTTGGTCCTAAAGTTTAAAATACCGAACTCAAATTTGGCAGAATCATTAGAAGTTCTTGCATACAGGTTAAATTTGAAAATGGGTAAAATCGGTCCAAGAACATGCCCATAGCCCAACACAAACTTAGGACATCTCCTTTTTTTTTTATAAACAAAATTTGATAATTTTTTGCTTAACATCTACAAAATGCAAAAGATAGAGAACTGAAATTTTGCACAAGTAGGAAAGCCATTGGTGCACAATGTCCATCCAAAAATCATACAAATCGATTAGGCCTACGCAAAATTATACAATATCAAGTTTACATTTTTTTATATTTACGTTTTCAATTTACTGCTTCAATTTACAACTGAAAAAACTTAAACAGAATAAATAAAAAAATGAATAAAAATATCATGAAGCCTGGATGAAGGTTATTCAAGATTTAGCCTCAGCCAAATATAATTTTCTTACTGGTTCTAGAATAATATTATATAGAATAGATCAAATAAGCCATTGAAGTATTTTCTCAATTTAAAAAGTTCACTTTCTTCTTAAGTTATGAGAATAATTTTTGCATATTTTTATCTGTATTATTTTATATGTAATATATATTTGTACACATGTATATATAAAAATAAATAAATATTTATTACCTGTTTTGAGGGCTCTATTTTATATGAATATTTTATAAAATATCTGATTCATTACAAATAACAATTGACAATAGTTTTGATAATTTTTTTATTGTTGCTTAATTTTATATTATAAATTTTATGATTTATATTGTTGTTGCAGCATTAACAATTTTATCTCCAAACTAATGAATATTGTTTATAATTTCAAATTACCAATTTTCAATTTCAAATGATATTCCATAAGATCAATGTTTTAATAATCAAGAAAAAAAAAACAAAAACAATAAACCAAACGCTTTTAATTCAATATTATTTAATGCATTAATACACATAAAATAAATAACTGTATAAAATATATATAAAAACGTATGTGCCTTATCATTTCACTCACTGTTATACATATAAAGAAAGCACTATACAGTCACACACTCACATACACACTCACTCACATATAATTTTATTGAATTTTTTTTTATCGAATATTTAGACCTTAATAGATCGCAGGATCTTTAGAAACAGGGACACTGTTAATGTCTGTAATGTCTGTTAATGTCCATGCCATAACGATTTTATCGTTATCGTTTATCGTTTTCATATTACTGCTCAATATTACTGCTCTTTGAACAAAAGCACAGTATTGAACAGTATTTTAACGATCAATCGTTAAAATACGGCTCGGACTATTAAATACCCTAAATCACATGTTTATAAAGAAATATACAGAAATGATAATAAGTTCATATAAAAAGCCCTTGCAAAATAGATCGTTATATGAGGCCCTTCAAAAGTGCACTCCGTACTTTGCTAACATATTTACATAGACAGACAGAGGACAGGCGGACAAGTGGATAGACGGACAAGTGGACAAATGGATAGGCGGACAAGAGGACAAGTGGACAAGTGGACAGGCATACACGTAGGCAGAGGTACAGACAAGCTTAAATCGAATCCGAAAGTGATTGACTTGATATAATATAAAAATGGGTCTATCTCAGCTCCTCCTCGGTGTTGCATAGATCCGCACACACTCATAATACTATGTACTGTAAACGGTGTAGAGTATAATTATGGCCACAAAATCAAACTGATCCTCAAATCTAGTGTATTTAGAAAGCATTTCAAAATTGGTGGCCTTAGTAAAAGGTGAGCCTTTCTAGAAATTTATTCACTTTAAAAGTCTTCCTCTCTTTGTATTCAAATTACTAAAAATTATAGCTTTGGAAATAAGATTAATAAAATTTCATATATGGACATGTTTTACCCCATGGAGTAGAGCTACTCAATAAATTGCTCTCCCCTTCTTATGTTATGCTATGGCATACACAATTGAAATAAACATATATAAAAATATAAATAAATGATTGAGGAATGTACCATGAAAAGTGGTTCACAAAGTTTTAAGTATAAGCCATTTCATCTTTAATTTCAAAATCAAAATCAAAGCCTTTTGAAATAAACAAACCGTTTGTTATATCGATTAATTTTTAAACTACTCATGCCACCAAAGAAAACTGAAATAATTTCTGAATAGATATCACACTGTCCATCCGTCCATCCAACCGTCGAGATGTAGATTACAATATTTTTGTAATATACAAATGTTTTAGCTCCAAGAGACTGAGAAACTGAGCCGACTAATTTTCATTTTCACTTTCATTGCTCATAAAAGACTTCTATTTTTTTTTTTTAAATTCAATTTATAAATGAACGTTATGACCAGCATGATACTCTATAAATCTTTATAGAAAATTCGTATTGAATATTTGAACCATATTCTTCATGTAAATTTTCATTGGAAATATTTTAATTAATTATACTAATAACAATATCTAAAGCAATGATACTTTTGTAGGAAAATAAGTTTAAAATTTTATTTTTTATTTAATATTTATAAGAAATTCAGTCTGAAATAAATCATATCAAAGTTTTCCGTAATTATTGTGTTTTTTATGTGAATTTGCTTACTATAAAATATTTTTTTCATATTTCACATACAAATAAATTGCCTAAATCAAACCATGTGCTTATTATTAAACGCATTTTATAAAGTTTGGCCCCAGACGTCTATAAAATTTTGTACTCATTGTTCATTCTCATTCTAAAATTATTTCACATTTCATATTTTGTCATTTTCATATGATTTGAGTTTTTTTTTTTGCATATTTTCTCCTTTTTATTCGGTTTTATTTTATTTGGTTTTTCATCTCACACATACCACGCTATTTAGGTCTTTTATCCCATTGTATAATATATAAAATATGATTTTTTTCTGTTTTTTTTTTTGTTTTTGTTTTTTTTTTAACAGATTACGTTATGAAAAGTTGTGGCGTAATTATTGTAATTAACAAAAAATCCATAATAGAAAAAAGGGGCCAAAGAAAATTAAGAAGAAAACTTCACAGATTTAAATAAATTTTCGATTTGTCAAACATTTAAAAATTATTTTCATGTTTGAAAAATTTTTTCGAAACTTTTTCTAAATTTTCTTTTTTTTTCTGCATAAATTTTTTTTGTTTTTCTTTTTTTTTTTTTTTTTTTTTTACATGAAATTTTCATTGAAAATTTGGAAAATTGGTTGCGAAAAAAGACTTTCTATTAAATAAATACTGAACACTCATTTAATTAAAAATTGTATTTATATATAGGCAGGTGATGATTTTTAAAAATACACTGTAGAGAAATAACGACCAGAAAATATATATAAAAAAAAATATATTGAAATTGAAAAAGTATATTTAAATTTCAATAAGACATAAAATCTAAATGAGCTTATACTTCTTTTGCTTTTTTTGTTTTTGTTTTTGCTTTTTTTTTTGGTTTGCTTATTATAATTCTTTTGTGAGGCACAGGGCTGTCCAGTTTGATTATTATTATTATTAGTACCTGGATCTTCGATAGTTTAACTTAGACTGAGCATTATAATAATTTGTTATAAATACCTCAGCATGAGGATTTAAAAAAATATATTTTCAATTTTTCACTCTTCAACGCAATCTACATTTATTATGTGAGGTACATATACAAATACAATAACAACAATAACAACAATAACAACAATAACATTAAGAACAATAATAACAATAATATATAAATGTAAGAAATGCAGAAATATACAATAGAAGAGTAATGATGATCGAAATAGATTGAAGAGAAAATAGAAAAAACAGAAAAGCATTTAGCAAACATACATTTATGATCATTAAAATTTTTTTCGATTCATTCTATGCAACCAGCTAGCCGGTAAAATAATTTTCAATTCTAAATTGAGTTTGTCCATTTCACACTCTTCCATTTCAACAATTTCATTTTTGTACTTTTTGAATCCAAATGATGCGCACATTAGTCACTGTGTCGAGGATTGAAGAGGCAACGTTTCATTTACATATTTACATTTACATATTTTCCCAATTTCTTTAACAATCAAAATATAATTGATAATTCGTTCATAAAAAAATATCTCCATAATTAATGAATGAAGATAAATTTCAACGAGAATATCATCTCATAACCATTAATTTTAATTGAATTTGAATTTTACACAACTGAATTAACAAGAGAATAAGAAAATTTAATACATAAAGCACTTTATACCTCTCTCTCTCTCTTTCTTCTTTCTTTCTCTTTCTTTAGCACATTATCTTGCCTTATAATTTTCTAATTCTCTTAATTATTACAATAACAAACGTTTAATTAAGGCATATCCATAATAACTGTTTAAACAATTCAAGATTTCTGTTTTTTTTTTTTTTTTGGTTTTTTGTTTTATTTTTTATTTGACTTATACAAAAGAAAAAAAAAAAACAATTATTGTTGATAATAACATAGCAAGTACAGTGGTCATGTCATTTCTTTACAGCGATAGTTTACAACGATAGTATTTTTATGGAAAAGCTAATTATTTTACACAGAATAAAAATGTCCATTCAAATGTAATTTGCCACGGGGATTTGTAAATGGTGAAAACCAGGCTAATGAGAAACGTCCAAATACCGATTGTATACTTTTCAGACGTGACTTTTTCGCCCAGCGTGCTTCCTCTTTTTTCAGTTGTTCAATACCCTTTAAAATCGATTTCACATGAAATGAAAGGAAAATAAATGCATTGGAATGCATTGGAATGCAGTGAAATGCAGTGAAATCAAATGAAATGAAATCATATGAAATGAAATCATATGAAATGAAATAATAATGGAAAGAAAAAAGGAATTGTATGGATTTAATAATAAATGAAAGTTTATCAGATTATTGAAAAAAATAATTATCATACGTTAAATACTTACCGTTTGATCATTAAGTATGGCTGTTAATTGGGTGGCCAACATAATGATGGTGAATATGGCAAATAGTAACGCTTCAAATGTAAGCAATAATAAGAGTATTACAGTTGTGGGTGGTGTAAATGGTGAACATTGACGCCATTCATTTTTAACACATTCCGCAAATGTTGTCAATACCAAGAAAATGGCATGCAGCGATATTAATGCAATATAAAACTAATTATATAATATATAAAATAATTATATAATATATAAAATAAATAATACTTATCCATCAGACCATTTAATCAAAATAAAATGCAATGAATATATGTTAAATAAATGTTAGAATAAGAAGCTCACCGTAAATAATACGAAATATTTTTGATTTTTCTCGCCAACACAATTATTAACCCATGGACAATGATGATCCATTTTACGTACACAACGTTGACATACAGAACAATGATGGGCCCGTTCCGGTTTAATGCTACAACATTTCGGGCATTTAAATATCATTTGACCTTCACGATAGCCCATTCGTTCAATTAACTCTTTTGTAGCATTACCACGTGGCACAGCTCCCGGATCGGATAGCATAGTTCTTATGTGAGACGCAAAAGCCAAAAATGCCAATAATTGGAATATAATTATATTTACAGTGCTAAATACCAGATGCGTGTGCGGTAATAATATAATTCGCATTACCACAAATTCGGCAAATAATATTAATAGCCATGTTAAAATGACACAACATATTCCACAAATATCCTTAACACACCAAGCCCGTCCACCACAGCAACGATTATGTGCATCCAAATTTTGAATGGGATTTTGCATAGGATTATACATAGCTTTATTCTAATCTAATGTTTCCTATACTTATAATTAAGAATCTGTTTATATGTTTATTTGTTTGTTTGTTTTTGTATACTTAAAACGATATCACCTGGTCATCACATTGAAGTCGTTATACTGCTTAATTTAATTTAATTAAAAAGTCATAGCAAATAATAATAATTGTAATAATAATAATACAAAATATAAGAACCGTATAAACAACCGTAAAAAAACAAGTCCACAAATTGTAACAGTAAACATCTGTTAAACGTTATTTTTTACAGCTGTTTTTATCTCAATACAAACTAAGAGCGTGCAGCTTTATAGCCGCTTCAACGCTTCAATCATCTAGCATGCTGTAAACTTAAAGTATACTAAATTTATAAAAATGTATGCAACAATCAGAACGAAAATATTTGTATTTCGGAATATTATTTAATTTAAGACTCTTATTTGACATACTAAATTGTTATACCAAATTTGTTCAAGGTCAAGCATGTTTTTGGTTTTTCTTAACTTTTTTGCAAAGTGAGAAAATTATATTTGACTGAAGCCAAATATTAAATATCCACCATCTAAACACACTATTTTTGATAAATTGTAGTGTTACAAACATAACGTCAAAACGTTTACACTCTCTGGATAATTGATATAATAACACACAGTGCATGATGATTTAGAATACTTTAACATCTAACCCAAATCGATTACAATACACTTATTTTTTTTTTTTATTTGAAAATATCCACCAAATACCATGAACATAAACATGACAACAAGTTTGTATATTACTTTAATGTATAAATGTATTTATTTATTATAATTTATTAAATATATTCCAAAAATAGAATTTTCCCCCCACATTAAAAATTTAATTAATTACAATTTATCATTATTATACAAATTTGTTTAATACCAAAAAATTAATGACACATGCTCTTTAGCTAAATACTTGGATGTAAGTAGATCAAATTAAAATGGAGATAATTTGGCGGACGGTTCGATCAATGTTATTAAACCAGCTAATGATGATACTGCACCCAATACTCCAATA
The DNA here is from genome assembly GCA_023089585.1 of Melophagus ovinus. NCBI lineage: Eukaryota > Metazoa > Arthropoda > Insecta > Diptera > Hippoboscidae > Melophagus > Melophagus ovinus. The sequence continues at coordinate 2,176,758 of JAKKIB010000176.1, forward strand.
GTACGTGGCGTTAATTCCATATACCCGAGCGCTGTTAATGGTATAAATAGATCACAAATATTTTTAACAGTATCCACTACAATGTTTTTATGAGCCATCGCTAATGTATACGAATATAAAGCTACATGCTTCAAATCTTGTTTCGATTGCATCCGTATAGGCGTAATACGTGTAATACCACTTTTAACACCCGCCTTGTACAACTCCCATAAACGCATTATTTCATAAAAATCACGACATAAATTCATTATAGTTGAAAGCAGCCAATATTTGTTGGCTTGAAAGCTCCACTTTTTGCCATCGATATTTGTAAAAAGGCCAGTACGAGCCAACCATGTAAAATGGTCCGCTAACAAGAATAATGACTGAGATAATTTACTCATGGTTAAGGTTACACGTAGTACCAAATCCGAGCAATGAATAACGCGCAGACTTTCATAGAATAAATCTAAACATTTACCAAATCGTAACAATTTACGAAATGTACTTAAAATATATTCCAAAGATTTGAAATGCTCAACCAAAGCGGGACTTAAATCAGAAGTCTCCAATGTATCCCACAGGGCTCTGGACGAATACTGTAATAATCGTGCTATTTTATCTCGACCATTTAATTGATTACTTATTGTAATCCATGCGTCCATGATCCCGTAGAATATAATTAATTGAATATATGTATATAAAAGCACAATTATCAAGATACGTGTCAGTTTTAATTTTTTAATGTATTATTAATTTAGCGAAATAAGTGGAGTACAAAAAAAAAAAAAAAGAAAAAATTACAGTAACAATTATCACAAAATAAAATATCCGCCCGTAAAGTTTAACCAACGTTCAACATAAAAATGTTTCATTTTCTTTCGTTACATGTCAAATAGAATACGCATATATCAATTTATCGCAATGCCTACTCAAATACTCTAAATAATAAATGAAAATTAAAGTGAAAATTATAATTTTAATGTGTAAAGTGCTATATAAAATTTGAACTTAATAATTATTTACATAAATCATATCAACCCGAGCGAATTTGAGCAAATTTGAGCGAATTTGTTTGTTATTAATTTTAATACTTCGATGGCACAAAGTTTCGTTATGTTCACATCAATCATTGATTTATCTAAATATAGTCCAAAATATAAACAAGCAAAAATCATACATTTAAGCATTATAAGTCGTAGTACCTATATATATATATAATGCTATTAAAAATTCGACGTGTCCGTACTAAATAAATTATATGGCTTAATGTATATTTTTAACTCGGAATAAAAAAATAAAAATCCAAAAAAAAGCGAAACAAGGAAAAAAAAGAGAAAAACACAAAAACGAAGACTCAATGCTTTGTAGTTTTCTTTCGTTAATTTATTAGATAAATTATGCAATGGCGGTAAGTAGATATGTAAATTATCTTTTTGCAGACACATCAATTAATATATCTATGTATTCTACATAAATATATATAATATATATATATATATATTTAGCCACACCAAAAAGGTAAACAAGGTACAAAGGGTGGCAAACAAATTGTGGATGAGAACAAAGGTACCTTATCCTTTTACAGGAATATGGCATTAGGCAGTGCAATAGCTTCATTGTTAATAAATTGCATTTGTTACGATTTAACTAAAACTACAATATTTATGAGCTTAGTTTGTTTAAGTACAATGGGTGCGGCCTATCAATTTATGGTATTCATGTCAAAGGCTACATATTCTGAAAGTGGAGCCCTCTTAGATTCTGGCAATGATCTTAATTTAGATGGTGGTATTGCTGAAAATGTCAAGGATTTAATAATTTTAACATCGGGCACTATGCTATTAGCTCTATTGTCCAATTACTTTTGGCTATTATTACTTTTGGCACCAATAAGAGCATTCTGGATGCTTTGGGGTAGTATAATACAACCGTGGCTGACATCACAGTCACCAAATGAACAGGAAACCGAAATCGATGAGAAAAAGCAACGAAAAATGGAACGTAAAATGCGGCGAATGAGATGAGAATTTAGTATAATTATATCTAGTTTAATTAATTTCTGCACCTAAAAGAAAATAACCATTGATTTCATCCATTAATTTACTATTTAAAATGCTACATTTTAATTACAATTTATGATGGAGCTTATTGCTTAAATTTGCAACTAAATTTAAAACGAATAAGTTTAAGTTTTTTTTTATTGTTTTGTTTTTTTTTTCAATAATTTTAATGATATGCTCTTAAAAATAAACTAAACATTTTTAATGAAGTAACCTTTTAAAAGTTTTGCTCCGGATTTAAACCAGCTTTTTTCATTTCCACGGCTATGGAAAATAAATAATCATAACATTCAGCCATGGTTTTAGTTTGTTCCCATGTAGAGCCCCATACATAAAAGCCATGACGTCTAACTAAAATAGCACTGGCAGATGGATATTTCATCATAGCTGCATACATCGAATCAGCTAAATCCTTCTCATATGCAGTATTTTCAATTATTGGTACGATTAAAGTTCATCATAATGCATATAACGATTCTGCACCTCGTCATAAATACCTTTAATCATTTCTAAATGTGTACAACGAAATTCATCACCAGGCCATAATAATGTTGCCATTACAGCCGAACTGGAATGTGCGTGTATAACGGCATTAGCATTACGATGACGGTATGCCAACATAAATAATGGTGTACATTGACTTTTTGTAAGTTGTTTATAATCTGGTGGCAATTGTAAATCTTTACCATCAATATCTTGAACAAAAATATCCTCCGGTAAGATGCGCTCTTTTTGTACACCGCTCGGTGCTATATATATTTCATTACTAAAAAATTAAAAAACAAAAAAAATTAATAATAGCAATAAGAAAGGAATATTAAAAATTATTATGTTTAAAGGTTATCAAAGTGAAATTTAAATATATAGAAAAATATGGCTTACTTGTATCTAAGTGATATACCACCACCAGTTCCTGTCGCCCAACCTAAAAAATAGAATTGTTTACACAATTCCGGTATCAATTTACGTGGATGATCTTGTGGCAAATCTGAAAATATTGATGGCATTATGGTGTACACCTCCAAATAAGGTCGCCTTTAATTAATATAATACAAAAAGATTATTATTATTTAAATGAGATGTCAAGCTATTTAGTGAAACGTCTAATTGCATAAATAATTGATAATAATTTAGAATACTCCACAAAAGAGATGCTTTCAATTTTCCTTTGTTTTCTTTTAACACTTATTATCAATTAGATCAGTCTTTTCGACTTTTTTTCCGTCTCATTCTCACTACATTCCAATTTGCTTTTCATATATCAGCGATATATTATGCTGGTTTTCTACTTCACCACATACATTTCGTATTAAATGCAAGCTGACAAAAGTTACATAGAAGAAACGACCCCAGTAAATAAAAGAAGTTATAGAAGAATATAATTTTATCAGATGAAGGAAAATATTTAAGGAGGAATTTTTTTTGTGATATTTTTTTTTGTTTTTTAAGGAAACTTTTAAAGGACTCTAAAAAAGGAATTTATAAAAAATAACGAACTAATAAGACAGTAATGAAATAAATTCGCGATTTAATAAACCGTAAAGTAAGAGAATTATTAAGCGTGTTTGTATGTACGATGTTAGTACAATTCCACTTATTTAATAAATATATATTGCCAATTAAATAAATGTGCAATACTTGTGAAAGAAAAGAAGTAAAAATTCATTAGAATTAAAATATACAATGTTCTCTACTTTTGTATCCAATATCTTACTATTCGGTATCGGATTTGTCTTCGTACACAATTACAGAAAAACTTATAAAAGAATTAGAAGGCTATTGTGAGAAGCGGACAAGTTTCTTTTTATATGCAAAAGAAAGAAAATTAGAGAAATAAACATAAAACTTCTATAATTTTTGAATAAATCAGAAAAAAAGAGTGAAAGAAAGAGAGGAAAGAAAGTTGCTTTATTTAATAATATTACTCTCCATATAAATTTTATAAATTAATTCCAACGGGCCCCCTTTTTTGTTATTGTTGTTGTTATTGTAGTATACGTCTATGTGTAAATAACAACAAATAAGCAAACAAACAAATAATCAAATAATGAAAATAGAAAGCTAAAGCATATTTATTATACATCATACGATGCTTAGAGGCGACATTTTGAGTAAAATCTTTTATTTTCATAACTATATATTTATATATTAAGTGCATATGCTCTCTCATAGTGTGTTGACATAAGCGTAAATTGCATGTGTGTGTATACAATACGAAATATATTTACATGCATTAAAATTTTTAGATGGTTTTTTTTTATTTCTTAACAGTACTTTTATTTCTTATTTACCTTAGTGACTACGATGGAGTAAGAGTAAGAAAGAGAGTAAGGGAGAATATGCACGTGAAATCTTTTACTTAATTGTTACACACTTGCAAGCTTACAAATACTTAAATATGTTAAAGAAATGAATCGTACGATTGATACGACAAAAAAAGTACGGCCAAATAATAATAACTGTAAATACGTGTAACTCTAAACAATATTAGATAGTATAAAAAGTATGTGCAATATCTAAAGTTAATATTAATCATGTATGTATTGTCCATTATATTAAAAAATTTACATTAATTCAATCATGTTTAAGTTGAGAGATTTAAAATCCAGCACCATGATCGTTCTCATATTAAATATACACTTTTCAATTGATACGTAATGCTACGCTTCTAAAAGGAAGTAATGTTTGCCCCATTTAGTGAGAATAAAGATCATGTTTGTATATGATTTAATATATAAAGATTATGCCGAAGTTATATAATATGAATAAATATCTAAATTTCACATAGAAATCAATCTAAATAAAGTTGTTCTGCTGGCGTTACCCATAGATATATACTATAATTCCTTTTATATAATAACAATTCCATTGAATTGCAATATGTTTAAGATTAAATTACACTGAATTATACTGAATTTTTTTAACAAAAAATCAAACTGAAGAGCGATAACCAAGAAATAAGATTCAGTTATCTAAAAAATTAATTTAAATTCTAAAGTTAAATTCTAATTTTCATTGATCCAATATTTTTACATAATTTATGTCATACGCTTAAGAAAAATATACTTGACTAAAGCCGAATATTAAATGACCATCCACTTATCCATTATACATTAGAACTAAATAAATGTAATTACTTTCTTTTATTTATATTTGAATGCATATTGTAGCACATCAGAATGGCTAGAATTTATGTGAAAAATTTTAATAGTCTATCACTTTTATCGAGGAAAGTGCAACTTTTATAGGTAACATGTTAAAACTTAAGGTTTTACTTAAAAATTAGATTTAATCTAAGTTTTCTACTGAATTTAGCAGTCTCTAATAGTACTTGCTCAATTGGGAATAAACTTACGTATTAGTGGGGTAGCATGTATTAAATTGCATGATCTAATCAAATCATCTCAAGACGATATTAGGTCTGTGGCTTTGTAGGGCCTGTGGGTATAATTTATACAGACATGCACATATTTATAGAACTAGATTTTTTATCTCTTAAAGATTGTGATAAATTGTACATCAGCTGGTCCCAGACGTATTAGAAAGATTTCTATACCCAACAATTGAAATTTCGATGATAATTAACTATTCAAAATTTCGATTTACCACTTGTTAGAAGTGTGCTTATGAACAGCAAGCTTAGATATCTCACCTATCTAGACAGATTAAACTAATTGCGATATTTTTGCCAAATTTCAGTTCAATATCTTTTTTTTTTTGCGACCCGGCCAAACGAACAGACTTGTCTAAATCAATTCAGAATTTGATGCTGGCCAAAATTATGTATACTTTAAAAGGTCTCTAACCCATCTTTTTGGGTATTACAAATATAATGATAAAATTAATCTATCCCCAACCTCTGGATGGTGGGTATAAAAAATACTGTATAAAATAAACCCATAAACAGACAGAAAAGTAAGCATGATTGATCAAGAGCAAAAATACTATCAATAAAATAGTTATCATGTATAACTAATAGTAGTGTAATGCAATTTCATGTAATGTAATGTAATGCAGTGTAATTGAATATAGTGTACCCACTAATAGCAAGTGGCGAGTGATGGTGAGTTCAAATTATTCAATAACATTTACTGTCGCTGTATATAGGTAATAGTAATGTTAATGCTACTCTTATTATTATTGTTAATTTTTCGTTTCTTTTTTGTTGTGTTTGTATTTTTTTTCTTTTGTTATTTTGCCACTTATTCATTCACTCGTTCAGTTACTTTTGTTTTTGTGCTATTAACTTTTTAATTGGTTTTTTTTATTTGTCGTTACCTTTTAATAAGCTTCAAATGCATGCAACGAATGTTAGTTCTCATTAGACTCTCTTAAAGTGCACATCGTTTATTTATATTATTACTTTATAGATTTGTTTATGAATATTAAACAAACAACAACAAACAAACAAAAAGAAAAAAGTGTTAATTAAATTGTTTCCTACTCAATATACATGCACAAAAAAATATTGTACGCATACTCTCCGAAAGAAAAAAAAAATTTTCTTTTATTTATAATATAAAGAAAATGTTTCTTTCTTTTTTTGGTTTTTTTGTTTTTTTTTTTTTTTTTTTGATTAATTATATGTAAATATGCAAACAACGCAAACGACAGTGTAAAGTACATACATAACATGCAAACGCATGCTAAAAAGATGCATAAAGAAAAAGAGAAAAAGAAACAAACAAATATCATTTGTTTGAGTTGACTTGACTTGATTTGATTTGCTTTGAATTATTTTCGTTTATTTTCCTCTTTGTTGTTTTTTTTTCGTTAGTATTATTGTTATTGGATTTTTTTAATATCTATTTTTTAGTTTTATATTTATTTATTTAATTCCTCTTTCAATATTTTTTATACATTAATTTTAATTTTTTTTTTGCCCATTTTTGGTTTGTTATTTTCAGTTAATAATTATATATCTTCGTGTATTTTATAACTTTTATTCTTGTATATATGTATATATGTATATTATATGTATATGTATATATATGTATATTATGTAGATATTAAAAAAAAAGTAAAAAAGAGTAATCACACGTTTTACGGCGCTTGGCATTCCATTAAATAATTCATTAGAGCGTAAAAGAAAACTAAAAAAAAGAATTAAAGAAAACAAATTAAAACAAGAACGGAGTTATCAAGGGAAAATAAATAACTAACAGTAACAGTAACAGTAACAGTAACACTAATAGTAATAGTAACAAGAAAAATTTATTGAGAAGGGCGCAAAATACTTAAGTTAAAAAACAAACACAAAATTAAGTAAAGAACAAAAATTGTTTTTGCCCAATTAAAGGGGAAAAAGGCAACAATAATAATAATAATAATAATAATAAAAGACTACATAAAATAAAATAAAAAACCAGCCATAAAATAAAAGTTAAGAATTAAAAAAAAAATAGTAACTAAAAAATAAAAGAAAAAAGAAAAACAGGAACAAGGGAAATAGTTGAAAATGTCAGCTAAAGCGATACGTGAGGCAACCGGCAAGAATATATTAAATCGTCATTTAAGTGATTATGGTGCTGAATTTAGTGCTTGCCGTTTTGCCACAGTTAATACGGCAACTGATTGGTCTAAATTAGCTGTTGATCAATCATGGCTTTTAAATACAGTAAGTTAACATTTTACTTTCGCAATTTCAGTTTTAGTTTTAATTTCAATTTCAACTTAATTTCAATTTCAACTAAACTTTAATTATTTTCCTGTTAAACTGGTTTTCGCATTTTTTTTAAATTTTCTTTGTGCTCTTTTACTTTTTCTTCCTGTATTTTATATAATATTTTTTTTGTACTTTTTTTTTTTTTAATTTTTTTCTTTTGACTTTTTTCGTATGCTTTTTTTTTTATCAATTCATTCCAATTCAATTCAATTTTTGATTTGTGTCATATCTTTTATTATTATTGCATTTTGTGTAATATTGTTACGATGTTGTGCGTTTTAACTTTCCCTTTTTTTAATTTTTTTGTTGTTGTTCTTTTATTATTATAGTTTTACTTGTGTTTTCATTTCCTTATTAACCTTACAAGTCACGTCTGTCTGGCAGTTGATGCGTTTTATTTATAATGAAATAGCCTGATGTTTTTTTTTTCGTGTTTTATTTTCATTTTTAATTTTTTGCTTTTGAAATTGTTTTAAAATATGAAACAAAAACCGATGAATTAAAATTTGTACGAAAATAGTTTGAAATTTTACTCCTTTCCCCTCTTTTATTAGTTGGATGTGAATTTTGATTTTAATTATATAGTAGATTTTCCAAGATAGAGTGTTCATAGACACATCAATTAGACTAAACACTCATTCATTTGCTTTGTGCCCCTCTTTATTCTCCATTCAATTTTTCAAATTTCCATAAAATTTCGTTAATTGGAATCCCATGACCGGCAATACAATTTCACTAATCCATCTGTCAAGTTTTTGCAAATTAATTAGTTTGTTTTTTTCTTCTCGATTTTGCTTTTAAGGTTATGACAAATAGAAGATTAAAAATTCCAATGACTAAATAAATTATAAATAAAGTTATAAATGGAACTTAGATCCGTTTATAACTTTACTTATAATTTATTCATTAAATTTCCTATGTCATTTATATAAATATAAAGAATATTGAACGAGCGTTAATTAAATGACAAATCGTAGAAAATTTTTCAAATTTTGCTCACTGATTTTATAAGTGCAAAATATTAAGTAAAATTAATGTCAATTTTTTGTTTTTTTTTTTTACCGCTTTCTTAAAAAACTTTGGAAATATTTCTCTTGTCAAAATAAGGCATTAGAAGGTCGTAACCTGAAAATCATTTAATGTTATTGCTTCTCTCTGAACTAAAATACACCTTGGCAACGAATGCCATCAAAACAACATTTTGAATCGATCGGTTTAGATATATCACAAATCTAAATTCGTATAGTATCCGATAGTAAAAATGAGTAAAGGTAATAAATTGGAATAAAAATTGAATTGTTGTAATTGTAATTGTAATTGTAGTTGTATTTGTTGTACACGCAAAAAGCTAAATATTTACTTCATTGAAGATTTTTTGGTAATCTACTTTAGTATAACGAATAAAATGCAACAATGTTATTCCGATAAATTACCAGCAAGGAGCATAGAGCCATTCGATTGATTAATTGATTGATTAGCAACAATTCGCTCTAAGTAATTATTGCTTATTATTGCTTATCAATTTTTCGAATTTTACTTTTATTTTTTATTGTGATTTCGCCATTAATCACATTATTATTAACTCACAGATAGATACAAATCGTTTACAATACCTTTATCTGTATCTGTAAAATCATTTTTAGATTTACTTATTTTATTCACTTTCAATCAGGTGTTACATTCATTTTGATATTTTTTTTTTTTACTTTTTTTTATTTGCTTTTTTTGCTTTATTTTATTTTTTTATTTCATAAGCGATTAAAGAGTTTAAAAAATCGCATCGAAATTGTATTAAACAATTACATGTATAATAATCAGTTTAATATATAACAGAATAATTGATCATGCCTTTGCCTTTCTCTGTTTCATTATTTGTTTATATTCTATTATATAATAATTTGTTTAGCCTTTGGTAGTTAAACCGGATCAATTGATTAAAAGACGTGGCAAACTGGGTTTGATTGGTGTTAATAAAACATTAAATGATGTCAAACATTGGGTTAATGAACGTTTGAATAAAGATCAAAAAGTTGGCAATGCAGTGGGCAAATTGCGAAATTTCATCATTGAACCCTTTATACCCCATGCAGCGGTAAGTATTATGAATTATTTTACTTAAAAATCGGCTGCACATTTTTTCCCCCTTTTTTCTTTTTCTTTGTTTTTTTTTTTTTTTTTGTCAAAACTTTAATATTTATTTTCATTTCATTCCCAATAGTCATGTATATATTGTGAAATAGTAGTCAATTCTTAATCGATCTACTTTATCTAATCCTAACTAGCTTCTGGATTGTCTTGAAGATTCTCTAAAATATTTTATAAAAATTCCAAAAGCATAAACCTTAGAAATTCTTGCACGCAAGTTGATAAAAGTTGGACAAAATCGATAAATGCGATATGCCCAATAGAGTCTAAATTGAAATGAATGCTATTACTTTACTGCAAAAAATTATTGCGGATATTCAAGTCTTGATCTCAGCATGAAAATAGTTTATTACGTTTACCATATTTTCTTAAATAATGTCATTTATTATTATTGTAATGTATGAAAGAAAACCCATTGAATATTTAGCAAGATTGTCATTTTGCATTTTATATGCAAAATATGATTACAGGCAAATGCTAATAAATTTCTTGCCGGCTTTTTTTATTTAAGGCTGAAGAGATGTATGTTTGCATTTATTCGCATCGTACTGCTGATACGATATTATTTTATCATGAGGGTGGTGTTGATATTGGTGATGTGGATGCAAAAGCATTAAAATTAGATGTACCTGTAAATAGTGATATCAATGTAACGGATATTATCAATAAATTGTTAACTCAGGTGTCAGATGTAAAAAAGAAACGAGTTGCAAAATTTGTTTATGCTTTATATAAAACGTTCGTGGATTTATATTTTACATACTTGGAGATCAATCCACTAGTTGTAACAAATGATAATATTTATATATTGGATTTAGCAGCTAAATTAGATTCCACCGCTGATTTTATATGTCGCCCAAAATGGGGCGATGTAGAATATCCGGCACCATTTGGTCGAGATGCATTCCCAGAAGAGGCCTATATAGCAGATTTGGATGCTAAAAGTGGTGCTTCTCTTAAGTTGACCATACTTAATCGTAATGGCCGTATTTGGACTATGGTGGCAGGTGGCGGTGCCAGTGTGATATACTCAGATACAATTTGCGATTTGGGTGGCACGAGTGAATTAGCAAATTATGGTGAATACAGTGGTGCTCCCTCCGAACAACAAACATACGAATATGCACGAACTATTTTAAATTTAATGACCACGTCGCCAAAACATCCCGATGGTAAAGTATTAATCACCGGCGGTGGTATAGCTAACTTTACAAATGTCGCAGCAACATTTCGTGGTATTACAACTGCATTAAGAGAATTTCAACCGAAACTGGTGGAACATAACGTATCAATATTTGTAAGACGTGCTGGTCCAAATTATCAAGAAGGTTTACGCAAAATGCGTGAATTTGGCAGCACCTTGGGTATACCGTTACATGTATTCGGACCTGAAACCCACATGACAGCCATATGCGGCATGGCTTTGGGTAAACGACCCATACCACAAGCAACAAGTGCCGAATTTGCAACTGCCAATTTTCTACTACCTGCTGGTCAAAATTCCCAACCAGAATTACGTTCACTGGTTGGTGATTTTGCAAATACTGGTGAGTAGTAACTTAACCCAAACATATTTGAAGTTATAAGTTTTTTTATTTTTTTATACAAAAGCTGCTTTGTTAAGAAAGTTTTAGAAGAAAAAAAAACTACCATAACACAAATGAAGACTTACACTAAAATCATTATAATTATTACTAACAACCTTGGGCTTTCTTACAACATCTCAACAATAACTGTAATTCTAACTAATCTAACATTTTTATTGCATGAAATAAGATAATTTGAATACAATGTGCTGTAAGTTCACTTTTTTATATCTTACATTATACGTGGTACAGATTTGTGCATATGTAAATAACAGCTAATAAAATTTGGAATAGATTCACTATTACACTAATTGACTCACAGCCACTTATTGAACTGAATAAAGTCGGTCTGTCTGTCGGACCATGTCATATACATGTTAATTTATCGTATGAGGAAATTCATGTGAGAATAATTAGATTGGAGAGTGATTTTTATGACTACAGCTCATATAACATATTATAACTGATACGTAAGAGAAATATAAAATTTTGAATATCTTGTACAATCTCCACTATTTAAGATATTTAAGAGTCTATCGAGTTTATGACACTTTTGCAAAATTGTAGCAGTTAAATAAATTGTGTGTTGTTTTTGTTTTGGCAAATTTCATTGTATAACAAAAGGAAATTTTTTATATGAAAATTGTTCACACTTAGTGTCTCACTGTCTCTGTGATTAACTTAGCATCTCTTTCTGTCTTTGTTTTTTTCTATCTCTCTCTCTCTCTCTCTCTCCCTCTTACACACACGGCTCTTTTCTCAAAATCGTGAATGTAACCCACAAACAAACAAACGTATATTGTTGTGACTGTATGCGCCATTGTGCCTTATTCGTGCAATGTTCATTGTTGTTGTTATTGTTGTTATTAATATTATTATTATCATTACTATTATTAAATATGCATACTTGTTTGTTTATACCTTGAAACACACTATTAAAAATTAAATAAACGTCTTGTATGCCTTTCGGCCTGTTGTCATAAACTCTGGCATTGTGCCAACATCTCCGTTAATGTCTCGTCTTTGTCTCATTATCGTAATCGTTGTCACATCATCATCAAATCGATCACAACTGTTACAAAATTGTGCAGAACAACAACAGCAACAGCAATTTTCATCACCATCCTCATCATCATTATTACAATCACCGTCATCATTTTCACAACAACAACAGCAACAACAAGAACAGCAACAACAACAACAACAACATGTACAACAAAAGCAACAAAAATCGATTAAATTACCACCTCTTTCACCAGATAATCTGAAAGCACAATCGAATGATGTTGATGTAAGTGATAGCGTAAAGATTACGCGACAATTTTTCACAAATAAAACAAAAGCAATTGTTTGGGGTATGCAACAACGGGCCGTCCAAAGTATGCTAGATTTTGATTTTATTTGTAGGTAAGTAAATTGTCATTGCTCTCCTTTCCTTTCTCCTATTACTGTCTATCATCATCATTATCATATAAATTTTTCTATTTATATCTAAATTTATCCACATATTTTTTATAGACGAGACGAACCGTCAGTGGTGGCAATGGTATATCCATTTACGGGAGATCATAAACAAAAATTTTACTGGGGCCACAAAGAAATTCTTATACCTGTTTACAAGAAAATGTCTGATGGCATTACGAAGCATCCTACGGTTGATGTCTTAGTAAATTTCGCTTCATTACGTTCAGCTTATGAGTCAACAATGGAGGTCTTAGATTATCCACAAATACGTACCGTGGCCATTATTGCTGAAGGTATTCCTGAAAATATGACACGAAAAATTATTGTAGCCGCTAATAAGAAAAATGTAGCAATAATTGGTCCCGCTACGGTTGGTGGCGTTAAGCCCGGTTGTTTTAAAATTGGCAACACGGGCGGCATGTTGGATAATATATTGCATTCAAAATTATACCGGCCCGGTAGTGTGGCGTATGTGTCACGTTCTGGTGGCATGTCAAATGAATTAAACAATATTATATCCAAGGCCACGGATGGTGTGTTGGAAGGTGTAGCAATTGGTGGTGATCGTTATCCAGGCACTACATTTATGGATCATATTATGCGTTATCAGGCGGATCCAGAAGCGAAATTAATTGTTTTACTTGGAGAAGTGGGCGGCACGGAAGAGTATGATGTTTGTAAGGCTTTAAAGGAAAAGCGTATCACGAAACCACTAGTCGCTTGGTGTATTGGAACTTGTGCTCGTATGTTCACATCAGAAGTACAATTTGGTCATGCTGGGTCTTGTGCAAACAGTGATAAAGAAACGGCTACTGCAAAAAATAAGGCTCTTCGAGATGCTGGTGCTTATGTGCCAGATTCATTTGATACTTTGGGCGAATTAATTCAACAAGTATATGCCGAATTAGTTATAACGGGTCGCATAGTGCCACGTCCAGAAGTTCCACCACCCACGGTGCCAATGGACTATTCATGGGCGCGAGAATTAGGCTTAATACGTAAACCAGCTTCATTTATGACCTCTATTTGCGATGAACGTGGCCAAGAACTATTATATGCTGGCATGCCAATTAGCGAAGTCCTGAATAAAGACGTGGGTATTGGTGGCGTCATATCGCTACTATGGTTTCAACGCTGTTTACCTCCTTATGTTTGTAAATTCTTTGAAATGTGTTTAATGGTAACTGCTGATCATGGTCCAGCCGTTTCTGGTGCGCATAATACAATAGTTTGCGCTCGCGCCGGTAAAGATTTGGTGTCATCGGTTGTAAGCGGTTTATTAACCATTGTACGTGTAAAAAAGTGGTAACGTAGCAGTCGGCCAGGCCGAGTAAGTTAAATATTCTACACTATTGTAAAATGGTTATTTCCAAAAAAACTTGAAAAGTGTGTTTTATAAAAAGGGGCACAAAGTAGACCAATCTGTTTAAAATTTTTCATATATGTTTAGTCTGCCGTAATGCTACTTTTTACAAATTTTCCCTTATTAATAATTAAGGTTTGGAAGTTTTTTTTTTAATAAGGCATTAAGTAAGGAGAAGTTATAAAAACATTAGGATCTCGCCCATTTTTAACAATGCTCATTTTTGTGCAAGCACTGCCGCATATCTTGTTTCAACAAATTATCTCAATATCCCTCTGTGGCTTAATACTGAATTGGCAGATATAATGAACAGTTACTGAGTTTCGAGCATTTTTCCGTGTCATGCCATATTTATTTATATACTCGTTTCTACAAATTGTTTGAGTTATAAAAATTTGTAAATTTTTTGTGCATGTGTAAAATTAAGAGATACGCAGAGAGATAGAAATCAAGCGCAGTTGCATTTTATGTTTTTATAATTTAGGGTGATCGTTTTGGTGGAGCATTGGATGGTGCTGCAAGGCAATTTTCCGAAGCATACGACTCAAATTGGCATCCTATGGAATTCGTTAATCAAATGCGGAAAATGGGTCAACTTATTATGGGTATTGGACATCGCGTCAAATCAATTAATAATCCCGATGTACGTGTAAAAATTATTAAGGAATTTGTTATGGATAATTTTCCGGCCTGCCCACTTTTAAAGTACGCTTTGGAAGTAGAAAAAATAACTACGAGTAAGAAACCAAATTTGATACTCAATGTTGATGGTGTTATAGCTACCTCTTTTGTTGATATGTTACGCAATTGCGGATCATTTACTAGTGAAGAGGCTCAAGAATATATAAATATAGGTGCCATTAATTCACTATTCGTATTGGGGCGCAGTATAGGTTTTATTGGTCACTTTATGGATCAGAAACGTTTAAAACAAGGTTTATACCGCCATCCATGGGATGATATTTCTTATGTTATGCCCGAACAATTTAATTAACTATCTTCTAATCCTTCAACTGTGCGGTGTTTTACCTGATCTATCTATTTATTCAGCGTTCACTTATAATTTTCTTTTCTTAGCACTTTTTTACATAAATATTAATTATTTAATATGTGATTAGCTAAACAATGTTACATTTTATTGAATTCGATCGTTCTCTTTATGCACAATAAGTTGAAAATTAAAGAAATAAAATTGAACATAACAAAAATCAGATTTATAGTTATAAAAAAAGAACAAATTTTGTAGTCCATGGACTTTTATTAAGCATTTGCATTTCGCTATTATCACCAATTTTTTTTTTCAATGTTGTTATAGAAAGAAAAAAAACTTTGTTATGTAAAAATTTTTGTTAATTACACTAAAAAAAGTAAGTCCAAATTGTAAAGTACATTTATAAATTATAAATTGCATTTATATAAATTAATATTGTTTATATAGTTCTGTTTCTATTCTTATTATATTCTTCTACGTATTACATTTTCTTCTCACTTGTTGATTTCAAAAAAATTAAAAAAAAATGGAAATATTTCTAAATTAGATTATAGATGTACTTTATTGGAATTGCAATTTTAGTTGTGCAAAAAGAAAAAATTATTTGTACTAAATGTCGACGTCTTATTATAAAAGAATCTATGAATAATGAGAATAATAATTCTTACATAAAATTATTATTATTAAAATTAACTAAGTGTAATGTAAAGCTACATTAGCAAAATTTTGTTCATTTGAAGATATATATTGTGAAAAATCGAAATGTAAATGATAAAAGTTGAGAACCAGGCCTTTGAAAATATTATAATAAAATTGCATATCAAGTTACTTGCATTAATATTAATTTGCATTAAGAAAACTAACAAACCAATATAAATATAAATATATATATATATTTAGGTTTGTAATCAAATTTTGAATACCTAGCACTCAAATATATCACTATGGACCTATCACTATTCTGCAATTTTAACCAGGCAACATAACATTTACAGTTAAAATTAACTGAAAAATTTTTAAGTAAAATGTGAATAATACTTAAAGAACCAGAAAAATGAAAGCAGTAAAATAAAAACAGAAAACAGTTTTTTAGAGTTTGCCAAACCATAAAAAAGCCTCACTGTCTACGGCAAATTTAAATATCTTATTGATAGATATCTCAATTGATTGATTCAAAATGTCATATTGAGGGGCAGTGTTAATTTTCTCATGTATAGTGGGCAGCGGTTATATAAAAACAATCTCTAAAAACAGACAAAAATAGACGGAGTAAGACTAAAAAAGTGATTCGATCTAATTTAAAAATAATCACAATACGGGAAAACTTTGGATATTGCAGATTTCTTTGTGAAAAATAAACTACAAACACTATAATCATTATTAAATAAATGCCAAAATATATAAGTAGATGAACAAATGAAATATGGGAGCTAATAGAGAGATTTAGAACTAACACAAACATTAATCTGAATTTGAGCTTAATGAAACAGTGTTTTATATAAATTTGAAGATGTGTGAAGAGTGTTCGATTGAATAGCTATAACTATAGAAATCGAACCTTTTCGGATAATTATGTGAAGCACAATATACATCTTAAAAAAGCCTAGTGATATTGGAATAGGCATTTGACTTTAGGTGACTACATATTTCTTTTGTTATGTATATTAAAAATAATTTAACAAAAGTGTTTACAATTTATATACTCTACTAGGTAGAGTATATAATAACATTTGAAATCGCTTTACTGGTGTTTGTATTGGTTTAAAGGAATTCTATGTCGCCATAATTAAGGTCCAAACAGTCGTCATCGTAGGATAAAAGCTGTTTATTATCACAAGATGTAAATTGAACATCATGAGATGTTGACGGTTTATCATCTATATCATTACCATACTCATCTGTTAAAACATGATTAATTGCTAACGATTTATAATCTGGAGTTTGCTCAATTACTTCTGGTGATGGTGGCGGATTTGACACTAAAATAACAACAATAATTACGAACGAAAAATGTTTAAGTTAAGCATACAAAGACCAACTTCTTAATAGCTGGTTTAATTATAGATAACTGCATTCAATGTACATACAGTTGTTAACTGGAGGTTGCTGATTATCTATGGTATCACCCAAGAGCATAGGCTCTTTACGTGCACTAAACGCTGGCAATTCAGAACTTTGTTCTGTCAAACATTTTTTCAATTCTTCAACTTTACGTTGACGCATTCGATGCTGCATTAGTTTCTGTTTGTTTTGATTCTGTTGGCGGTCATTTTCAAAAATTACTTTCTTGTCTTCATCACTAATCATATCATGATTTTTAAGTAGAAATAAAAATACACCACCCGATGTACGTCGTCTTTTCCCATTCTAAATGTATATGTAAAAAATAGTATTAATTCCTAAAATATTATATTATCTGTATTAAAATTTGCCTTAATTGCCATTCCACCTTCCGCTTCTATACGCTGAGTCTCCTTATAAATTTGTAAGGGTAATTGTGTACCCAAAATTTCAACAATGCGAACTGCGAAACATAAAAACAATATTAAGCAATAAACGAGACAAAGCATTATAGAACTTTTACCTAAAAGATCATCTTTAGTCTCTTGCAATTTCATTGCCATATCTTGAGCCAATGCCATTGCATTCTGTTTAACATTTTCATCCACATCGGCTATATAACGTGCTTCATATGACGTAGAATCGGCAGAACTACTTGTCGTAGATGAACCTCTGCGATAATTTGTATGACGTTTTCCTAAACGTTCACGTGCCGATTTCCGTTGACCTTGATAATCATCCCGATTGGAGTGACGAAATTTCTTTGAATAATGATTTCTTGAACCAGGTATTTGATCATCATATAGATCGTCAAAAGAGTTCGATCGGCACCGCTTAAGAACATGTCGACCATTTACACAAGCACGTAAAGATAAATCATAATTTTCGACGTTGCGGTCATTGTATTTACTTGTATTTACATCACAACCACGCATTGTTTCGGTAAGTGCCTCTTCTTGCAATGCTGTTGTCCAGATATCATACTTTTTAAAACGTGCTTTATTTTGCTTTTGACTGTCACAATTGGGCTCTAATCGAACCATTACTGTACGCTTAGTACGTTTGCGTAATTTAGATTTATCAGTGGTGGTAAGTTTGTTTAAGCAATTATCGGAAAACTCATCAGAGGAGGATGCCGTCTCATTAGGACTATTACTCTCACCATCAAGAGCACTGTGTTGTAATGTATTACCGCTACCAGTAGTAGCGCAAGCATCACCACTACAACTATGGCTACCCCCATCATTATCATCAGCATCCATTTGTGTCGAAATCTTATCCAAAGGGATAGTCTCATGTGGTGTGTTTAATTTTGTTACAGTTGCTGGTCTAGGCAATGGTGTATAGCTTCCATCACTGCTATCAGAGCACTAGGCAAAATCCAATCAATATTGCATTATATTATTAAAAATTTTTATTTTATTATAAGAAATTCATACATACCAATCCTTCTTCCAAATCATCATCGTAATTATGCGGCGCAACCTTTGATTCCATTATATTTTCATAAATTTATGCAAAAGCAAAGTTATACAAAAAGAAAAAACTTTTTTCACATATACGTGAAAATCGCACAATTCAAATGGCTACACAGTTTCGTTATGCTTGTTCTTTTTCCTAATATATATTTTATTATATCCACCATCAACAGATGCGGATGTGCTAACTTTGTCATTAAATTTGTAACGATTTAAAAAGAAACGCCGACCCTGTTGACAGTTACAGTTACAAATACTGAAATAATTTTAAACATGTCTATCTGTTAGAGTGCCCGTATGCTTTATATAATTTGCTTATCATATAAAACGAAATATTAAACTCAAATTCGATCATTACAATTAAAAGTTATTGCAACCAGTTTGGTATTGAAAATGGACCAAATCAGTTTAAAGAACACATCGGCAATGTAACATAAACCGACAACATTTTTCTTCTATTAAGAAAAAATTTTTACCTTTTAGTCATAACTCAAAAATTCGATAAAGCAGATAGAAAGACAAAGAGCGTCTGTGTGGTGGGTATTCAAGATTTACCCTGAGCCAAATATAATTTTCACACTTGATTTTTATATTAGGTATGTTGTATATACATATATATATAATATTAACTAATTTAAAAATAAATTTAGAGATTTTTGATACCGTCAACTGAATGTATGCAAATTGGAGTGATCTCGCTAACGTATAATTACCATCTTGGTTTATTATATGATGAAGTCATGATTAAGAAGTAAGTGGTAAAACCACTTGAAAAGAATTTGATACGAATTCTTTGTCATTTAGTTGAATAGTTTACACGGAAATTCCAAATCAAATATATTTCATATAATATATAAACGTGCATACAGTTTCATATATTTGGAAAAAGTTCATTAATTAATTAATTCCAAAAATTTTTAAATTTTTTCATTTCATTTTTGTGCCCAGTTACTAATTTAAATTTTATTACATATCTTGAAAATTTGAAACATGAAATTATTTAATAATAAAATGCTGACTTTGTATAATTGAGCTATCTATAAATTACATTTTTTGCGTGTAACATCATCACTAATTTAAAATATTTTATGTTTTGCAACTTTGCATTATGGCATTATGTGAACATACCTGTACTCTGTGTTATTGCAAAAAAACCAAAAAAAAAAATAACAAGAATTTTTATGGGAAATTTTCATAAACTGTATGAGTTGTGTGTAGATGTGTGAAAATAGTAAAGATTGACAAAATTCCATTGTTTTCTATTAATGAGCAATTACACACAAAAATAATTATTAATCAAAAGAAAATCCTATGCATTAAGTTAATTTACCTTAACAAATAGTCTTAAATAAAATAGCAAAACACACAAGCAAAAGAAGCACGAATTGGTAGAAATGCAATTGCAGAAAATATAGAAAAGTTTGGGAAACTTGTTGAAACTTGTCTGGATTGTGAAGCATGTAGAATGACAAAAAATCTTAAAGGAAAAAAGCACACCTCCGCACATCCCCATTCCTTGTTTTCCCTAGAGTAATTATAGTTTCCACCTTTAAATATATAATTACAACTTGTGTACAAAAAACCTGAAAATTTACGTACTCCCGTTAATAAGATCGAATAGTTAATACGTATGTTTATGTGTGCGTGAAAGAATTTTGGGATATTTCTGTTATTATATTATTGTTATTAAAAATCTATATTAAAGTGTTGGAAAGTAAGAACGGTGTGAGAGAGACAGAAAGAAAGTGAGAGAGAGGTAGGAAGGTGGAGGAGCAGTGTTGGATGGAAAACGCTCCGATTATTTTGAAAATTTAGAATAGAATATGGAAAACGAATCTGTTAAATCAGAACAAAGTGGTCGCTCTAGACGTTCCAGAAGTCACAATACAAGTAGCGGTGGTGCTGGTAACGGCGGTAATGTAAATAACGGTTATCATCGGGACCGAACGCGCCATTCTCACCGAAGTAATTCACATTCGAAAGCGTTAAAAACAAATCGCCACAGTGCTGATTTTAATCCATATCAGACTACAGTGCAAATGACTGGTGTAGAAGACGGCCGCAGTGAAAGCCACGAAATCATTGAAGTACAAATCTTACCACAAGACGAGAATTGGGGAGAGAATACTACAGCAGTTACTGGTAACACATCTGAACAGAGTGTATCAATGGAAGATATAAACAGTGCCTGGCATCGTGAAAGTGCTGAAACGGGATTTGGTTTTAAATGCCGTCGACATCTAGAGACTTCGTTATCGTTTTTATTGGCTTTTGGAGCCTTTTTTTCACCAGTCGCTATGGTTGTTATGCCTCGATTGGGTTTTTTCCCCTCTGCTTTCGATCACCCAGAACTAACACAAACTGTTCGTACGCAGCTTTTGGCTTGTGGTAGTGAATGTAAAGGCCTTTTAGTATCATTAGCTGTACGTCTACTATTATTAGCTCTCGGTTTATGGGCTTTATTTATGCGTCGTACGGCTGCCACAATGCCACGTATATATCTTTTTCGTGCTATTGTTTTACTTTTAGTCACATTAAGTACATTCGCCTACTGGTTATTTTACATAGTCCAGGTAAAATGTTCACATCCATTTTGCATGTCCTTTTTTTAAAGTGTTTATTTCATTTATTGGCTGCATTTCCTAATTTCAGGTTACTA
Organism: Melophagus ovinus; assembly: GCA_023089585.1. NCBI lineage: Eukaryota > Metazoa > Arthropoda > Insecta > Diptera > Hippoboscidae > Melophagus > Melophagus ovinus. The sequence continues at coordinate 2,198,212 of JAKKIB010000176.1, forward strand.
ATGGTGCTAAAATCGTAGTGGAAACGGGTGGCGATGCGGTCGATTATAAATCCTTAGTTGCATATGCTACAAATTTGGTGGATACATTGCTTTTTATACATTACATAGCTGTAGTGTTACTGGAATTGCGTCACCAACAACCAATGTATTACGTTAAAGTAATTCGTTCACCTGATGGTGTATCACGCTCCTACAGTTTAGGACAATTGAGTATACAACGGGCTGCTGTATGGGTATTGCAACGCTATTACGTAGACTTTCCCATATTCAATCCTTACTTGGAGCGTATACCAATTTCGAAATCACAGCGCAATAAAATTACTAGTAGTTTTAAATATTATGAAGTCGATGGTGGTAACTAATGCTCAGCAGCAAAGTCAAAGTCGCGCTGTACTTGCAGCTAATGCACGACGTCGCGACTCCTCACACAACGAACGCTTCTATGAAGAACATGAATATGAAAGGCGCGTAAAGAAGCGACGTGCTCGCCTAATAACTGCCGCTGAAGAAGCTTTCACGCATATACGGCGAGTTCACAATGAACCAGCACCTGCTGTACCATTAGACCCACAAGAAGCCGCCCAAGCGGTATTCCCCTCAATGGCGAGGGCCTTGCAGAAGTTCTTGCGCGTTACACGTCAACAACCACGACACACTTTCGAAAGCATACTAAAGCATTTAGCACATTGTCTTAAACATGATTTATCACCGAGGGCATTTCTCGAACCGTATCTAACCGAAGCACCAGTACTGCAGAGTGAAAAAGAACGGCGTTGGCTACAATCGTGGTCATTAATATGTGATGAATTGGTGTCACGACCCATATCCGGTGACATCACTTTTCAATTAATACAAAACGACGTTTCCCTTATGGTTTCCGTTTATAAACTGCCACATTTTAATATTGCTGAAGAGGTTGTCGATCCGAAAAGCAACAAATTTGTTTTAAAATTAAACTCGGAGACTTCAGTATGACAACAGCAAGTAAATGCAACTGCCACAACAACACCCACAATTATAACACCAACGCACAGTAATATAACGCAAACATCATATTTACACGCTTTTGTATAGAAATTCCACTATTTTCATTCCATTACATTTCATTGCAACATATTCGTGGTTAGTACTATATCAATTTTCATATCAAAACGATTAAGAGTATCTATATATATATTATATGTATCACATACATATATATCATATACATATATATATTAAATCATTGCACATATTAAAAGATAGAATTTACAGAAGAATCAATTGACAATAGATGTAATTATATATAAATTTATTAAAAATTAATGTTTAATTAGGGTGACCCGTAAACTTAAATAATTAAAATCATAGCGTATTTTGAACAAAATCTCCTAGTAATAGCACACTCCAAACGATATGGCTGCATAAAAGTTTCTTTAAAATAATAGGTCCAATTGAAGTTTGAAACAAACAAAAAGGCCTCCTATTTGGTGAATTCTATAAAGTCTTAAAAAAATCTAACAAAGTAATTTTGTTCAAAGCTTCTTCAATTTTTACAGTCAAATCTAATTCAGAATACTGAGCTAACAAGCAAATCAATTACATGATCATTGGAAAATCATGTAATCATGTAGCCTTTTAGATCTACTTAACCAATGTATTTTTAATCTTCAATTCAAAGATCGAAATCGAAGATATACCAAATCATTTTTATGAATTTCAAATTAACAATTTTGATGGTCTAGAGAAATTCTATGTTCATAAGGAAGCTGGTTTTTGAAAAAAAAGAACAAAACTGAAACGATCTAGTCGGAAATTTTACGCAATCCATTTATGCAGAGATCAAGGTTCCGGTAAATCTTCTGAATAAAAGTCACCGTTCGAAATTTGAACTTTCATATAGATTTAGTGTGCTGATATATTGCTTTAAAGCAATTTTCAAAGTACACTTATACTATTTTTCTCACATGGAAACTTATTCATATTCATAAAACAAAACAAAAAAAAAAAGAAATCCAATTTTTTTCATTTGCATTTAATAGGATTCGTTTTAGAACCCATAATCCATTTTCTTGTACTATATGTCATCTCCAAAATTGTATCCTGTGATAAATTATTCAAACAAAAAGAAAAAAGAAAAAAAACTAAAAAACAACTCTATGAATTGGCCAGATAAACCCGATTCTAGATTGTTCGAATACACAAGATTTATGGTATGTTCACCGCATCCATTTAGCCCTAAGCCAAACATTTTTATCTATTGCTTATTCCTTTTCAAAATTACCATAAACAAAAAAAAAAAAGCAAAAAGCAGTAAACAAAAACAAAAAGAGAAGAAGGACTTGAAAAATATCGAAATAACAAGAAAGAGAATGAAATGCAGTGATATGAAATTATACACCAATTTAAAATGTTGCAAATAACTAACATGATCGAATAAGATTCAACCAAACAAAGAAGAAGAAAAAGAGACAAAAAAAACAAATCTAATGCTCAAATGAAACGATGATTATCCTTGTTAATTGTAGCATTTAAACTAAACGTTTTCCTTCCTTTTTTTTTGATTTTCTGTTTTTCTTTTTTCTTACTTTTTTTATGCATTTCTCAATGTTAAATTAATTATTCAAACATTATCATCGTTCATATAAAAAAATTTACAAAAAAACATATCAGTACAACGAATCGTATTAATTTGACTTGTATGAATATTCAATTAAATTGAATTGATTTGAATTGAGTTAAATTGATTTTAGTTGAGTTGATTTATATTGAAAGTGATTTGGCCAAATTAGAGGTCAAGAACTTTTTATAGTTGATAAGTGTTGTAAAAATTAAAACAATTTAAACAAAATACTCCCACTTATTTTTTTTCTTTGTTTCGTTTTGCTTATTCAAAAGAGATAACCTAACTAACCCATTTATTTAAAATATTTATATAAAAATAATTTCATATAAGTTAGCATTGTAGGGATTTTTTTTTAATTTTTTAAAATTTTTTTTTAAATTTATACTCTTACATTTTATTTATAATAATGATAGAATATGAAAATGAACTGAATATGTAAGAGATAAAACTGTAAACTGTAAAACTGTAATGAAATCGCTTCGACAATTTTTTACATTATATACAAATATAAATATAAATATATATAAATAATAAAAAACCAAAATATTGATAAGTAACCAAAATGTTTCCTTTTTACATAACAATAATTTGCTGTAAAAAAAAACTACAACAAGAAAAAACAACAACAACTATATATATAATGTTTTCTGATTTTATTTATTAAGAATATATAAACATACATATAAATTATAATACTATGAATAGTAAATACAATAAACTACCTACTGAGCTAAACATGTATAATCAAAACAAAGAAGAAGAAGAAGAAGAAGAAGGAGACGAAAAGAAGAATCGCAACAAAACACGAACAAAACATGAACAAGAGAATTATTCTCGATGCTCTTATTTATGTCGCACTTTGTTTGATTTTGTTTTGTTTTGTTTTGATTCTTTTTTTTTTAATGCATTACATTATTAGATTTGTAAGAAAGTTATTTAAGAAAGAATTTTGCTAAATGCATGTTTTATTTTAGAAAAAGTAATCGTTACAAATGAAAAAAATAACAAGAATATAAAAGAAAATGTAGTTTGCTTTTGACTGCTTATATCTATCTGTCCTTTCTGCCAAAATTATTTTCTTTTTTGGCTTTTTTTTCTTTTTTTTATTTGTAAAATGATTTTAGAAGAACAATTTTAAAATATATACACACCATGTATATTTATATACATGTATTTATATATATAAAAGAGATTATTGAATAAGTTTTACGTTATAGAATTTATTTTACATTTCATTATCGCATTTAATATGCCTCAATCTATGTTCATTTCTTTATTGCAAACTTGTTGAACATTGTAATTAAACATATGAAAAATTGTATAGAAGAAAATTTTAATAATAATCTTTTTTTTTTTTTGGATTTTTGTTTTTTCGTTTGCTTGTATTTCCAAATAATTAAGCATGTTTTGTAACTTTATGCTTTTTATGAAAATTGCATAAAAACAAATTTACTTTTTTTTGTACATAACGCTATATATATATTATATATATATATATATATATATATATATGAAAAGATCATTCATTGATTTATTGATTTAAAGAAGACAGTTTTCTCTTAAAGAAACTAAACTTTTATATTAATTTTTTAAAAGCAACATTTTTCTTACTTACGATCCATTTTGAATCGATATATGACCGTCTGCTTAAGTTGCTTGTCGTGTGATCTGGTTTTATATAATTTCCTTTATACTTTATTTTGGTCCAAATAGACCATTTCGTATCGAACTTATAAAAATTGCATTATTCAACATGCATTTAAAATTATTTGATATAAAATTTAAGAGTAGAGGAAATTGCTAGAAAATAGCATTTGTAAGCATTACCTTTATGTTCAGAATGTTAATCTAAAAGATCATCTTGTTTTTAGGAGTCTAAAATTTAAGATTTATGACAATTGCTTCGAAATTGCATATGAATTCGATTTTACGTTTTTTTTTTTAAAGTACATTTCCCTTGAAAGGCTTTTCCTTTTTCTGCAAAAAAAATTTATTCATATAAGTTCACTTTTTTTTGTTTGTTTGCTTAAGCCACAATGTCAATGAACGGTCTTAGGATAATAGTCGTTTCCTAACGACTATCAAATTTTGACTGGATTTTAATTTAATGCTAATATGCATCATGAATCAGACATACATGCAACGCACATACATATATACATGTCAAACCTATTTTAAATTTATGCCTAAATGTTGATTATGATGCGATGAAAAAAATTAATGCAAAAATATCACACTTATTTACATGTGTGTAAATGTGTAAATGTGAAAAAAACAGAATTTCTTTTTCTTTTTGTAACCCAATAAATACTGAAACTTTTTATATACAGTCAAAAAAATGTCTCGCTTTCATTTTTTATAATGTCATAAATGAGTTGATATGATTCTAACCAAAGCTAGGAAAGATTATGCATAGACTTTTATATTATGAGCATCTTTTACTCAGGTTAGCAAGTTTAATTTTTTATATTTATGTATCTAATAAATATTGTGAACCTTTTTAGCCAAATTTCTGAGCTTCAGAACTTCCTAATTAAAATTGCCTAGAAAACAGTACTATTAAACTCTTATTATATATAATTCAATTTAACTGTTTTCTTATTTGAGTTAATCAATTTAATGGTGGTTAATTATTCATATCCAGCGACTGAATTGTTAAATGAAAAATATTAAAATTTAAATTTATTTTATTAGTATAGATTGCTTATTGCGATTCTTGGGCTTAGCTAAAAAAGTGCTGTGCGTAAAATTCAGTCTATAATTTGAAAAACACATATTTGAAATGTATCATTCGACTTCCAAATAAGGTCACAACTTTATTAATAACATATTTTTCATATATCAATATTATTATCAAATGGAAAATTAATAGAAACGTTGTTAACGTTGCGACTCCTCGATACTTTACTTTCGATAATTTTAATAGTTCAAAAATTTAATTAAAAAAGTTTAGAAAGGCTTTAATTAAAGGATTGATACAATCCAAAGTTGCCGTAGAGATTCAATTTTTCAAAATGCTACTAGAATATTTATAATTGTGTCTATTTTCGTTAAGAAAATGGCCACAATTATAAACATTTTCCATATAAAAATACTCTTCATAATAAATAAAGTTTAAGGTCCAGATCTTTATCAAGATGTTTCGTTTTGTTTTTTTATAATGAAAGCGCTAATTTTGATTATTAAAATTTTCGTTAAGAAAATGGGCACAATTATAAATATTCTCCATAAAGAAACATTCTTCGAAATAAATAAAGTTTAAGGTCCAGATCTTTATCAAAATGGTTCGTTTTCTTCTTTTTTTAATGAAAACACTAATTTTGATCATTAAAATTTCATAAAATTATTTTACAAATTGCGAGCAATAGCTTGACAGTAAATTTGTATAGCCATTAGAAGAATAGGCAGGATGAAATCGAATCAAAATGAGATTCTGAATTAATCAGTTTAAAACAAAGTAGGTCAAAACTTTCTTACAATTTATCTGTGCTATATTATCGAAGTTGATGCCAACTGAGACAGAAATATTCCAAAAAATTTGTTGGGAATGCCCAAATAAATGGATAATCATAAAATTTTAAATTATTGGGGAATTTCGAGTGAATATGCCTACTTCAACTGCCTTGGCTTGTTTCATGTATCTGCACAAATCTACTACGTCATGCATTACAATTGCAAGTGTAGGGTACAAAGCAAAAAAAGAAAGCAGAAAGGAAATGAATAAGGTGATCTAGAATTTAAGTGATGTATTGGTTTATTGGAACGACTAATTAGAGATTATGTGATAAGCAAAGTACTATGTGAGATTAAACGGTTACTATGAAAATATAACTAAAAATATTATAATCGATTGAGATTTATTATTGAATATTCTAAAGTAAAATATAACTAAACAATTAAATTGCTTTAAAAAAAATAGAGGTCAAAAAATGGACTGATTTGTTGCAAATCTTTGCTTGACAGTACAAAAAAAAAATTGAATATTTGATTCATATGAAACTTTATATGAAGAATGACAAACAAAGGCATTTTATGGAGAGTGATCGTGAAGTTAGAATAAGCCTTCATTTTTTCATTATTTATAACAAAATTATTCTAGGATGATAAGATGACTTATTGCCTGCCATTAGATTTTCTCTGTTTATTTGTTTAGTTTTCCTTTCATACATGAGAAGACAAAACACAATAATTAAAAGCAACCAAAACAAAATCACAACACTAATAACAAATACAATACGTTGTTACAGTTTTATTATTGTAAGTATGTTTCTCTATTTGCTTTTTCTTTTTTCTGTTTCTTATTTTAATTTTTTTTTTTCGTAATAGGCAAGTAATGCGCATTTACAATAATTAATATTCTTATCATAATATAAATTAAAATTGATATTGAGAAAAAAAAACGTCCAAAATATATATAAAAATATTTGTAAAATAATATTTAAAAAATATATAATATTTTGTATTTTCTCTTGAGAAATGTGTTATATATTCGTTATTCGTTATACTAAAAAATAAAATATAAGTAAAAAAGAAAAAAAAAACAAATAAGCGTAAACACAATCAAAAATGCAATGCAATCAATTAATGTTAATTGAAAAAAAAAAGCAATTTCAATAATTATCAATCATCAATGTTTAGTTCTTTATAGCCACCATCCAGATATTTTTTAGTAGTATACTCAATTTATCCTGTTTATAATGCCTTAAATGAAATTTCGAGGATTTTATAAAGTATATTTATTCTTGATCAGCATCAAATGCTGAATTCAGATTTAGACATGTCTGCCTGCCTGTCTTTCTGTCTGTCTGTGTATACGTGTGTGGTAAACATTCTGCTGGTCGCTAAAAAAAAAAAACAAGAAATATCGTTTTCAAATTTGGCGGAAACATTGGAAATTCATGTACATTGGTTGGGATTGAGTATGAGACAAATCGGTTAAACGAAACGTCCACAGTTCCATCAATTTCTAATTTTTCGATAACAACTTAATATGTGAAACAGATATGAAACTGAAAATTTATACAAACATTAAGGCCGTTATTGTACAAAATCTACTAAAAAAAAAATTTTGCAAATCGGCCATGTCTTTTCGAAATTATACAATTTCAAATTTGATCCTAGCCAAATAGAATTTTCGTCGCAACAACAAAATTATAATATTAAAATTAATAAAAATTAAGAATAGTGACGAGAACTCTAACGAAACATATAAATAAAGCCCAAATATTAATAAAGGTAAATGATTAAAAACAAAAAACAATAGAAAAAGGACTTGGTAAAATTTGTAAAATTATCAATTAATTAATTAATCCGTTTTAGAAAGTAAATTATTTTCATTTGGCTGCAGAAATTCCTCAACAATAGCTTCAACCATACGCTCCAAAAGATTTTGCAATGCCAACCAATCCTTTTGTTCCGGCCGACTACATAATTCGGCATAGTATTTGATTTTTGGTTCGGTACCACTTGTACGTAATGTTATCACTAAACCATTTTCAAATGTAAATGTTATCATTTGATTGCTACTACTTACTGGTAATATAGCTTGACCATCTGGTCGGGCTGTATCAATACCTGTGGTCAAATCTCTAACATATTTTATGGTATATTCACCATTTAATATGGCATTGGGATAACTATTGGGACCATTATAATTGCGTAAACGTTCAAATATATGTTTTATAAGTGATGGTTTATCACAAAACAAATACGAGCAAATTGTACAATGATAACCATATTCATTGTAGATATCATGTAACTTTTCCTTTAATGTTTGATTATAGTGTGCTTTTAAATAGCAAATCATTGTTGCCAAATGTGTAGCTGCACTAATGCCATCCTTATCCAAAACAATTGTACTGAACATAAATCCAATAGCTTCTTCGAATGCAAAGAGTACGTCTTTACCTTGACTTTTCAATTCAATAGCCCGATTACCCATCCATTTGAAGCCAGTTAAAGTCTCAACAAAATGGAAGCCTTCCTTTTTCGCTATGGTATGTAACATTTTTGAGCTGACTGTACTGGCTAATATGTAGCAATTATCTAGAGTTTTATTATGATGGCATGCCTTATAATGTTGCACGGCCCACCAACCCAACAGAGTACCCAGCTCATTTCCATTGAAAACCTTCCATTGGCCAGTAGATAAATCTTTTTCAGCATATGCTAAACGATCAGCGTCCGGATCATTGGCTAATATCATAGTAGCGCCTTCCTTATCAGCTGTTTTAATCGATAATTCTAAAGAACTTTTACCCTCCTCTGGATTAGGGAATTTGACAGTAGGAAATTCGGCATCAGTATTCTGTTGCTCCTTTACTGGAATTAACTCCGGTAAATTGGCCACGTTAAAAGCTTGCCGTATGAACGGCCAACCCACACCATGCATAGCCGTGTAAACGAATTCTATATCGCCTTTAATTTGCTGTTCTTTATTAATTTTAAGAAACGTTTCGGGTATATAGGCTCGAAGTTCTTGAAAATATTTCTCGTATATTTCCGTAAATGGATCATGCAGAAATTCATTGCCTTTCAATATATTTGTTTGCCAAGAAGTAACATGTGGTATGAGATTTTCCAAAATACATTTTTGAATACGTTTATCATGCGGTGCTATAATTTGAGTACCATTATTCCAGTACACCTTATAACCGTTATCTTCTTTAGGATTATGACTAGCCGTAACCATAACACCGCATAAACATTTTTTTTGTAATATGGTAAATGGTACAAATGGTGTTGGCACCATTTGGCCAAAAAGCAAAACTTTGATACGACTATGCACAAAGACTGTGGCCGATAATTCCGCAAACCGTTTACTATTGTAACGACCATCATAGCCCAGCACAATACCTTTATGCCATTCATTCGGTTCATATTGTTGTTTAACATATTCACATAAACCTTGGGCTGTTTGAATAATAACTAAATCATTCATCGAGTCAAAGCCGGCACGCATACAACCTCTTAAACCAGCCGTACCAAAATTTAAACGTTGCATTAAACGCTTTTGTAATTGAGTCCAATCCTTCTTCTCGATTAATCCTTTCATTTGAGATAATGTAATTGGATTTTGATCCCATTTTAGCCATAAATGAATTTTATCTTTTAATTCGGCATCACAATTAATTGTTTCAGTCATTGTTAAGTGTTAATTGAATTTTATATAGCGACACAAATGCAGATATAAACAACAACACCAACAAAAGCAGAATCAAAAGCGCAACGTTTGTTCTCTTCTAAGATCACTTCAAAAACTGCACTAGTTCATCAGAAAAGTTCTTTCTTTTCCGCATCTAATGTAAAATGCAAATGTACTAATTTTGTAACAATTCCCTCATTTAATTGAAGATTCTTTTTTAATTTTTGAGAAACGCGATTATACTGAGTACGCATATTATATGTATCTATACATATATATATACGCATATATATATATATATATATATATATATATATATATATACATATATGTATATACGTATGCATTCGGGCTAACGAACCCTGTCAAATCAACTGTCTTATCGCAATAATTGTTTACCTCACATTTTTACATTGCATACCACTTGAATGCACTTTTTCTTGTTTTGTTTACTTTCAGCCTGCTAGAGATGGTAAACTTGACAAAATTAATATTCATATTTTTATATGCACTTTTCTAAGGCTATTCATTAATTGTTTGACTTAAAACTATTCATTGTTTACTTTAAACTAAAAGTTTTTACGAGTTATGGCTTATTATAACGTCAGGTCATATTGCTATTACAAGTCCGGAAGTGATACATGTAAATTAGGATTTCGACTAAAATGCAATGATTAAGTTTTAACGAGTGATTAAAATAATAAATGATTCTATATGATGAAATGCAATTTACACTGCCAATCGAGAATAAGCAAAACATACTTTGTAAAATTTAGTGAATTTGGCAAAATTAAGGATATCTAATTAAATTTGGATCGTTGTGTAGGCTATACACTTGAGTGTAAAACATATATAGGTGCATCCGCCGACCAAGGAAACTTTTGGACCAACCCGTGCAGGTAAATTGGTGTTTTGTTAGGAGATCAAAACGTATAAGAAAACTGTATGATACAACAAGACGCTGATGCAAGCGTCAATTAATTTTAGTTGAGTTAAAAAATACAGCCCACATATACGTGAGATATTAATGTTGCTAAATAAAACATGAAATATAAAGTTTTGTATTTACAAAAGTTTTAAACATGGATTATTAATCAAATTATTTCATTTTTTTTTGATGTAGCAAATGGCGTCGAAGAGATTTCTGTTTTTCCCGAAAACTTTTCTTCACTTTCGACTTGGCCTTGTGTCGCATCATTATGAAATTTTTACGTTTCTGTTTCTCCCGATTCGTTTTAGAACAATTCTCATTCTTACGCCCATCCCGATAACCATATTTTTCGCGATCTACTCGACCGCTTTGAACGGTAGCCAAACGTGACTCTTTGTCATGTTTACGTTTCTTGTAAATCATTTCGATGTTATCCAATTTTACAAATTCATCTCGCTCAGTTTCTAGTGGTCGCTTACGCGCATTCGTTACAGTTTTTTTAAGATTTGCGGCATTAATGCGCTTGAAATCATCATCAGTAAAAATACGGGTTAGAGCCAATTCTTGGGCAGCCTCTTTCTTATTGAGAACCTTAATATTTTCGTTTAACATATTTTTCTCTGGGGCGGCACTAACCATTTTACCCATATTGTTTGCATTTTTCCCTTCAACATCTCCATCGCTTGAGACCTCTAGTTCATCAATTTCTGAACAATTGTCATTTTCAGTGTGTGAAATATCTATCCATTCGCTGTCATTCGATCCCGTCCCATCATCACTATCACTACCGACATCACCATTATTATTATTGTCTTCATCCAAGTCAATTGTTTTAGAAGATTGCAGTAGAGCTTCAGCACCTGGTATACTGTCGTATACTTGAATTTCACCATAAGCGCGAGGTTTCAATTCTTTTTGGGCTTCGGTTAAGCGACCGCGATCTTTTTTATGTAACAATCCTGGCAATTGTTCCCGATAAAGCATAATCAGAGAACGTGCAGCCATCATAACTGATTTCTCCTTGTACGTTTTATACATGGCCAAATCTCGCAGTAAATCTTCATCCATAGCTAATGGGCAACGTTGACATATCTCTCGGGTAGCATTTAAACCAATTGCCATTACATCTGATGAATTTCGTTCAGTTATGAAATTATTTGCTATGGTTTTTAAAATGGGCTGAATAACATCACCGGGCACTAATTCATGGGCAGCTTGTGCGGCAAACTGCAATATTCGTGTAACTTGTCGTTGATGCGGTTGCAAAAAGCGTGTTATGTATGGATAGAATGAAAACAAGAAGAGCTCATGTATACCAATCAGACGTGATATAACATCCAGATGCATTAATTTGACTTCGAAACGTTCATTATTAGCTTGCAATTGCTTGAATAGGCCTTCTGCCATACCTTGTGGATTATGTATTAGATGAATTGCAGAAAAATTAAATGATGGTGCTTTCGTCTTTTTCTTTTGAGATTTAGCTGCTTGCTTTTTTAGCATTTCCAATTGTTTTTGACGTTTTTTCGTTTTCTTATTGACGCGATTTTGTATTATAGCGCTTTTTAAATCTATCTCCGCATCACTATCAGATTCATCTGAACCACGATTATTTTCATCATAACCCAGGAAAAATTTCAATGAGGCCACTAAAACTTTAGTAAATTGGGAAAAACAGCCCACTGTTGCTATAACGTTAACAGTTTTTTCATCATTCCATATGTTCTTCTTGTATAAATCGATCATTATGTCTACAGACATCTTAGCTGCTTTGGGATTAGCGTCTTTAAGCATTGTCCACATGAAATTTTGTAACGATGAATTCAATTTCATATCTCTATGCTTGCTATTCATATTTTTAATATCATTTATAATATGATCTTGAAGAAATACTCTTAAATGTTTGTCGGGGCAGCGTAGCAACTTAAAGAACAATTCTAATAAATCTAAGGCAGCTATTAAGTTCTTATTGCGTAAGAGTACCAAGGCTTTAACAAAACAATTACGCATTGTGGGCGCTAAAGTGGTAGCATGATTTGTTAGTAAATTAACCAAATGTTGAGGGAATTGCCGACAAGTATCCATATAACACTGAGCTACCTGCAATAGCAAGTGGAATGTAAGTTTGAAGAATAAAAATTATATGTTTAATTTATTTATTTAGTTAACTTAAATTTTTTACCTGAGCTATAAACATAATTAATTCATCTAAAGATTTATTCTCTTCATTAGCATTTAAGGCAAATACTTCTAAAGTACTTAGGAAATGTCGATATTGTTGATGAAATTCCTCCTTGTATGATTCCGGATCACGTTTAATTAAATTTTGCAGCTGTGGCAAATTGTTTGGCAACTGATTATTGTGACGTACCATTGTAACTATTTCTTGTTTTGTTTGGTTCTTTTTATTTACTATTTTTACTTATGATTATTAGCAAAATTATTTAAGATAAATTAATTTACACTCTAATACCATTATAATAATAAACACGTTTTCATGTTATTAGCAAATATTTATGTACAACTTAATACTTGCCGACATTAAAGACATTCATAATGTTGCCATAGCATTGTCGTGTGTTAAAAAAATGCAAAGCAATGATTTTCTAAGAAGTAAAAATAAATATCTAAATAATATTAGATGTGTCAATAATTGTCTCTTAAATAAATTTCTTTTAAATTAATTTTTCTAATAAGTTTTATAAAGTGCTACTAATAATAACAATAAATTGTTTCGCTAATTTTATAACCATAACAAACAGTCTTGCCAGCAATTAGTTCTGTTGCTTTCATATAGATTTTACGGGTATCTTTCTATTTTGACTTGGTAAGAAAAACATAAGTGAGACAAAAAGAAAAACAAAACAAAAACAAAGCGAACAATCGTTACATACTCTAAAAGGAAAATAAAAAATACAAATACGAACGGAGATTTATTTTCTTTATCATTTTAACTGTTTGTTTTGATTTTATTTCGTCCAGTATTTTATTTATAATTTCGCAAATAATTATGTCCATTAATTTTAAATGTTTACATATAGTATATAAGAACGAATTATTGCGAAATTTACAAACTTTGTTCATAATTTAGTAAAGTGAATGGTATCACAATCATCATCATTATCATCATCACATACAAATTAATTAATTTTATTTACACTTATGAGTGACGACATAAAGAAAGAAGCCTTGCGATGTCTTTACGCGCTATAAGGAAACGTGAAAATACTAATTTAACCGCCACGACGAATACGATTCGTTCGACTTTATTTAGGAAATCATGTAAAAGCAAAAACCTACCAAATAATTTGGCTGTAGACTGTTCAAGTACTTCAAAAGCTTACAGAGAAAACATTAATAGCATTTGTGGCAGTTATTTGTATAAACAATATAAATTATTGGGAAGGAAAATTCGATCTAATCCAGAGTTAGAGCAATGTTCACAAGCAATAAAACGACAGCAACATTTAGAGGCATTACGAACATTGGTACGATCAAAATCAGATAGCAATGTCCATACGCTTGCTAATAATCACAATAATAAACAATATCCTGTAGCTAATCAGCAGCGATTGAATAATTTATTGAATGCTAAATCGGAGATATGTCTGAAAACTATAGCCGCTTTTAATTATCAGCAGCAACAGCAGGAGCAACAATTGAATGGTGGCAATGTGGTGCAACGTAAAAGAAACTCTTGCTATAAAAATATCTTATCAACGGCTCGCTCTCATCGCGATTTAACGCAATCGTATTATTCGAATACAAACACTCGACGCCGTATGAGTGAAGGAGCCAGCTATGCGCATGCAACACGTTACAATTCGTTATGTACTCCGAGTGATATAACATTGTCATCGAATCATTCCCTAACGCCAACCAATCATGCGATACATTATCATAGAAATAACACAGCTTTACGAATTCCTATTATCGGTTATGAGGTAATGGAAGAAAGGGCCCGTTTTACCGTTTATAAATTACGTGTAGAAAATCCTCATACAAATGACTGCTGGTTAGTCTTGCGCCGTTATACAGATTTTGTTCGCCTTAACAATAAATTGAAAATCTCATATCCGCATTATACGGCATTAAATTTGCCGCGAAAAAAATTCTTTGGGGATAATTTTAAAACAGATTTTCTCGATCAACGAGTCCAGGGTTTACAAATGTTTGTCAATGCAGTAATGAGCAATGACGAATTAAGAAAATCTCAACTAGTGCGGGAATTTTTTTGTTTAGATGAACCGCCCACTTATTCTGAATCAATGGAAGAATGTAGGGTATGTTGGAAATTCTTACTATCTAAATACTTTGGTATTGTATTGCACTATATATATTTATAAAAAATTTATTTTAAGGCTATATTTGAGGCTCAAGAAGAAACTATTGCTCATTTAAAAATTCAGTTGACAGAAAAGAATGATTTGATCCTGGAATTGCAACAAAAATTGACTGAAGCAATACAAGAAAGCGAAACATGTAAAAATTTATTAAAGTAAGTACAACATGTTACTGGTTTGTTCGTTTTTTTCATAATATTGAAATAAAACTTTAGAGATTTAGATTTAGATTTTTCAACAGTTGTGGCACAGACTATACTCAACTTAAGGGTTTTTGTGTAGACCCACGTGTCATTATATCACATACCTTAAAATCATTTTTTTCATATCGATTTAGGTCGGTTTCCTGACGAATTTGCAAGCGTCAATATTCATGATATGATAATGAAATTCTTTACAGGAGTTTATTGCTTGGCTGTGGTTCATTTTCCCTCCATTTATAACTTCCCATACAAGAATTGTTGGACGAGGTTTATTCAATAAATAAATTCATTTAGTCTATTTACTAATTCTAATGTGCAAAATTCTGGGCAGTGCAACATTTGGAACGACTAAATTTACTGTTCAATATCTTACTCTCCTTTTTGGGTAATATTCGTCATAAGGACCAACACACGAGTTTAAATCACGTCCTCAATTCAATTCAGTTCACTGAAATTATGGTATGAAACAAATATTACGAAAATGCAATTTTATTGTATTTTATTTGAACTGAACTATAGAACCATAATTTAATGATCCTATGACCGTTTAAATCTCTTGTATTAGATGTGGGAGTTCGTTAAAAAAAGAATAAAAAGTTAATTAAAAATTGTACACTTAATATACACAATTTTAATCTCTAAAAGAAAGACATAAAATTATTTATGTAAACCATCTAATAAGTGCGTGAATTATCTCTTGTTTTCTTTTTTCTGAAAAGGAATTTTAAGGGTAATCACAAGAGTGCTATTTAACTTGAAGTGGAAATTATGAAGAAGGAGATACTAAAAAGCAAATATAAATCAGTGCAATTTGTAAGGGAATTAAAACAATTAAAAATTGGTGCCTATTTATTATCGATGGTTGCATATAAATCATATTTATTATATAAAGGAAAATTAATTATTTTTTTATGTATAAAAGTATTTATATAAATCTTTATAAATCTCTATAAAAATATATATATATGTACACATAGTTTTAAGAGTATATAAGTTTATAGAAATTCTGTTTACATCACTGGTAGCAATAATAATTTATACACAATTTTTTTGTGTGATAATTATAGGAAAAGTTTCAAGTATATTTCTTGAATATATTTTATTGTTGTAATCTCAAAAAGGCTATTGAATTTTATGGAATTAATATGATTATAAATATACATGATAATAAATGTAATGATGATTTTATTTTTTAAATGAATGAATGAATGAATAATTGATTGATTAAATGATATTACACTTATCATTTAAAATAGATTAAAGGCTCGTCATAGCTGGTGGTCGTGCATAAGCTTTTGGTATGAAACCATATTTACGGGTTTTCGGTGCATAGGACCATAACCAACCATCGACTGTTTGATTATTTAGATCAGCATATATCCAATCGCCACGTCTTACACTTAAATCATCCGGAGCTTGTGCTTTATAATCATATAGCATAACTAATTCTGTTCCATAACGTATGTCATCAACTGGTATGTGTGTTGAGTTATTTCCATTTTGCATGGATGTTTGCTGCTGTGGCTGTTTTTGGTGTTGGTGCTGGTGTTGCTGCTGATGCTGTTGTTGATGCTGATGCTGATTGTTTAAAACATTAACTGGTTGTGATAAAGAATTTAAATTGCCACCATTATTGCCAGCATTAGTTCCAGTGGCTGTGCCAGTACCACCACCACCACCACAGCTGACCGCACCAACATTCATATTCTCTTTATTTTTCTTATGCACTGTGCATGTGTCAAGTAATTTTTGTTGGGTTTGCTGCATAGCACTATCAGCTGGATAAATAAAGGCGGATGGTATGAAACCTTCTTGGCCATCACTACGTACAATCCAATACCAATCATTGTCATCACGATTTAATAATGTTACAAATTCACCTCGTTCCACCGAAACATCATTCTCATCTCTAGCTATAAATGTGTACAATACAATATAACGCCCACATGGCTCTTTATGAAATGATATACATTCTGGTTCATGCAATAATAAAGCAGAATTGCCGGTAGCATTTATTTCATTTAAAGTATTTTTTAAATTTTGCTGCGTCTGCGTATTATTGACATCTTCCAACAAATCTAATTTATTCACATTGATATTGGAATTGGTATTTGCACTGGCATTCGTATTCGTATTCGTACTCGTATTTGTATTTGCATTTGCATTTAAATTGGCACCATTACCATTGATTGTAGTGCCATCATTATTGGTAGCAGCTAATAATGGTAAATTTTCAGAATGATCTCCACCATCACGTTCAGTTCGTGGCTGTTTCTTTTTGACAGCCATCTCAACTAATTGTGGGTTATAGGGGGCACAATATGAATGTGGTATGAAGCCCTCTTGACGTGAATCCTCACCGATTACATAGACCCAATCATTCTCTCGATATAGAACATTAACAATTTGTCCACGTTTCACTTCCAATTCATCATCAACGCACGGTGTAAAATCGTGCAAAACCATCATTTTTGAATCAGGACTGAGGCCATGTTCTTTTTCAATGCCAACACGTACAAGTGTTTCAATGCTTGATGAGCCGGTAATACGGCCCAAACCCACGGCCACATCACCCGGTAATGGTAGATTACGTTCTATATTGGCATTTGTTGCTAACAAAAATTCAATTCAAATTAACGATTTTGCCATGTATCAAGTTATCAATTTATTAATTAAATTCAAAAAAGCAAAACATATTTGAAATATTAATACAAAGACAAAAAATTAAAAAAGAAAATCGTAGAAATTTTACAGAATCAAGTTATTTTCTTAAGTCTTTCGTTTAGTTCAACAGAAAGTTCTTTGTTAGTGTTACTATTGTTGTTGTCACTATTATTATTATTTATATTGTTGTTGTTGTTATACCTTTCTTTTTATCACGTCTCATACGTACAGGACACAAAAAAGCCATAATTATGAATTATTTTACTTGGCTGAAATACCAAAGCAAACAAAATACACCCACGCACACACTCACACTGGCACTCGCACCCGCACTCGCAGTCCCACTTGCACAAGCATACACAAAAAACAAATCCGTTCTCTTTATGGTTGAGACATTTTTCAAACAAAAATTTCTCATTTATCGTATAAACTATTTTAAAAGCATTATTATTCTACAAGATTTCCATTACGGAATCAAATAAAATTTAATTTACTATCGTAATATTATTACAATTAATTAACAATAACAAACGTAGTTAGGATTCCTAAAAACTTAATGATAAAGTCAAGTAGCATATATAAGCAAACATGAAGCATAAATAAATAAAAGCAGGGTTGTTATCGCTCTATACATTATTATTATAATTATTATTATTATTATTATTATTATTCTATTCATTATTTACATCATTATTATTGTAAAAATGATTATTATTATGATTATTATGATAGCGAAGGGTTTTAGCATAAATATAAATTTACTTATTTTTCGGTTAAAAGTGTTCAATTTCTCAAAACAAGAAAACCCATTGAGCTCATTGAGCGATAATATAAAATTTTGATGATCTTAATTTTCGATATTTAAACTAACATTACAATATCAATCTATTGATGGCTATATAAAATTTAATGAGCTTTCTTTTTTCGTTTGTTTTGTTGATTTTTTCTTAATTTTCTCTCCCTACTCACTCAAAATTTCATAAAGCATAGTTAAAATTTAAATGTTTATTATAATTGATTGGTAATTGCAATTAACGAAATTAAAATTATTTTATATTTTTTTCGCAATGTATTGTTATAATTGCAGGGTGTGTTTGTGTGTCGTTGGCAAAAATTGAAAAATTGAAAAAAAAACAACTTTTTGAAGAATGGTTATGTAGAAAAAAAGCAACAAACCATTGTAATGAGAGAGAGAGAGAATTTTGTAAAGTTTTTAACATATGGCAATGCCTTACTCAAATTTCTGCTCCGTTCTGTTCTCTATTGTTCTGCTCTGCTCTATTCTGTTCGTTAAATTAGATTTACAGTATACGCTTAATCTTCTTCTATTTGTTGTATTTAATGATGATGTAAACGCATGCAACATTATATTGTACAATCAACAGTCCAAATATATTTACATGTATACATATGTATGTACACATACACACACATATATATATATATATAAATGCATGCCAATATCGTGTAGAAAAGTTTAAGTGTGTTGCTAGCAAATTATTGTGTTTTATTTGTTTTTGTCCTCCTCGTATGTTTACATACAAATACACATTTATTTAGTTATCAGTAAATGAAGTAATGCCGAGCCGCAAGTTAGCTTAAATTACATCGTATCTATAAATATAAATGCAAATAATAAAATTATAGAAAATTCAAAGAAAAAGAAAAAAAAGTGAAAAATTATTAAATATTATGAGTGCATATAATGAAATCATTTATATAGAGAAAAATAAAAAATTATTATGCGTGCAATTCTCATATTTTGTGATAAATAAATGTAAATAAATTTTCCTGTACATTTTCGCTTTTACGCAATATTTCGGCAAACGCAACATAAATATAAAAAAGGCCTAATTGGTTATGATGATGAAATACATTTTCGTAAGGCAATTTTTTTTTCTATTTCTTTACATTTTTTCTTTATACAATATCTTTAATATTTTTCATTTATAATATGGTTATTTTGAGAGCAAATATAAAAAATCTATGAACATACATAAAAATAAAATTAAAGCGAGTACAAAATTTAAAGTGAGTAACCTAAAAGTAAAAGCAGAAAAAATTTTTACATAAATGTGTGTCTGTGGTACGTTAATTGTAATTGTAAATTGTACGTGGTTATGTTAAGCGATTGCGCATGAAATATAATACAACTAAACTTAAATCATGTTAATGTTAACATAATGTTAACATTAAATATTAAATATTAAATGTTAAATGTTAGGTATAATTTTATTCTATTCTATTTTGCTGTTAGTGTAGCCAAAAATGGAAAAATTGAAATTTAAAAAAAAAATAGGAAAAAGCTAAAAATTCTGTAAGCAAGAAATGTAGCAGGAATAATTTTTGCAAGCACGAACATGCGTAAAGAGTTAAATAACATTAACCA
The DNA here is from genome assembly GCA_023089585.1 of Melophagus ovinus. Taxonomy (NCBI): domain Eukaryota; kingdom Metazoa; phylum Arthropoda; class Insecta; order Diptera; family Hippoboscidae; genus Melophagus; species Melophagus ovinus. The sequence continues at coordinate 2,218,491 of JAKKIB010000176.1, forward strand.
ATGATTATCACATTTCTCTTACATTTGTATTTGAATTAGTTTTACTTTAATTTAACTTTTTAGTTTTACGTTTTCCTGAATGCCTGATGAAGATGATGATGATGCTTTTTCTACCATCTTGGCATGTGCATACAGTTTTTTTTTCTTGTATAAACTATAACAACAATAAAATAAAATTAAACTAATAAAAAAAAGCAAAAACAAAAACAAAAACAAAATTAGATTGTTGCATAAATTATGAAGGAATATGCACAGGCATAGCAGGTTATTTAATAAATTCATGGCATATGAATGGCATTTTAAATTAAATTTTTCATTTATTGTGCTTGTCATTTTTGTTTTATTATATTGCTTTTTAAAATGGATTTCATAAGATAGAATACATTTTCTGGCAAACAAACATTTAATAAACTCTACGCTTATTATAAAATGTTAAATTAATGCTAATTTAATCAAACATAATTCATTTGAAATTTTATGTTTTACATGAAAATGAAATGAAGTGTAATGAATTAAAAAAGTGAGTGCATCGTTGCTTGCTCTTTTGTAACGTGCTTTTCTTTTTCTTCTGTTTTCTCTTTTTTTTTTTTTTTGTATGTTTTTGTCACGTTTTTATTGTCTGCTATATACACCACATGTATGCCACATAGATGATGCCATTGCCTTGGTAATTCTCTTTTTTTTTTTTTTTGCTGTTAAATTTGTACTTTTATTTTTGTTTTTACCTAAGGCATTTTTTAGTTCATTGAACCCCACACTACAATCTGTTAACTCTATCTATTTATATATATCTGTCTTTCTCTCTCTCTCTCTTCTCTCTATATCTCTCATTCCTCCCCTATTAATTCCATATGTTTATTGACAACATATTTGATGGCGAATAGTGCATTAGAAATGAGGTGACAGCAAAGTTTGATTTTTTGCTTTTGATTTTATACCCTACAAATTAATTGTGGTATATTGCGAATGTTAATAATATTCAATATCTGATAATCAAGTATTATTTGACGAATCGATATTAAATCTCTCGCTCTGTTTATCTAAATATTTGTCCAAAAAATTTATGTCCATATGAAAAAGTGTAACTTAAGTACATTAAATACAAAATTTTGCTTATGGCTTCTAACTGTCATTAACTGTCAAACTAAACTATTGCATTTTGTATGTGGAATTCATTTTTTGATAGAGAAGGAAATCTTTCTAAAACCTTAAAGTCAATTAAGTACAAAGCCTAAAAATTTCTGCTCCAGAGGCACATAAATATAATTAAATGAGTAATGTCCATGATATGGGCATCGTAGTTAATTGGAAGCCCATTCGAATATTAAGAAATGCCCATTAAAACATAACAAATGCCCATTGAAATGTAGAAAGTTCATATTAGAAGAATTTTGGGCCAATCCATTTTTTAGATACCTTCTCATATAACAAACTTTTTTGCGAAAAATTCTAAGCATATTTTTCACATTGTAAATTTTTCAATTGTAATTTTAAATTACTTTCTTTCTTTCTTAATTCATGAATCAACTGATCCCATACCTTTATGGCGCTTTTACTGATGTCTAATTTTAATTATAATTTTTTTTAAGGCCCATAACGATGCATAAACTTAAAATAGTTTTTTTTTTTGAAACTTAAGGATCATCCATCCATCATGTTATCATAAGTGCAACTATAAGAGTAAACAATACATAGAGAGAGACAGAGAGAGAAAGAAAAAGAAAAAGAGTTTTAAAATTAGATAGATTGAGAAAGAGGCAGTTGGAGAAAAAAGAAAGTATGAAAAAATGATGGCACACAAATTAAACGATATGCATTGTATTTATTTAAAAATGTGTGCAGATAATGTGCAGATAAAATAATTACAATTACGATTTAGCTAAATATGCTTTACTCTACACCACCACGTTCTACTTGTTGTATATACATATGTGGGAAAGTGAATAAAATTATGCGTTGGAGCACGTTTTTCCCTTTTTTTTTTTTGTTTTAATTTTTTTTTTTTTCATTTGGCTTCGTCTCTACCCACGTCTAACTTACAGGGTGCAAAAAAAAAAAAACAATACAAGAAAAAATATGTAAGAAAATTATATTTGGCTGTGACCAATTCTTGGGGGCGACCAATCCCGAGAAGCACCTGCTCAATTGGGAGTGGCTCATGAGATGGTTTCTAATCCATATCCATCAGGGGGCATCATGAGTTCACGAGATCAGATCCAAAGATTTAGTTTGGTACCACGGGATCACCAGTTTCATATTTGCCCATGTGGTGATGTTGGAGTTGGCTTCGTGGGGGCTGTGGTGTCCATGTCGCGGACGTAGCTCGACCTATTATGTTTATACCACTATTATAGTTTTTGTCGAGCAGGGTGCCATTTCCCGAATAAAATGGCTAGCTGGGTAGGCTTATCGGGCTAATTTAATCTAAGCCAAGGGGTTTTAAGAAGGCCCCGAATCCTTACACCAAGGATTAAGCTAACTAGATGAGGTGCAATAGTGGCTTTAAATTGGAAGCTAGTCGGGACGGTGGCATGCACTTTGTGACGTGTCTACCAACGCTAGCTATCATAAGTATGTTTATACCATGCATTTGAGCCTTCCAGGCAGGTATGCATGTAAAACACTAACTGTACTGTGACCAATTCTTAGATACCCACCACCCATCAGATACTATGATTTTATAATTCAGAGCCTGTTTCAGTCTTTTCAGTAGTAAATAGAAAATGTATTAACTTAAAAAAGTGAAAATTTGGCCTTGGATAATATCGCGTAGGCGTCGCTAATATGAATTATTTTTGGACAGACTTTATGGTAAAATATCTGCTTCCTTTTGCCGTTTAAGGATGACCAAGCAAAAAAAAAAAACTATCAAATTTTGCTTAAAAAAAATTAAGTGTTTTCAGTTTATGCTGCACTGTGGGCGTGACCTCCTAACAATTTTGCCAATTTTCATTCGCAACTAGCTTACAAGAACTTCCAATGATTGTGCTAAATTTCAGCTTAATATCTCAAATATTAAGACCAGGAGAATGTTTAAAACAGACAGACAGACAGTGCAGATGGACAGAATGGTCAGACGGAGAAGCCTGCCTAAATCGTTTCAGAATTTGATGCTTATCAAGTATTAATATATTTTATAGGGTCTCCAATACTTCCTTCTAGGCATTACAAATATGATAACAAAGTGAATATACCCCCAACTTCTCGGTAGTAGATATACAAAGGAAACAGAAATAAACAAACAAAAAGGTAAACAAATAAAAATAATGATAAACAAGTTGTATAACAACTTTTTCGTAAATAGTCAAGCCAAACAACTAAATATATTACATTTTGGCTAAGGCCAAATCTTAAATACCTTCATCCATCATCCATCACATCACCATCAGCCATCAACCATCAACTATCATCCATCATTTGTCATCCAATCAGACGCCAAATTGCTTTATGTTCATTTTATGAGTAATAAGAAGAAATTTAGTAATTTATGTTCTTAAAGAAAATTCAAGAAAAATTTCTTAGCTTAGAGTTTATAGTGGGCGTGTCTCTTACTTGATTTTCTTTATTTTCTATATCAATCCAATCCAGTGAAATTGTCAATTTACAAATCATTATCTTAATTTTTAATTTTTTAATGAGTTACATATTTACAGGTACTGATATGGACAGACAGACATGACTACATCGTTTTAGTATGTTTGATGTTGTATATTTGCCATATAAATTGGCATTTCCTTTTGAAAAGTACAAATGTTTTAATAAAATTACTGTGCCTTCCACCATCCAACTAGTGGAGTGCCAAGTAGCAAAAAAAAAAAAAAAGCACATACAGATGAAAAAAAAGGCTTACCATAAAAGTATGAAATGACGCCAAAATTTGCCCGTCTTTATTTAAATATACTTTAAATGTCGTTTATGTCAATCATTCCAATAAGAAAGTGACACGATAAAAAAAAATGTCTTTTAAGAAAATGCAAAAGAAAACATTATGGTAGACCAATATTAATTATATTTTAAATATTCTATATCGATTTGTTATAATGGCCAGGAAAAGGAGAAAGTCTAAAAAATAAGAAATCTTAAATGGGAAAAATTTTGGAGCAAACCATCATATTTCACTAATGATGAAATTTCAGAGCAAAAAAACAAAATTTGTCTTGCTAACTATAAACTGATTTCTATGGAACGCTAGAACGAGAAAAGGTTAAAAAAAAAAACATTGTTTTGCATATTTCATATTTTCTATGTAAGGAACTAGTGGAAGAGTGAATTGATGAATGATTTTAAATTGACTTAACATACGAAGTATTCATAAAAATGAAAACGATCAAGGCAAATTTAATTTTCTTAAAACATTTTTATTAAGTATGCCCAAACTTTCTGTTTAAGTAAAAATGAAGATTTCTTACCAAAATTATCCAAGGACTTGTCAAACAATGAAGCTTACTTCTGTACATTTCAAATCTAAACATATTTTTATTTCAATTATAAATTGTAATTTTTGAGATATTATAGTGAAATCGAATACATGTCACTGTTCTTAAAATGGGTAATGCCATTTTTGAAAGAATCCAATTTGACAAATTTCGCCGAAAGTTGGTCGCCGAAATATCACTAATCGTTTACGATTGGATCTCATTCTATAATTTAAATTTCGCATAATTTTACATGTAAGAAGTAATCTCTCATTACATTTATTTATTTTGTATGTTTAATTTGGGCGCGTGGTGTAATTTCCTAATAGAAATGAATGGTATAACTTAGAACTATTTGCTCTTGCTGGTCTGGTCTCTCTTGCCCCACTTGAAGTACAAGATCCTTTAGATATTTGTAAAATCTAGAACAACCCGAGATAGACCCGACTTAGAAGCATATTCTGAAATGACTTAAACATATCTGTGCGTCCGTTTCATGTACACTTTCTTAAGCATCGAAGTGAATCATTTTGACGACAACTTTTAGAAAAAAAAATCGTTAAATGTACAATTTTGAATAAAAATTAAAATTTAAATTAAAATAAAAATTAAAAATTACTCTGATTTTTTTTCTAACGTTTTCTACGTCTCAGTCATTTTCTTGACTTATTTATTGGATTAAGCAGCATAGTCTGGTGTAGAGTATTTTAAGATTGATCACAACTCATTTATTTATCTTTTATTTATCTTTATTAAGCTTTATAAAATCCAATTTTCGTATCCTTATACAATTTACAATCCTTTAATTGGAATGACTCTAAAAAATATCCTTTGAATTTTTCTAATATCGCTACATATCGTTTTGGCGTGGTGAATGTAAAATCATATCGTCAATCGTAATTCAATCGTAAATCGTATGATCAATAAATTTATCATAACTGAACAAATATAATACACCTGAATTATTACAAGTAAACGTTATAAAGAAATTGTATATTAAAATGCAATCATTTTTAGTATTCTCATAAATATTATCGTATTAATTCTGTAATATCTAAATTTACTTCTTTAAATAAACGTCAAAACTTTTACTTGTATTTGTATATTTAATAAATGTATATGTATATCTAATATTCAATTATTACATAACGGTAGTTATTAGATTTATATGCAGCAAGAAAAGTACGAGAACAATTGGAGTAAGAAAGTAAGAGATTACAAGAGATAGAAAAAAGTAAAAAGTAAAAAGTAAAAATTGAGAAAGTTATATGCGTACTCGAATACAAATACGAATTTGCACGATTTCAATAACGTCTACGACGTCACTCAATATCTCTCTAATTTAGCATATAATTTAAGATGGTTGACAATTTTCTATAATATCTATTATTTTTACAGCAAAATTGTACATAATTTTATAAACTGTCATAACAATATTTTAAATCTTGATTTGGAATCATTTAAACTTGATAAAAATAGAATTTTCTTTAAATGCATATGAAATTTTGTTATAAATGATTTCAAAAGAAGAAAGTAAAAATTTCAAGGCATACAGAAGTTAATGTCCATGGACAATAAATAACAACCAAATAACTTAAAAGCCAATAGGCATAGGCATATTTTTGCTAGGCTTTCATCTAGAATTTCCATTATCTTTTATCGCTTATGATTTATCTTGATGTGGCTGGCTACATTTATCAATATCGAACAATTCATGTCATTATTCAATTCAATAAAAGACAAAAAAATGAGAGAAAAGAAAAACAGATATGACCGATTACACTGTAGATTTATTGAGTAACGTGATTATCATATTTATATATTTACAAGTGTATGCCCCTGCTCTTACTCTTTTACTCAGAAAATAAATTTATTCTATCTAAGTCTTATTTGCTTAAGGGCAACAACTTAGTAAATAAACTTGCATTGTCTTTGTTGTTTTTGTTTTGTTTTTTTTTTGGTTTGTTTTTTGTTTGTTTTTTTTTTTTTTGTAATTTTTTCTTATTTTATACATGAGTAAAACAAAGAAGTAACAATAATAATAAAAATAAATGAAAATAAAATAGCAATGAACAGCAAAAGTAGACATAAATAAAAACAAAATCACAGGCAATGTACTTGAATTGGGCCAAGGATAATGTCCGTATAAAATGCATAACACAAAATGCGTATAAAATAATTATTCTATAAAATAAATATTTATTTATATATAATATAAATATTATTTTTAATTATTTTTAATTATAAATATTTCAGTTAATTTTTGGTTTTACTTTTTTTAATTGCTCTTGTTTTCCTTTCTATCGTATGAATTGCATTTAACAATAAATTTTTATATTTATTGCTGTAGTTTTCAATTATGCATAAAATTATACATTTATTAATAATAATAATAATTTTTTTTATAATTTTTGTAAAATTATTTTCACAATAATATTCATTATTATTTTGTGTAAATTTTGTGTAAATTTTGTGTAAATTCTTGTTACATTCAATTGATGCAATTTGAAGTTACAGCATAAAATAAAAACAAGAAAAAAGAAAAGAAAAAAAAAAAAAGAAAAAAAACTTCAGAATCTATTGCTGTCGCTATATGTCACTTTGGCCATTGTCTGACAATTTGTTTAACATTTGATAAAGATCCCTTGAAATTAAAAGTAAATTTAATAGATCACCTTGTAATTTGATTTGTTAGGCTTTTTTCTATAAATTTTTACTTTCCCAATAAGGTTCAAAATATCAATTAGAATCAATGAATTGTTAAAAAATTTTCTGTTAGCATTCTACATAAAATTACGAAAATGCTTCAAAAATATCGACGCTTCTTGTTTCTTTTATTAATTTTGTTTTTTTTTTTTTTTATTTATTTCACCATGAGTTTTATAGTTATATGAAATAATAATGATTTTATTTGAGTAGTAAATGAATTCAATGATTTAATATCGCTAGATAAGTGATAAAGATTTGGTCTCAATCGAATTTGATTATTTCAATTGTTTTTATTGTAATATAAATTTCATAATAAATTGCGTAGTTTTCAGACAGTTTCATTCATTCTTAAAAATGTAATGTGTGTTAATATATCACGTCACAAAATAAGTTAGCGATCTAACAATTAAAAAGACAAAGCAAACAAAAAATTTACTTATTTACTTTGTTCGTCATTTTTTTTTTTTTTTTATTAGAGCAGAATTAGTAGGCCTACTAAAAAGTCTACTAAAAATTCTTTTTAGTTGCTGTGGGTGCTTGAGGGCATTTATTCTAAACGATGTAGAACTTTCTTGTGCTGCAAAAGAGGCCGGCCACGTTTTTCATTCATTTTAACAACTCGCGCTTTAACTGTTATAAATAATATTGATGCTATATTGATAATATTGAAGCTTGAGTAATTGAAACAATCAGTTCCCAAATAATAATTATAATATTCATGATATCTTTTGTTGTCCATTTCTTCATATTAATTCATTTCATTTTCTTTCAGCCTTTTAAGGTCCCTGTAACAATTGTCAATTTTTTTAAGCTAAAAAAACTTTGTTAATTGTTCTAGCGGACAGATTTGATTAAGGTACTATTTCACTGCAAATAGCATTTTTTTCCTCCCTTGTTTGAAGGGATCTATTACACTCAAATTGTGTGTAATAGATACCTGACGAATCTGATTAGCAAAGACCCAAATTGTAATATACAGCAGAGCCTTGTTAACTGCTTAACAGAATTCTGTTAAATGTAGTCTTGGAATGCTTTTGATAAATTTGGTATATTAAATAAATTTTTTTTAAAAATTTTTATAGAGAAATGTAAACAAAATTCATATTATTTTAATTTGTTAAAATTTTTAGTAAGAGACTATTTTTAGTGTGCAAATTATTAGATTGAAAAAGTCAAAGTTTACCAGGCCACTTTGACCAAAATCGTTTTTTTCTATCAGACATGTCGATGTGATCTCGATTTTTCATTGTTTGCGATTTTGAAAAAAAATTCACTTTTTTACATTATTCAAGTACATTACCATAACAAAGTAAAGTTAGAGTGGGCGGTACAGTTCAACTAAATACTGAGCCACTCAAATGTTACCATGGTATGGATCTATGGAGGATTATCTCTCTAAATTTATATCAGATATTTATATCAGATGTGATCTTAATTTGAAAATGTATTCTATAATTTGAAAATCGATTGTAACAATTTTACAGATATATCATTGGAAATTAGATGAACATTAGCATTAACAATAACGGTACATTTTATGTGGCGTCCCAATCAAATTTTTTAAATAGCAAAATTATTGAACAACATCATGTAATTTTTTTGTTTTTTTTCTTTTTTTGTTCTTTTCAATTTTTTCAAATCGATAGAATAACGCATGCGTTTTATGCTTGCAACTACATTAATGGACATTCAATATTTTTATTTATATGTACATACACATAAAACATAAAACAAATAAAAAAAAAACATGGAAATACTTTTGGCGCCATTTGTTAGTTACACATAAACCTGCAAATAAACCTGCATGCACATAAAATTTTTGTACATTCAATACAACAACAATAATTACACTAACCATAATAAGTGTGCGTATTGGAACTATTTAAAATTATTTAAAATTAAAAATTTTTTTTTTTAAAATGTTCCCTGCCTACGTAATGTTTGTTCCAAGTTTGAATAATTTTACGCAAACCCATAAAAATATTTAGATGAGTCCATCTCAAAGAGAGATGGACTCATCTACTTCTGATAGTTATGCACACGAAATAATATTTTTTTTTTTAAATCGATATAAACTTACTTGTCCATTATTGGCCTCCGTTTTCCCTTTAACCTAAAGACAAATCGATATTGTAAGTGCAAAGGACGGGATTTTACAATAATTTTTTATAAATTATGTATCATTACGAAGAGGTCTCTCAATGTAGAATAACGTTTATTTAAGATTTAAAAATTTAGATAATCGATCGATTTATAATAAAAATTAAATTTTTTTGACTATTATTCCCTTTATTATCTTCGCATTCATTTTATTCACCCTTCTCCTAATTTTTTTTATCATATTAAGTCAAAGAATGAAACTTTAGCTTCAATTAATTGTAACCTTTTTATTTATTCACTTTCTTCTTTCTCTTTTTTTTTTTTTTTAATTTATTTTAAATAGTTTTTGTTTTTTTTTTTTGTTTGAAGGTTAATTCATTTAATTGATGGTGTACATTTCATTTCATTTCATTGATGGCCTCATTTTATGATGCTTATTTTGTTATTAGCAATTTAAAAGATAAAGGGTGAATTATGATTGAACAAGTAGTCGATCAAAGTCTACTCTTATATATCTTAAATCATTTTACCTAATTAATCAAATAAATAAATAACAAATCGCTAAAATGAATAATTAGAATTTATTAATTTTATATGGAAATATTTTGAAATGATTTTCAAAAGCTAAGCGAATCTGAATAAAATTTGGCGCTTATATTCTTTATGACAAAATATAAGGCAATGTCAGTTTTCTTAAAGTTGTATACAAAATTGTAACTTTCATTCAAATAAAGTTTTATTTTTTTATTTTTGAAAATGATATTATATCGTTAGAAATTGTAAAAATGCTTCGATTCGAATTAAATTAGATTTCTCATATTTCTCATGTTAAAAAAGAAGTGCTAATTTGCTTTAAAATTTATTCAAAATTATAACATTTCTTTTGCCATATAATGACTTTTCTTTTAAGAAAATTATTGCATCGGGCTGGATTCTAAATATTATGCCATTGTAAATATTTTGAATAGGATTTATCTATAGATCTAACTATATCAATTTACATATAAAATATCATTAAAATACTACAAAAATTGCCCTCTGTATCTGAATAAAAAATTTACATGGACATCTCAACAAACGGCCAATATAGATATAAATCAAGTCAAGGAAGTCATTCTGAGGCGATGTCGATTCTTGCTGAATATTACAAATATCTACACAAAATTATGAACCTCTGAAGTTAATTATTTTTTTATTACAAGTCTAGAATATAAAAAATATTTTATAAAATGTAAGTCAAGAAAGAGATGCTTCTAAAACAATTCTTTTTTATCCCATTTTAGGAACATGATTTTTGATAGGATTAATGATAATACAATAATAATAATGATTATACAATATATTATTATTATAAATGAACTTTCAATAGTCTGCTTATAAAGTATTACCGCCACAATAATAAATCATAAATATACTTGATTTATCTCTACGAAAGAATTCATATGATACGTTATAAATTCATTACATTTTGTATTGTGTGTGTGTGTGTGTGTGTGTGTGTGTGTGTGTCAACAATTTTCCCGTTAATTCATTCTAAAATAATCTCTTATTTTATTTTCTTATAATAATTTCTAATTATTAATTTTATCATTCTTAATGCTATTTTGATAGTTGAAATATTTTTTAATTTGATTAAATCTAAACGAAATTGTTTTCATTTAGTGCAACATGAATTTGATTACATTTTACATTATACCTCTAAAACGGAATGAGTCATCATTGCACAATGTTATCATAATTTTATTCAATTTTATTTCATTTTTTCTTTTTTATACAATTTTTGTATATTTATTTTGCTTTTTTGATTTTAGTGTTTACATCAAATGATTAAATTACAATTATTCTAAATAAATAAGATTGAAAAAATTTTTATGGGAAATAACAAAGAAATTGTAATCATAATGCCCATACATAAATATTTATTATTATTACACCCTACACAACTCCATACGACTCTATACGATCATATCCGACCTTATGCGATTCTAGGCGATTCTATACGACTCTACATCAGGCTATTATAAGGCGTATTATACGTTTGGCCAGATGTTTGTAACACCCAAAATGAATTTGAATAGACCCCAACGGCTTAGAATTATTCTCTAATTCAAATTAAGCCAATCTGTACGTCTGCCCTTTTTTCGTAATTTTTGAGATATTTTAATGAAATGTAATTTATGAATGTGTTTTAGCCCCGATGCGAAGCTTACTGAAAATTGTTAGAATCGGACAATTTTTATGACCACGCCAGATATAACGCCTTTCTTAAACAAAAAAAAAAAAAATTATATGGAAAATTATATGGAAAAAAATTACAATTTTAAATAGAGTTGGCGCTAAATTGTATTTTAACATAGAAAACCCAAATTTCGTCGAGATCGATCCATTTTTACAAAATGCCTCTTTCGAAAAAAATCATTATATAAACAAAAGATTCAGTCTTGAATTGAATTGGTATTGCCTGGTATTTGTAGATATTATAAATAATTTTGGTCCAGATTAATGCATTTTTTTAAATCTCCTCCCATAAAATGAACTTTATAAATGATAGCTACAATTTTTATAATTTTGTTACCTCGTAATTCTCTTATTCGAATTTAATCGTATTAAATAAAGTGTTGTAGGGTATATAAGAGTCTGCTGCGATCGACTGACTATAAAGTTCTTATTTTATTATTTATTTTTTGGAATTTTTATTATGCTTGAAAGTTCTATGTAAAATGTTTAGTTTTCGTTATTTTTATTCTTGATTTAGAAAGTGTTGCTAAATTGATCGATGGTGGATCTATATCGATTCCTTTTGAGTCTTATAAACATCTGCACAAATTTATAATACTCTGAAGTACAAGGTTCAGGTAATGCAGGCTTTATAAAAATAAGGAAATTATTATTTTATGATTTGAAGGCATTGTATTTCAACAGATTTAGGCTTCATCAGATCTATTTAATGTTTCACTTGAGAGGTTTGAGTGTTTTACAAAACCTCTGATTCAAAGTTAAGCGTACATATTATTCATTAAGATATGATGAGACATTAAAAATAGAAAAAAAGATAATACAATTTATAGATAATAGCTAAAAAATTATATTAAAGTTCAAACATTATATAAATATGTAATAAATATGTTATAAATTCGCATCTTTTTCTTTTTTTAAATCATATTTAATTTGCAATATTTGTCATATCTGTCATAAGAATACGAATAATGTAAAATGGTCATGCAATTACAATTTATATTCCCATATAAATCATACAAATGTATTTGTTGAATTTTTGACATTCCTTTATTATGATTCAAACGTCGTCAATATGCATGAAATCAATTTTACAAAATTGCTAGCAAACGCTTGTTGAATATAATTGAGATGGAAATGTAAGAGCATAATAAACTAAAGAGAACAATGAATGAATTTGCTGCCACAAAAAAAATTTACATGTGCCATGGTTGTTAAAATATTTTTACATCCATCATCCACAGCTTGTAGGTATATTCAATTTGTTATTATATTTGTAACATCTAAAACGAACCTTTAGAGATCGTATAAAGTATATATATTCTTGTCTGTCCGTCTGTCCATCTGTCCATCTGTCCATTTATGTAATATTTTTTAGAAGTGCCGAAACCAGTCTCTGCATGTCGCATGCGACAAAGTATTGTCATCATAAGTCTCAACAAGAATTTTATATGTCTCAATTGCGAAATTCTTTTGAATAAATTAGTGAAATGAAATTCCTCGTAAATACCTTTCATTTAGTACAATAGTAGATATTTGCTGAATAAATAAAAAATTGCATTTTTTTTTTTTGTCTAGTAGAATGAAACCGTTTTATATTACGCATTTATATAAATAACCTTGAAAATGTTTACAAATAAAACTATTAAAAATGTTTACAATACGAATGTACATGCGACGATGTACGACGATGTATAACGATGTACGGCGATGTACGACGACCGGTACGTATAATTTAAAATGAAGAGTGTACTTACCTGTTGACGAGCTCTGAAGTGTGTACAACAAAATTATGCTTTGTAAGTTATGACAAGGTATTTAATTTGCTTACCTGCTGAGATAATTTCATTTGGATAATGTACATATAAATTACAAAGGCACAAATTACAAAGAACACAACTTAAGAAATATCTTTAAATTTCAGGTATGAAATGCAGGCTGCTTTCAAATTTGTTATATTCAAATTATGCACTTTATATTTCATTTTTTAAAGTGCATAATTTATTTAGCATTTTTAGCCATGGCCATCTTTATCACGAAACCAATATCTAAATATAAAATTCATGACAATTTCTGGGCAATCTCTAGGAAAATGCTATTTTTCCAAATAAAAAAATTTCTTTATCTAAATGTAAAAGTTCATAAATATGGAAAGGCCAATATTTAAAAAAAAAAAAAAAAAAGACAAACAAAATGGCACAACTTTGTTAACTTGTTTGTTTTTTTTTTAAATGGTTTTTTTTTGTCTCTTGCTTGATTTTTTTTTAAAATCTATTTATTGATTTATTTATTTATTGCTTTTCATGAACTTTCTACAATATTTTTTTTATATGATTGACTATTAAATACCTTGTAGTCGTTTCTATGTGCGTAATTTATAACAGGCAATAAAGCAAAAACAAATGGAAAAGGAATCGATTGGGGTCGATATAAATATTCTTAGCGCTTATTACAACAAAGCGATTCAAAAAATTTATTCCCGAATATTAGTTAATTTCGTTTTATGATGATTCAATTTGCAGTTTTCTTTTTTTCTAACCATTTTTTTGGAACCATTTCTATATAAGAATTTCATGTTGAAAACGGATTCCATTCTTAGTCATTTATTCTACTGTGATAGACTTATAAGTATCGTAGTTTATCTAAAATTGTTATACAACATTTCAAAATTATAAAATAAGGCATTATAAGGAGTGTGATTGTCAAAAGAATCCATTGATTTTATTAAATTTCAAATATTCAAAAAATATCTACAAATTTTCAAATTACAAGTTTAAAATTATAATGAATTTGCGATTAAAAGTTAGATAGGAAAATAATACGAAAGGGACAAGTGGATTTATCTGAATATTGTAAGATCCTCTTACTAATTAAATTTTTTTCCGTTGCTTTCTCATATTATTAATTAAGTTATTGATTATAATGATGATATTGTTGAAAAATTCCATTCACATTCCATTCAGAATATTAAAATTTTAATTAAAGGTAAATATGTTTTTATAATGCATGAATAATTGGTCTGCTCACTTTTATGAAATTTTTATATGACAGTGATAAGGAATAATGAGTTACGTAAAGAATTTATTCAAATATTCTAAAATTTATTTGTAGATTGTTTTTTCTTTTGCTATGGAAATTTTAATAAGAATCTTTGGGAGGCATCATTGACCATCCAAAGTGTTTTATATGCATACTAGACGTGACAATTTAATTCTAAGTGATATTTTGACGCTTGGCACTAATCTAAAGCTGGTATAGGGCTTTATTTACCCTTTGAAATGAAGGGTATGAATGAAGCCTTGCCAAAACTTTTGGCCAAAATCTATAGCCTAAGGCTTACCCGATATTCATTCATTAAAGAAGATTAAAAACCTCAAGCGACAAATGTGGGCGACCCGCGATAAGGAAATCGTAGCCACCATAAAGCTAACTCTTCTAGCGCCAAAAGCGCATTAAAACTTTTTTGCTTGGCATCAAATTAAATCCTTGATCTAATCTCATAGAACTTATGAGCTGTACTGAATTTATAACCATAAATTATTTTATTAAAAGATAATTTCATAAAATTTGTTAGATGAGCGCGTTTTTGTTTATCGAAGAACCTAATTTAAGATGATTTAGATAGGACTTCCAATACGCTGACCTCTAATTGTTGTACTAAGTTTGTATCAGATTTGTACGTTTCTATTTTCCAATTTCTAATAATTTAAAACTTCAAAATTAAATTGAAAATTAAATTGACAATTTTATTGTAAAAATTAGTATTTTGGAATTTTTTTTTTTTATTTTGAAATTTTTCTTCAACTTGGTTATTTTTAAAAATTATACAAAACGTATTGTTGGGTCTTAATTATAAAATTGTAAGATTTTTCTTAAGAATTTGTTGTTGTTATTGTTTAAAGATTTCTTATTAAAGTGGAGAGCCTTCTCCATTAATCCGGCCTATATGAAAAATGCGAATACGCATTTAAAAGTGCATTATAAAGTTAAAGTAAATAAATAAATAAATAAATAAATAAATAAATAAATAAATAAATAATTTGAGCTTAATGTGTTTATTGCCTTTAATTAAATTTGATTTTGTCTGTTCAGCAAATGTTATTATTCATTCATATGAATAGATCAATTGAGTTATGGTAAATTATATTGAGTTTCAATTAGCTGATAATCATTCAATATAAATAGTTTATTATTTAAAGATAATTAAAAAAGAAAAATGAAACCTGCATATAAAATTAAATTTCATTTAATGAGAAAATATTTCACATTATTCGCATAATCATTTGATTGGATAATTACAAATTGATTGGATTAAATTACAATATTGAGACTACAACATTTTTATATTTCTATGAATGTTATCCAAAACGCTATAGATTTTATTTTCATTTCATTTTCATTATCATTATCATTTTCATTTTTAATTTCATTTTAAAGTGACAAATTGCAATAGAAGACAATTATTATGTTAGGACCTTGAGGAAGTTTTCGCTATTTTTTTTTTTTATCTAGATGGCCATAGCAGTATTCCGTGCATGGAATTTCCAATGAGAATGCACATTCAAGAAAGTTTTATATCTAAAATTAAATTTTAGTTAATTCAAAAAATGTCTACTTTTGTGCTAAATGAAAGTTATTTACAAGGAATTTCATTTCCTAAATTTAATTAAAAGAAATCCGCAATTAGAACATATAAAATCCTTTTTGAGGCTTTTGATGAGAACACTTTGTTGCATATGACATGCAGAGACTAATATCGACGTTTCAAAAATAATCATTTTAAACTTGAAGATAGAAAATATTCTGTAACATCAAAAAAATAATAAAAAAAAAAAAATTCAAACCTAAAAAATTGGAGAAACTACTTGATCTCTGCCCTGACTTGATTATTATTCTGTTATATGCTGAAAAAAAAGATTAGAAAATTAATAAGCAACTTGATTTTGTAGTGGATTACACCCAACATTACAGAGCGCTCATCTTAGTTCGTATTTTATGAGCATGAGAATAATTTTAGGTTTTTGAAATAGTCATGTGTCATGCTTGCTGCCTCAAAGGCTAAAAAATTTCCCATACCAATCCAAAATAGCCAAACAAAAAAAAAAAAAAAAGAAAAAACAGAAGCAAATAATCGGTCACGCCTATTTATGGAAAAATTTCCTTAACATTAAAAAATCATTTGAGTAAAAAAAATCAAAAAAAAAAAAAAAAGACAACAATTCCTGAGCTTCATCCATCAAGCTCGATCGGTGATGGCCATTGTACATTTAAGATTATTTGTGCATTTGATTTTTTTAAGGAAATTAATTACAAAAATTTCTTAAATAGAACATTAAAAATCAAATAAAAGCCATTTTATAAAATTATTATCATCATTTAGCGTGAAGTGTCTAATAAGCTTCAAATTTACGAATATAGTTCAATATATCAATAAATAAATATGTAAATATGCAGTACAAATCATTACATCAATTGTGTTCAATTGTATTCAATTTAAAATAGCAAGTTATTTGAACTCTTACATAATCGAAATGAAAAATGAAAAATGAAAAATGAAAAATGAAAAATGAAAAAAGAAAAATGAAAAAAGAAAAATGGAAAATGATAAAATGCAAAATACGTAAAATCAATTGGATAGTTGATCAAGGTCGACTCTAAATTACCTAATATTTACATTCATTCATTCTTCTTTACATTACATATTTTCTAAAATATTAAATTTATAAATATACAAATATATTTAAATCAAGTGAGTTAAATTATTAAAATGAATAGTTTCAATTTCAAAGTTCAAAGCGTAATAAATAAAAAATTTCTTTCAAATTTTCTTTGCTTTTATTTAGTGCCATTATCAGCGTACTGTGATATGCAAAAGTATACAAAAATTATGAATATTCATGTCTATCTAAGTAAAAGTAAAGGAGTTTTATTATTTATTACATTTTTCTATGAATAGAAAAATAAACTGTTTCATTAAGCACTCACTGCCGTTATAAATAAATAACCGTAATAGAAGAGTATTAAGTCGACTTTATTCATATACTGGTTGTTTAAAATTAAATGATATCTTTTCGCTTGAAATGTTTTACAGAAATGCTTACTACGCTAAGTAGAAGATTTTTAAGTATAAGTTTATGGGAAATGATGCGCCTTATTTTTCAATCAGTTAATCGTAATTGGTTAATCGGATGAAGATAGTTTTTTAAGAGATGATAAATAGGATCCATTCAAACTAAATTTTTCACTTTCTTATTCATCCATTTCCTTTTTCAATATTTCAATGTCCATGACAATATAAAAATTGCCGTATTCTATTTTTTTTTTTTTGTTTTTTTTTCCAATACGACTTTATCGAAGCAGGCATTTAACAAATAATCCATTGTAATTTCTTTTCTACAGCATTCAAAAGTTCCAGCTAAGAAGATTTCACAATAAATTTTCATGAAATAACAATCGTTAAGAAACTAATTAAATTAAGTTAAACAGTAAAGAATTCTGATAGAATTGTACATGGATAGATAAGGAAACAATCATAACGGCAAACGGTATTTTTTCATTCCATGAAAAAATCGCATGGATGGAAAGAGGTATAAACGGAAAGATAGTCTTATGTAAAAATAGAGGATTGAATATATAAAAAGTTAAACTTAAACTGATCCAGTTTATAATTTTCCATATAAATTCATAATAGGCCAATCTCTTTGTAAATTTATAAAAATTGCAAAAATTGAAAAATTTGTAAAAATTGAATATATTTTATAAATAACAAGTGACATGATTGATATAATATTAACACATCGTAGTATTCGTTAGCACAATTGTTTTTGTTCTTGTACGACGATGTTGATTAATTTGTCTATTACACGATTGTTATTATTGTGAAATTGCAATTCAATGAAAACCTTCAATCGTCTATTGCGTATCAATTTTTTATTTAATATGTACTACGTAATAATCATACGTAATTCATTGTACATTTCATTCATTGTAAATTTTTTATATATTTATTGTATAGTTCTTTTGGCAGAGGGTATTATAAGTTTTGGCGAATGTTTGCAACATTTAGAATAAGTTGAGATAGGCTAACATTTTATTAATAGCGAGCGACTCAAAAGCATTTTTTGATCTTTTTGATTTAAGTCTGTCTGTCCGTCCATAAAGATTTTTTATTAAAGTGTAGGAATCAATTTTGAAGCGCCTTAAATAAAATTTGTTAAGTAGGCTTGATTTAGCTCAAAGGCGCATGGGAAGTAACTTTTATTAAGATCAGATCACATTTTACACGCAAATTTATTTTTCAAAAAGTTATTATGAGGAAATCTTAATAGTTCTGGTTTGTATACAGTATTTAAAGATCGGCTTCGATCGTGTCTAGCGTATTTATTCGTTTAGTATTGTTCCGTTTTGCATTCTTCATTCACATTTTGTGAGACTTTAAATAAGTAAAATTTATATATCTAATCGTACGTTTGGTTATGTTTATGTAAAAAATGAAGATGATCCTTTGTGTACAATTCACTTAAAAATTATGTAAACACACACACACACACACATATATATATATATATATATATATATATATATATATATATATGCGTGCATGCATTTTCGTTTACAGTTTTTTGAATTGTAAAGTTTCTGGTATTACGGAAAGTTTAAGGTTGTTCTTCTCATATTTTTTATTAGTACATCGATTTCAATAAAATATTATATTATTATTTTTATATCGCATGCAATTAATATTGAAAATGGTACAAATAATATTTTCAAAGTATATCAATTAAATATTAAGTATAACGTAAGACGAAGGTTTAGGTGAACATAAAATGTAATAGAATTTATATAAAGTTACAAAAAATACAAAACGCTTTTCTGAGTCTAAACATAAAAAACAAAAAAAAAAAAAAACAAAAGTAAACAATTAAAAAAATTATATTTGGTTAGAGCCCAATCTGCAATACCCACCACTGAGACACCATGATATTTTTATACAAAGTTTCTTCCAGTTTTTTCAGTAGAAAGCAAAAAAAGTGAACTTGAAAAAATGAAAATTTGTATGATTTTTGGAAAGACATTTTAGACCAATAGCTTCCCTATTTGTACGAAATTTCAGTTTTCTATTTTTCGCCAAATTTTGCTTAAAGATATGCACATGTTTCCAGTTTACGTTGCACTGTGGGCGTGTCCTTAGATCAATTTTGCCTATTTTTAATAGCAATTTTCCTGCAAGAATTTTCGATATTCTTATAAAATTTTATCTCGATAACACTTTTTTTGCAACTGTTAGAATACTAATAATACACGGACAGAACGTCCGATAGGCAGATAGTTCAGTATGTGTTTTACATGCATTCATGCCGTGAAGGCTTACTGCGTGGTATACAAACGTCACGACTAGCTTTCAATATAAAGCTTGTATTGCACTTTATATAATCTTTGGTATCTAGTTTCGGAGCCTTCCAAATACTCCTCGGCTTAGTTTGGTTAGCTCAATAAACCTACTCAGCTACCCATTTTATTCGGGAAATGGGACCCTGCACTACAAGCATATATGATGTTTGAACGAACAGCGCCCGCGATATGGGCACCACAGCCCCATATCGCGTGATATTGAAGCCAACCTCAACATCACCACAATGGGCTTTATTAAAACTGGTGATCCCATGGTATCAAATTAAATCTTTGGTCAGATCTCATGACTCATGATGCCCCCAGATGGCCGGCATCACCAACGACCATCTCATAAGCCACTCCCAGTTGATCATGTGCTTCTTGGAACTGGTTGTCCCCCGATATACAGACAGACAGACAGACGGACAGACGGCCAGACCTCAATATCACTATAATGGGCTTTATTAAAACTAGTGATCCCATGGTACCAAATTAAATCTTTGGTCAGATCTCATGACTCATGATGCCCCCTGATAGCCGGCATCAAAAACGACCATCTTATAAGCCATTCCGAGTTGAGCAGGTGCTTCTCGCTTGTCTATATAAAATTTATATTATAAAGGTAGCAGAAAGCCTTCTTTTAAATAGTTTGATCATGTTTAATAAAATAAACAGAGGTATTCTTGAGGTAAAATGATGGTATAAAAATGATTAGATTTGTACAATTTTTTATTATTAGTCCCTTTATAACAAATTTAGAATAAATCTCGTTTTGAAATTTTTCACCAAAAATTTATGCAAAATGTTATAATTTAGTTCAATATGAATCAGATGATGGATTCATTATAAAAAATTCACACTAGTTAAAATACTAAAATACTATGGAATATCGACTTGTAGACTTTAAATGGCCTACAAATATTTTTATTGCACTTTACACTTTTTATTAATTTCGTTTTTTGTAATTTTTTTTTTATTTTTTATTTTTTTTTGTCGATACATCTGTTTTGCATTGCTATTCAGGGAATTTAGTGAACAACCTGATGTGTATACATTTACAATTATTTGTTTGAACAAATCCTTTTATCATGTTACATTCGAAAATATCTCAAGTCAATTAAGTCACGATATTCATATTCATATTTCATTCAAATAATATATCAATATATCAATATATCAATATATCAATAAACATATGGATATGATGTATAATAAGCATATAAATTATATATTTTGATAAATGTAAACATAATCATCTGTGCGACATAAAACTTGAAATAGTTTCGAAAATTAAATTTTACCTCAAACGGATGACAGAATTTACATTTTTTCAAAGAATCAAATTATAGATTGATATCAAATAATATGCCTAAATATTTATACATAGACATATATAAATATATAAATATACATATAAAAAAATATGAATTAATTCAAATAAAATCAATAATAATTTTATAAAAAAAAAAGTTGATTATAATTTTTCATTCATTATTTCCATTTCTTCTCTCTTCATCATCGAGAGGTTAGAGGTGCATAATCACTAGGTTTTGAAATAACCTAAAAAGAAACAACGAAGATCATACAAAGTATAAATCAAATTTTAAATCGATTTAGACATGTCTGTTCGTTTGTCCATCTGTCCGTCTATCCATCTGAGTATCTGTCCTTTGTAAGAATTCTCTTGATTGTAAAATTTTAATTATTCGTAATTCATGCATGCAGATTGTGATTAAGAATGGCCAAAATCGGTAAAAGGACACGCCCACAGTGCAACATAAACTGAGAACATCTCAGTTTTCCTTAAACAAAATTTGATAGATTTTGTGTCTACAATCATTTGCAAACTTTAAAATATAGAAAGCTAAAATTTCGTCCAAGTAGGCAGGCTAAATGTTCTGCAATTTTTTTTTGTTTTTTTTTTTACGTTTTCCATTTACGCCAAAAAAAAACTGAATTAGATACTGATTCTGATTTTGATTCTGATTCAGTGGTGGATATCGAAGATTTGGCTACAACCAAATATAATTTTCTTAATTGTTGTTATTGTTATTGTTATTGTTAGTGTTTATTTACATGGTAAACATCTTTGTCAGCGAACCTAAAAACCTAAAAAACAGACCATAATTCAAACTGTTATAAAGTAAAAAAATTCCAAAATTTGATAAATCTAAATTCAAATTTTTTCCATATAGATGTAATATCTGAAAATATAACATTTCATAAAGTTAATTTAAGAAAAATGCGTAAATAAAAAAGTGTAAATATCCTGTTTTTACCAAATTTTTTTCTTTCAAAAAAGTTAACAACTAATTCAAATCTACTTCATATAAAGTTGTTCGATATATGCACCCGTACAACAAATTTAAAGCGATTAAAAAAAAAATAATGCAGATTGAATTATTATAAATATGTTCTTACAGTGTACAAGAACAAGAGAATGTAAACATAAAGCATAAACACAAAATGTAAATACAATCAAGTTCGTAATGCATTGGAATGCATGAAGTGATGAATGATGGATAAGCTTTAAATCAAGTAAAATATTGTAGCATTTTATTAAAGCTTTTAAGGTAAATTGACCAATGAGAACAAAACAAACAAGTGGAAATGTTACATGGCATGTTATATGGCAATGACTCTTAAATACCCTACATCGTTGCGTTTAACATAATTACAATGAAAGAAAATGAAAAGTTTGCATTATTCTTATTTTGCTTTTATATTGAGAGAATACCAAATGAATGAAATTTGATGCATTTATTTAATATGCCAAATAATCATGAGGTGTCGAATTTGTTTAAAGAACTATTCAAAATTCTCAAGTTTTTTTTTTCCCCCCATATATGAATTCTTTAGTTTATGTGGGAAGAGTTTGATGATGCCTAAAACCATTTACCAAAGATCATTATGATACCTATAAAATTGATATTTGTGCTATGAAAATTTGCCTGGATAGAACAAAAGGGTAGACGGACAAAGAGAGTTAGTGAGGCTTAAAGCCTTTGAAAAAAATCAATTAAGTCATTTGATTTAATAAAAACAATAATCGAAGATTTGAATCTATTTCAAATCTTTCTGGAGATTATACAAATTTGTGCAAACTCACATTTTCTTCCATGTCACATACGATGTAATGTATTAAAAAAAAAAAAAATTTGAATAATAGATGAAAATGTTGTAGTAGATAAAGGCCGACTATTGAATATCCTAAACCATTTTGCTTAATCAAATTAATGAGATAAGGAAACGATCATGTAACTTTAAAATTGTTAAATAAATTGTAATTTTGAAACGAGTTGAAAAGCCGTGACTGAAAAACCATTTTGTATCTAATTTAGCATATATATTTGGTATCTTAAAATACTATTTTGTGCCGAATTTAGTTAAAAGCTAAACCAAAATTGTGTATTGTTTAATGGCCCTGTATGAGCAGTACTTATAAAAATGATCTAATCTTAAGCATTTGAAAACAAAACTCAGCAAATTCAGTGCAAAAATTGCGACTTGTAATTTTTTTTCAGACGGACAGATGTACAGACAGACAGCTGTCCGTCCAGATAGTCCTAAATATATATATAAACAATAAAAAAAAAAGTAATGCTGAATTAAATGACAGATGAAATCTATCTGAAGTTCTTTTGGTTGTTACAAATGTGTGCATTAACTTAAAACACCACAAGTCATATAGGGTAATAATAACTGAATGAGAAAAGTGCAATAATCAGTCGACTTTAAATGAAGAGAAGAAAAATCAACAATAAAAGAAAAGCAAGTAAAAAAAGCTAAAAAATGCAAAAAAAAAACTACAAATTACAGAAAGAATGTTCTGGAGTAAAGAAGAGATACCTTCAAAAGTTTTTCTTTTCTTTTTTCATTTAAATGTATTTTGTTCTGTTTTTTTTTTTTTGAGTTAGTTTTTGGTTTTCCTTTTTCTTTTTGCTGCGCTTTTAAATAGCACATAGAGCATAAATTTAAAATATATATATATATAAATTCAGGTGCGTGCGAATGTATGTGTATAGGTGTTCATGTGTACATTTTATGTATGAAAAATTTTCATGTTGTTCGGAGAGTGTGTAAAGTTAAGAAAAAAAAAAAGTATCAAATAAATTTTGCGCATGTTTATTTTTATCGGCTAGAGAGTAAGAGAAAGAATTATAGAATTGAGAGCGTTTGGTAGATTTATTGAAGAGATTTCATATTAAATTTGTGCTATATATATATGTACGCACGAAGCGCATGTAGCGTAAATTTAACAATAACACCAACTCCATAAACCAACTGTTAAGAGAACGCAATAATCATAGCGATAGTAGTAGTATGCCATCTTGTTCTACCATGTTATGCTATGTTGTACTAAGCATTATCATAACATCCCACCCAACGATTAAAAATTGTTCATATAATTTACAAAAAAAAAAAAAAAAAAATTTTATCCTAATATAAAAGAGAGCAAAGCATAAATGTACATTGAATATTGCCCATAGAACAAGTAAGAAAATTACATTTAGCTGAGATCAAATTATGATTAATGCACTAATCATATATTGATCTATAGCAGTTCGGTGTGGCCGTTTTTCATTTTTTCTATATTCAGATTTTTTAATTATACTTTGATAATGGCTAAATAGCTAAATTTTACATGTCTATTATTTATAATTGAGACTTAACGAGTGAAAACCGAAAATTTTTCCTTATGAAAAAGATTCATAAGCTTAGTGGGCGTGGCATTTAATCGATTTATAGCATTTTTAAAATCATGATGCAAGCAATATCTTACAATAGTTTTGTGCAAATTTAAGATCAATATCTAAAATGATTGTAGCAGCTAGACGGACAGATAGACGGAGAGACAGATAGACGGACAGAGGGACAAAATTTGTAATTTAATGCTGATAAAGAAACGATCTTCAACACTTTCTTGTGTGCATGTAGCAAAACAATTTAATTAATTGAATATACCTGAAATTTTTGGGTTAATGGCCGTAAAAAGAAGAAGATAAAAGAAACGAGCACAGCACAATCCAAGAGATTAAAACTGAAGTAAAGCATAGACGAAAAGAGAATAGGCTAAGTAAAGACTTAAAGCTCCCCCCTCCGCAAAATTGAGTAATGAATTTATTGAATGTAACAAACACACATTGCTGCGTAGGCTTTGCCATTCAGATGTCAAACGTGTTTCTCTAACGCAACAACGTGCTCCCGCTATAATAATAACGATTCCATAGCTTTTGTCTTTCTTGTTCGTTGAAATTATACGAAAAAAAAATTATATATATATGTATACGTATATGTACATATATATGTATACATATATGGATATATGGACATGTGTGTATATTTTGCACATACATATGTGTAGGTATAAAGTCTTTTTTTTCTTTTCTTTTTTTCTTTTTTTTTAATCAAAGCTGCAATTCAATAAAACAATGTGAATGATAGAAAAAGAGTGAAAGAGAAAGAGAGTGAAAAAAGAACGAGACCCACAGAGAGAGAGAGAGAGAGAGAGAGAGAGAGATAGAGATAAAGATAGAAATAGAAAAATTGAGTGATTGAGGCTAGAAAAGAAGAAGAAGAAGAAAATTTGCACCAATTTTTTTCTGCTTTTTTCTTTACGTTTTTTTTTTTTGCATTTTTTGGTGAACTATAACTAAAACGAAAGAAAAAGCACCCTACAAAACTATTTAAAAAATTCGTATAGTTATTTGTAGCAACAGAAGAACAAAAAAACGTACAAAAAAAAGGAAAACTTTTCTGCAAAAAAGGAAAAATTGCTTTTTTTTGTGAAAATTGTTATAATAAAAAAAAAATAACAAACATATAGAATAAAAAGAATAGTGTATGTGTATGTGTATGTGTACGTGTCTGTATTTGTATTTGCATTTGTGTTGGTATTGCTGTTGTATGTGCTTTGGTGAAACTCTCTAACTATTTGATAAATTGTATCAATTGATTATTGATTTTTTTTCTTCGATTTTCTTCAACTCATTTTTCTTTTTGCCAAATTTTTCACTTCTTATTTTTCGATTTTTAATTGTCTACCTTCTTGCTTTTCTTTTCATAAAACGTTCACAACAAAAAAGAAAATCAAAACGATTCTCAAAGTCAAACAAAAAAAGCAAAACAAACAAAACACGATTGCGAATCATTAAATCATTAGTGCCGAAGTCAAAAGTCATAAAAGCAAAATAAAAGTAAATGGGATTAAAAAAAAACAAAAAAAAAATTGAAGAAAAAATAGTAGAAATTTTTCAAACAATAAACGGATAGAAAAAAAGAAAAACAACAACAGCTGCGGCAGCAGTAGCAGTAGCACCGCCACCAATAACAATAGTTGAATAGTTAAAAAAAAACAAAAAAAAAAACGCAATTTGTATAAACTGAAGAAGAAGAGGAGAAAAAAAAGCAAAGTTATTACAGAATTCATGTGATTGGCTTTAATTAAAATCAATTACATTTTAACCAAAAACTATGTAAATTGTCTGAGTGAAGTGAGCCAAATGCAAAAGTGAATTCAAGTGAATTGATTTGAAATAAAATTTAAAAGCATTAAAACAATAAAAAACACGTAAACAATTAATTTAAATTATTCTTCTGTTATGTATTACATTAGTATTTTGCAACGCAATTGTAACTTTTGCCATTGATTTTTTTTCTCCTTTTCCTTCTTCTTTTCTCTTTTTTGTTTTGAGACAAGTCATTTGAGAGAAGCTAGTATAATAAATATTATAAATTATTTTATATATTATTATTATTATGTCTAATTAAATGTTGGTATAATTTTTATTTTATATTTTTAGATGAAAAAATTTATCGGCAATATTAGACAAACAACAACAACGATAACACCAAGTTCGGCCTAAAAACATACTTCATATTATACGCTTAGTGTACTTGCAAGCAAGCACGCGTATTTTTATATTATTAAAAAATTTCTTCTCATCAAATAAAACGTAAATAAATCAAAAACGAACGAAGAGAATATTGTGCGTACGCCGGGGAGAGAAAAAGATAGACTCAGATATATATATATATATATATATATATAAATATATATATGCATAGACAATAAGAGAAAATATTGAGAAAAGCAAAGTAACTCGTTTATTAAAATGTAACCAATTAACACGTGGCATTTTTATACCAGAAATATTTGTGAAAGATAGCAGAAAAGAGAGATAAATTAAATATACATACATA
This sequence comes from Melophagus ovinus, assembly GCA_023089585.1. Classification (NCBI taxonomy): domain Eukaryota; kingdom Metazoa; phylum Arthropoda; class Insecta; order Diptera; family Hippoboscidae; genus Melophagus; species Melophagus ovinus. Next base: position 2,245,544 of record JAKKIB010000176.1, read on the forward strand.
TTATAGAGAGAGAGAGAGAACTACAGTGAGAGATAGTGAGATTCAGTGAGACTTAAAGTGAGATATATATACGTATATATAATTAGAGAGAGTTTTTAAAGAAAAGAAAGAGAGTGCTATTCGTATATATATATATATATAAATCACTGGTTATAACAATAATAACTTTCATTTAATTTGTGATTATTCCTTTCAACCGGAATGTAATGAACTCTTTATGGAACATTGTGAAATTCTAAAGTATTCGTACATTTTCTCAAATATATTCGTTAACATTGACACGAAGTGTTAAAAAGTTGGTGCATTTATCGATAAAACCAGTCATATTTACTAATCGATTCATTAGTTTAATATAATCCATTTAAATTGAAACATCTTTAATAACTATAATAATTATCTTCATTCAACGTACTCTTACAGTGCTCGAAACGGATTATTAAAAATTAATTAATTTAAAAAATTTAAAGCAAAAATAATTTTCAAAAATTTAAATTAAAAAAAAGAAAATTGTATAAAATAAAGAAAAAAAGAATTTGGATTAAGACGAGTAATAAAAATAAGGCATCTTTTATTAGATTTATTAATTATTAAAATTTTGATAAATCAAATTAAACCAAATATTTGATAAGACCAAAAAGAAAAACGCTATACATAAAATTTAAGTAGAGTTCAAAGGACCAGACTAAACATTCGAAAGAGGAAAGAGAGATTCATTTATTGACTAAATAGAAGAAAAAACCCTTCGTTCAAACCACCCCCAAAAGAAAAGAAAAATATATATAAATATATAATAATTATTGTAAAAAATATATTTTTAAAATAATTGTCTTTCTGGTTCGGAGAGTAGTAAATCGTAAAAGAACCGTGAGTTTCTAAATTTTATTTCATAACCGCTGGCTTTTTAATTTTGCCACAACGTATTCGTTAAAAGTTTTCCTGTTATTTAAGCAGCCGTATCCGGATTTAATTACCGAAAATGTGCAGAGATCGCGATATGATTTTGCCATAGATCAACGTAACCGTCAGTATAAGGTTAAGAAAAAAATTAAATTAAAAAATTAAAAATTTCTTTGGGGGCACAAAGCGATTTTACCCATTGTGAACAAATGAAGGCAGGTTTTAGAAAAAATTTTTTTTTAAAACAACAATCAAACCAGCAATTGTGCAACAATAATATCAACAACGATATTTAACAACAACAACAACAACAACAACAACAACACCAATAAGATACTTTGGATAGATCTTTTTAGAAAGAAATTTTAATTCCGTTAATGATAAATCCTATAAATAAATTGAAAAGGAAGGAATCGCTTACAACGTAATAAAATATTCAAAAAGTCGCATAAGAATTTATATATAAATACATATATACATACATAATATGTATGTATGTATGTATGTATATATGTATGTATATATGTATGTATGTGTATGTGTATGTGTATGTGTATAGATATGCATATACATATTTAGGTGTTTTTTATACATATGATTTATTTTAATAATAATAATAAATAACTGTAACAATAACAATAACAATAACAATAACAATATCAGCAAAAGCGACAACAACAGCAACAACAACAACAGCAGCAGCAACAACAGCAGCAACAGCAACATTAACAACAACAACATCAACATTATTAACATCAGTAACAACAACAGCATTTAGGAAGAAAAAAAAAATCCAAAATAAAAACGACAAAACAAAAGGAAACAATGTGACTGTTTACAATAAAAGAAACGGGTGTGTTCCTCTTCCTGGTGGCTTAAAGACATTTATATAGCATTTTAATTTAACGTGATGGTATTGTATGTGTACGTATGTGTGTGTATGTATGTGCGTGCGTGTATGTATGTATGTATGTGTGTGTGCGTGTAATGTAATGTAATGTAATGTAACGTGTTCGTTTTCAATGTGAACACACGTTGGTTGAGACAAAAAATTCACAAAAAATAATAATAATAAGAGGCAAGAAAACAAAACAATATATAAAAATAACAACAAAAACAAAATAAAAAACAAAAGAAGAAGAAGAATAAGAAGAAGAAGTATACAAATAGGCAAAGAACAAAAAATAATGATAAATATAGAAGACGCCTTGATAACTTTCAGTTGCTGCAATTGAGCTAACTTCAATTGAAGATTGAAAACTGAATATTTTTTTTTGAAAACGAACGGAGATATATATGCGAAATATAGTGCAGTTTCAAGAAATCTCTTTTTTTTTAATTTCTACATTTAATTGATTGAATTTAAAATCAAAAAAAAAAAAAAATTTAGAAAAAAGAAGAAACCTAAAAGAGATCCATTTATATATATAAGGAAATTGTATTGCGTTTGGGCAAATCATTATCACAATATTAATATATTATTTAATTTGATCATCATACACGCGGAGACGTTTTCAATAAAAAGCAGCAAGATTGAAGACTTTTTAAGAAATATTTGGAAGTCTCTAAAGGCTTGCATTGTAAGTATTCACATCCATTCATCTTATATCTAAATTTATCTAATACATTTAAATAATTCAATTTCAATTTCATTTCATTTCATTTCATTTTATTTCATTTAATAGATTCCTTAATGGAGAAGTAACAATTTATTGATGTATGATAACTTGAGCAAATAATTAAAACGGCTCTTTTTTTTTTATAGAGATAAAAATAATGAATAAATTTTTTCATTATATTTTCATATTTGATAATTAATGTTTGCCTGAAACTATGCATTATTATTTTAGTTTATATAAATCCTAAACTATGTGCCGCATTATTTGTTGTATCATATTTTTTTTATGTGATAATTTTCATGTAAAATAAATACTATTATTATTATTATTAATAATTGATCAATCTGTACAATATAAAATTTTTTCACATACGCATCATGAGATGCGTTATATGGCTCTCATAGTCATAAGTTACTTCAATATTTCTAACATTAAATTCAAAATTTTATATGTAATGCAAATAATTGAATATATTTGCTGAACGTATAGAATACTGGACAATAAATCACTAAAGGATGATACTTTCAAATATTGGCCTAATTCATTTATAATAATTTTTTTTTTCTTTTTTTTTTTTTTTTTTTTTTTTTTTCTTTTGGCCTAATCGAAAAAAAAATTCTTTATAATTTGCATCATACAAATTGTAACCCGAACATTGGCTTTATATGCGATGATACCATAAGTGACCATGTTGGAACCATGCTATAAGTGGCCATGTTTGGTATCATTAGGTCGCTAAGATCCATTGACCATTGTAAAGAATGGACTTAGGCAAGTTAAAACATTTAACCAGAACTTGAAACTTGGAAAGGGTACAACTCTGTTTATAACATTATTCTGAAAACTTTTATAAAATGATTTCCTTTTTTATGGCAGCAATGCATGATTTTGTATAATACTCATTGAAAAATTTTTGTGGACCAATCTTTTCTTATATAGTTTTGTTTTTGTTTTTTTTTTTTATTTATTTTGTATTGATTTTTTTTTTTTGTTCATACGGATAAAGTGTTGTAGAGTACTTAATAAACGTATTAACCCTTTAATTACGTTTTATTAAATAAATCGAAAAAAGTAACAAAAATAGAGGTAATGAGCGTAAATATGGTCATAGAAAAAAAATGTTGTACAATAAACCGGAAATGTTTATTATTAAACAACTTTTTTTTTTTTATATGAAAATGTTCAAATCCGTTAGATATTTGAATAATTCAATAAATCTATATTTAAACTTTGCAAAAAAAAAAATTACTTAAAAATATAAGTAATTTCAATGAGTATTAAAGTAGACGGACAAATCACATAGACACAAATTATATTACAGAATTTCATATTTCATCATGTAAGAACAAAATTTTCTACTTAAGTAGATACTTTTATTTTTGTTATTGTAAGTGCTTTGTTAAGGGAAGCATATTGCCCACTTTTGGGTGGTGCGCATAATAAATAAAAAAAAAAAAAAACATCCGAAAAAGCAAAAAGGAAAAAAATGTAAAGAAATTACCATGTAAATGATGTAGGCTTTAATTTTTTTTTTTATACTCATCATTTACAGGTTGAGTGGATACTGATTTTATTTATAAAGTGTGTATATTCTTGATTAGCTTTAAATTTTAAATCGTTTACTGTCGATTAAATCGAATCTGGCCAATTGTCCTTCTGTCCGTCTTTTCGTATGTAGTAAACATCCCCCGGATGATGGCATTAAATTTGGTAGAAATGTTGAAATTCTTGTGGGCCGTTGGATATTGAAAATGTGCCAAATTGGCAAAATTGGCAAAATTGGCAAAATTGGCAAAATTGGCCAAAAAAAGACACGCCAACACTGCAACGTAAAACTAAGAAAATTTCGGTTTTTTTTTTTTTTTTTTTTAAGCAAAAGTTTATAGTTTATAGTTTTTCGCTTATAACTTTGAAAACTGCAACTGATAGAAAGCTGAAATTTTGTATAAATTTATTTTAAAATGCCCACAAAATTAAAGAGCAAATCGGCCAACGGTCAATGCGAAATTATATTATTTGAATTTATTTGTCTGTATCATAAATTAGCAAATAACGTCTGAGTGGTGAGAGACCAAGAATTGATTCCCAGCCGAATATGATCTTTTCATTTTGTTGTAGTTTTAATGATTCCACTTAAAAAAACCGCAAAAAAACCGCAAAAAAAACCGCTAAATATTTTCACATTTATTTCAAAAAGGTCTAATTATCGTTTAGTCTTTCATAAGCTTTTCATTGCTTCTTTATTGACTCTAAATGGCTTCAAGAAATTAAGATTCAAAATTAAATTTCTTAATTTAATTAAAATGCATTTTATTCTGATTTATTTGATGCATTTCAATTAAAGTAAAATTTTCATAAAATTAATTTATATTAATTTTCATTGTTACTTTGGCAATATATAACATAAAAGTTAACTTCATTGTTGATCAAGGATGACTTTTCCTACATCCTACATTTATTTATCTAATGCCACTAAAATATAGATTAATAAATAATAATAATAATTACAAAGTAAAAAATTGAAAAATTATTGAAAAATCATGTGAAACGTTAATTAAATGGCATGAGACTGATCTGAATCAAATTTGTTTCATGTCATATTTTTCATGTCAAAATATAATAACCGGGCAATTTTCATTGATAAATTTATAGGCCATTATTTTTTAAAAAGATTTGTTTGTAGATTCAAAACACAAATTTCATTAAATTATGTCAAAAAAAAAAAAATGCGAGCAATATCTTAAAAATAAATGGACAGACGGACGGATATATAAATTTAAATTGAGACGGCAAATGATTCTAAGTCAATTGATTAAAATAATAAAAAAGTAGATTTGCCTTAACTATTTTTGAATATTACAAAATATCTATAAAAATTTATGCACCAAATTAGCATCACAAATGGTTCCAATGTAGATTCTAGCAAAGACGATATAGAAAAATTAAAAGAATCATTGCCTTTTTTCACTTCTTTGCTTTGTTTAATTTATTTAAGTAAAATTCAATTATATACAAAATTAAAATACCCTACATTTTCTCTACCATAATTAGAAGGCAAGAAAATTTTCAAAATAAATAAAAAAAAAAAAAAAGCAAAAAAAAAAAAAATTGGATGCCATTTGAGGTCTGGTAATTTGGAAAAGTGTTCCAATACATGATATAAATATTGTCTAATCAATATGGCAAAATTATTATATCAAAATGAGTTCAGAGTTGATTTAAACAGGAAATTCCCATGCGAATATCAAGTAATTTTGAAACCATCACATCCAGTGTCACACAAAGCAAAATCAAAATCAAAATCAAAATTCAATGCCTTTTGGTTATTATTTCTTATAAAAATTTGAAAGAAATTTTATAAGGGTTGTTCGCATGCAAATATATTTCAATTGCTGTTATTTCGAATACAATCACGCACAAATTTTTATAGGTTGCTTGCTTGGTTCAATTTCTTTTTTTTTTTTTTTGTTTCCTCTGCTTGTTCTCTTGTTCTCTTCTTTTCATTTCTTTGGTTTTATTTGATTATATTTGGTTATATTTGTTGAAGATAGCAAAAACCAGGTGAGAGTCTAGAGCCTCAAAACATTGATAGAAATATTTATTGGCTAAACCAAAAAACAAAAAAAAAAAAAAAAAAAAACGTTTCAATTTTATCAGCACCAAAGCAAAAAATAAAAAGAATTTTTTGATTTTTTTTTTTTTTTTAATGCCAGATGATGTATTGTGTAATTAGCAAGTTAGCTGCAAATGTCATTGAAGGAATGAGATAACAAAAACTCAAATCATATATAGATATCACAGAGAAAAATTTAAATAATTGTAAGAGCTTGAAAATTGATCGTTATAAATAAAAATGGTTTATTATAACAAGTTTTTCTTATATTTTTTTTGTGTTTTATATTTTATTAAATACTGATAAATTATTAAAAGAGTTAAAGATTTAGGAAAACAATTTACAACAATTTCTATGAAATTTTTTTAATTCGCTAATTATGATTTTTGCTTTTTGCTATCTAAAATTTTATAAAGACTCTTAGATTCCTGAAATTTCATTTTAAGTGTTTTAAACATTTTTAAATATAATAATTATACCTGGCATTTTTTCGATGATACATTATAAAATGTTATTTTTAAAAGCTATTATTGAAAAATACTTGAAAAAAAATACCAAACATTTTCAAGTGGTTTGCAAATAGACTTTAGATAACAATAAAAATAGTATACTGAATAGTGAACTTTTTATAACTGGTAAGTCCCTTGAATGAGAGACTTGTTCTTGTACGTAGCATTTTATATATTTATGGTACCTATACAATTTTTATAGAATGCAAAGTACAGATGTTCCAGTGCAAATTACAAATATTTGTAATATCCAGAATGATTTGAGATAAATATATTTTTTCTGTTATCATCGACGCTTTGTTGCTTGACCATATAAATTTTTGTTATCACAATTGAGACAAATTATTGAAATTCGTTTGCATCATTTTTGAAATTGGTAATTCATTTCCTTACCATAAAATGTTAAATTTTCAATGGCTTAACTTTATCAAAAAAGATTAAATGGCCTCGATCGCTTAGAACATTTTCATTTATTTATTAATTTAAATGAAGGGTGCAAAGTTTTGAATAGATGCCTTTCAAAATAAAGAAACAAATTTTTTTTTTTTGAAATATTTTTGAATACTCCAGAAATCTTACATATACATAATTCATGATTCAAACATGATGCTCAAAAAAGCATGAAAAAAAAGTGATTACGATTGAATGAAATGGAAGACCGGCCACTCTCTTGTTGAGTGTTCCAAATAAAACAATTGTAATTTTGTAATTTTATTAAAATGACTTATCTGAGTCCAATTTCAAATATATACCCGCATATATAAAAAAATTTTTAAAAATTATTTCCATGTATTAGAAATATAAAACAATATTGATATTTATATATATGACTTTTTTTTATTCATTTGCATGAAATTAAATTAAATGAAATTATCTCTAAGAGTTTCCTATTTTATCTAACAAAATAAGAAATCTATCTTTTGCCTTTTACTTTTATTTCACTTACAATTACAAATATTTGCATTATAATAATTATAAGAAACAAAGTAAAAATATTGTACAACTAGATGTTACTAGACTAGATTAGACTAGACTAGACTAGACTAGACTAGACTAGACTAGATGACACCAGACATTGTAACCTGTAATATATAATATCTTTGAAATGATCTAATCTTTTTCTGATTGTTGCATTAAATCATCTAAATATTTTATTTTATATCATGTAAAATTTATATGTTATATTTTTATGTAACTGGAAAAATTTCTACATATTAATTGATATTATTGCTATTTATAAGAATCTATAAAAGATTTTCATATATTTATATCTAATATCTATAAGAAATCAACATTAACATCGAAATTTCATAAATATATTTTTTATAATAATTTATTTTATTGCATAAAGCGTTTTGGGTTATAATTATTTCCTCAAAACATTTAGAAAATGATAAGACAAAAAGTTCTTCATCTGTACTTAATAATCTAGCAAGTGTAATAATTAGACTATAATTAATAAAAATGAGATAATATTTTCAAAAATTTTAAAGCCTTCATCTTCTGGACAATACATCACTTATGTGCTTATAAGAAATGCCAAAGAATTTGAAGCAGATCTGATATGATTCAGAACGATTTTGAAACAAATTTTTTTTTTTTTTTTTTTTTAAACTAATTTCAACTGTTATGCTCTTTTGTCCGTCTAATGTAAATTCCCATGTAAATTTTATATATAATTTTGCTATTTTTCAACTATATTTCTGAAACTCTAATTGAAGCCTCATCAATACAAACAAATTTCACAAATCAATCAAAATCAAGAAAAATTCATACAAGGCCCATTTTTAATATAACAATTAATTTAGCAGGTTTTTGTATACCCGATTTAAATAATACTCATTCTTCGGCCAAACTTATACCTAAGCATTAAATTTCATGAAAAGCCCAAGAAATTGTGAGAAATGATTTGATAAAAAAAAAAAAAGAGAAAAAACAATGAACACGTTTAATGTACTTGTTGCGATCATTTAAATGCGAAATACCCATGCGAACTTGCGAATTTAACACTTGTCACACTTGACATAACATTTTTGAGTCCATAATGCAGTTTCCTGCGCACGCTTAAACGATGAAGTCTATTGAAAGTTTTCTCATCTTTCAAAAGTTTTGCAATACAAAAAACTGACAGACACTTGGACCCAATTCGAAACGATATTATAAAAAATGAGTGTCAGACGTAACCCATATTTCCGTGTTACATACATATCTTGTGTATTAACTTGGCAACATAATAAGTGTAGATCATGATAATAATATTTAATATTATAATTAAATAAAAAAAAAAATATTCAAGTAGATTATTGTTTAAAGTCAACCCAATAAAAATATTTAATTATATTTTTATGATTTTATATATGATCATAAAAATATTTTTTTTATCAGCTTTTATTTTATTTTATTTAATTTTTTTTTTGAAATGAAATTATTATTTGACATTTCCCACATATAATACAAGTTAAGTGTTAATAAATATCATTGTTCATATACCAACAAATTGAAAAAATATTAAAATAGAAAATTTTTGAAAATTTTGCGAAAATAGTTGAAGAAGTAATACAAAGTGAAAGAAGTAGAGAAGAAATTCAAGTTGCATCGTAAATCATTTAATTTTGTATACCAAAATTTTTATACATTTCTGGCCATTTTTTATACTCATCATTAGCGGATTTCTAAAATTACTTGAACTACCTCAACTACTCACTTGAAATTTTAATTCAAATTCAAATTCAAATTCGTTGAAAAAAAAAGAAGAAAACGAATTTTTTTTAAAATTTCTATCCAAAATGTCATTATCGAATTTTCAAAACTACTTGAACTACAATTCACTTGAAATTTTAATTTAAATTTGTTAAAAAAAAAAAAAAAAAAAGAAAAAAACGAATTTTTGAAAACTTCTATCTAAAATGCCGTTATCGGATTTCTAAAACTACTGAAACTACTTTTCACTTGAAATTTTAATTCAAAATCAAATTTATTGAAAAAAAAGAGAAGCAAACTAATTTTCGAAAACTTTTATCCAAAATGGCCTTTTTCATGAACGTAAGAAACTTCAGTGTATGGCAAACAAGTCCATTAGGCCCAAAATTACACGGTGAATTGTATAATCAAACACTGTTTATCAATTTCAATCGATTTTTATATTTATCATTTATTTTAGCCGTAAACATTTCTAATACAGCAAAAAAAAAAAGGGATCAAGCATTTTCAATATTTTGAAAAATTATAGAAAATGCAATATTGATTTTTTAAGCATTACCTTTAGGCCTTGAGAAAGGCTTATTTATCGCAAAATATCGATTTCAAGTCCGGGGGGAAAATAAGAAATTGCTTGCTAAAGAAAAAATTATGCTAAATTAGCTTAAATCGTTTAAAATCGATAACAATGTAACACAATAGAAAAACTTTATACAAAAAAGAAAAATGCTTTGGTGAGTATTCATGATTTGACCTTAGGCTAGATGTGAATTTTTCTTCCTTATTTTTCTTATAAGCGCTAAGAAAAAATTTTTTTTAATTATCATCTTTCGATTTTTCGTTTTTTTTTTTTGTTTTCGTACAGTTATTTATAGATTTGTCCGTCCACAAATATATATTTGTTAATTTATTTGTTTACTAATATTTATTTTATTATTATTATTATTGTTGTTGTTGTCGTTATTTTCTGTATTCCATTATATTTTGATCATAACTAATTGTCTCATCTTGTTAAATCATTAGATTTAAATTTTCATATAATGTGAATACGAATCGTACGCATACGAATTGTATGATATCGTAAACGAAGTATGGTAAACGAGAAAAAAAAGCAACAACAAAAGCGTAATGTTATGAATAAGAAAGGCAACATTCAATAGTAATAATAATTTGCTCAAAAAGAATTTCAAAACAAAAAACACAAAAAGCAAAAAAGAAAGGAGACAAAAAAAAAACTGTATTCTCAATAAATGAAAACATCCCACACATTAATAATAAATGAAATTGGTTCAATAATTCTACGATTTTAATCATCAATTTTGTATTATTAATGCTTGATTCAAATTGAAATAACAAAATGGTGATGGCCAAAATTTATGCTATTTTAATTTTGTAATTTTTACTGTTATCCGCTATATTGTCAATAAATTTTGAAGTTATTTATATTATCACATAATAATCCATAACAAAAGTAAAGCAATGCCATTTGGTATGCTCTTCAAATAACGCTTCGAATATCGTACCAAAATTTATTCATTAAAATTTTGATTTTATCTGAGATTTTTATCTGTGATTCTCATTTTGACATTAACATTAACATTAACATTAACGTTAACATTAATATTGATATTGACATTGACATTGAGATTGAGATTGAGATTGAGATTGAGATTGACATTAACATTTGCCATTTCAAGTTTTGAAATATTATCTAAGTTTCGAATGTTATCATATCACTGCATGTGTCCGGCTAAAGATTTATTGAGTCATGTATTCACATATAACATTTATAATAAATATAGGCAGAGGTGATGAGGTAGGTCGTCTACTTCTATTCTATTTGGATAATTTATTATTATGGCAAACAAAGTCATTATAAGCCGGTTTCTCGTTTTCTTTTTCTTTTTTTTTTTTTTTTAATTTCTATTTTTATTTTCATTTCTATTTGCTTTGCTTTTACTATTCAAGACCTTTAAAAAGGTCAGAGAAAAAAGATATGGTGTGGTAGAGAGGTTTTATTGGTGTACAATAAGGTTCACCAATAAGGGGTGAGGGGGAGAGTTGAGGAGTGTTTAAATAAATCAATAAATAAATCAATCATATTTAATGCAATAAGAAATATTTTTAAAGTAAAGAAATAACAATAAATTCCATAACGATGTAAATGTATTTTTAGTATGTAAAAATGTAAATAAATGTTATTTAATTTGTATCTTTAAACGAATTATTTGTATTTTTATAAATATCGTTTTGTTATTGCGATAGATGTGTTATCGTGTCATAATTTGGCACATATTGCGTGCTAAAATTATTGTCAAATAATTTATTTTCCAAAAAAAAAAAATTATATCGAATAATTATTATTACAATAATAAACATAATAATACATAATAATATAATAACAGTAATAATAATAAAAGGAAGAAGAAGAAGAAGATCAGCAATATAAGGAAATTATCTTTACACTCGTGACACCGCAAAAGAGTAAATAATGAGAATAAGATTTAACAAGTGTGAAAAAGAAAAAAAAAAGACAAAAACAATTAAATTTATTATTATAATTTTTTTTTGTGAAAATAATAATAAGAAAACAAGAAGACGCTCAATTGAAATATGCGAAACTTTATTATTTCGTTTGTCTTATAAAAAAAAACAATTTACCGTATTTGACTATACATGAACCACAGTAACTAGCTAGTGGGCGTGTCAAATTAAATTTTTTTTCAGACATCCTTTTACAATATTCCCATTATTTTATATTCTATAAATTAGATGTAGAAAGAAAGCCTTCCATTTACCGATTTTTCGATCGTACGGTTACTTATAAATTACTTTCAAATATTGAGTCTTTTAGCAATTAGAGAGTTGAGCACTTAGATGGGCAAATAGACGGGTAAATAGGTGGGCGAATAGACCGGTAAATTGGTGGGCGAATAGACCGTTAAAGAGGCGGTAAATAGTTGGGCAAATAGACCGGTAAGTAGGCCGGTAAGTAGGCCGGTAAATAGATGGGCAAATAAGTGGGGAAGTAGGTGGGAAAATAGATGGGTAAATAAGTGGACCAGTAAACAGGCGGGCGAATAGACCGGTAAATAGATGAGCGAATAGTGGTAAGTGGGAAAATAAAGAGGCTGGTAAATAGGCCGGTACACAGATGGGCAAATATGTGATAAAGTAGGTGGACAAATAAGTGGACCGCTAAACAGGCGGGCGAATAGAGTGATAAATAGATGGACGAATAGACCTGTAAAAAGGTGGACGAATAGACCGGTAAATAAGCCGGTAAACAGATGGGCATATAGACTGGTAAATAGATGGACAAATAAGTGGACCGGCAAATAGGTGGTTAATAGATGGATAGATAGACCGGTAAATAGATGGGCTGACATCCACTATGTGTTTAATATGCGTACTTGCCGTGATGGCTTAACTGCATGAGCGCTGGCGTTGGTATTCATTTACTCATGATTCGTGTTACTGTCACGAGTAGCTTCCATTTTAAAGCCCGTATTGCACATATATGCGAAGCTTAACCTTTGGTTCGGAACCTTCCCAAAACTCCTTGGCTTAGTTTGGTTAGCTCAATAAGCCTAACTAGCTACCCCTTTTTTATTAGGGAAATGGACCGCTGCACGACAAGCATATAATATGTTTGAACGACCGTCGCCTGCGATATAGGCACCACAGCCCCCAAGAAGCCAACTCCAATATCACCCGATGAGCTTCATCAAAACTGGCGATCCTTTGATACCAAATTAAATTTTTGGTCCGACCTCGTGATTCATGACGCCCCCTGATAGCCAGCAACACCAACGGCGATTTCATGAATATGTGAGCCGACAGGCGGATAGTTAGACAGGCAGGTAGTTAGACAGGCAGGTAGTTAGACAGGCAGGTGCTTAGACATGCAGGCAGTTGTATAGGCAGCTAGGCAGACATTAAGCAGGACGGTTGTACAATAAGAAACAGACATAGATGAATCGAATTAATTAAGATGCAGTGTGCAAAATTTATGACAAAACAAGAATCACCATACTTAATCCTTTCAATTTTTCCATCAATACATAATAAGCTAGATAAATATAATTTTAATTGTCATTAAATTGCCAATAGACTTAGTAAGGTGTTTTATTTTGATATTGTTTTGAATTTTATTTGATTTTTTCACATTTTTAAATTTTGCATCTATAATTGCAATACACGGCACAGTAAAAATTTCAAGGTTATTTGTAAACCTTAAAAAAACACCTTTTAAATAAATTAATTTTGTTTTATCATATAAGTTAATTTAGAAATAATGTTTTTTGTTGGAGTGGAAACATTTTTTATAAGAACATTTTCTATAAGAGTATGTAAATTATCGATCGGTATTTTTTTTTTTTTTTTGATGAACACTTTTAACAATAAAGAGAATTTTTTCAAATTTTATCGATTTAAAAATCAATTAAGTGCATGAAGCCATAAAATATACATGAGGGAATACTTTACGTGTTTAAGGAATTTGATTATGAATTGAAACATTTCTCACGAATATCTTCAAAATATAAAAAAAAGCATTTTTAATAATTTTTTTTTTCAAAATTCTCAATATATTTGGCTTTCTTGATTTGCTTTTCTTTCTTGATTTTCTTTTTTTTCTATAATATGTTTGACCTAGTGTTGTGGTGTTCCGTTAACATTTACCTTAGTCTATGTATATGTGTGAGTGTATGTATGTGTGTTTTTTTAGTGTTATAGAATGCAAAGGTATTTATAATAATTGACTTAAACTTTGTCTTTACTATTTTTATCTCTTAAATTATATTTTTCCATTACTTTTTTGTTGGTTCTTGGTGCTTTTTTTTACACCCTACACCACTTGTGCAGATGTTTGTAACACCCGAAAAGCAGTTAAAATAGATTGACCTTTTATTATATTGATCGATTCAGAATCACTTCTTGATTCGATTTATGTCTATCTGCCTGTCTGTCTGCTTGTATATTTGCTTGTAAATTTATTTTGAAGCTAAAGGGCGCAATTTTTGAGGCATTTTATTGAAATTTGGTACGTAAATGTGTTTTGGCCCAAAGATGAACCCTATTGAAAATGCTTAAAATCGAACCATTATTTCAACCACTTCCCATATGACGTCCTTCTTAAAAAAAAAGTTGTTTGATGGAAAAAATATTAAAATTTTAAATCTTATATTTCAACAAATAAAATATGTGTACCAAATGCGGTCCACATCGATTCATTTTTACGACCACTTCTCATATAACGCCTTTTTCGAAAAAACTCTTTATATAGACAAAAGTTTTAATTTTGAACACATTTCATTTTAACCAAATTTGGTTGAGATCAATGTAGTTTATGAATAACCTCTTATATAACAAACTCTTTAAATAATTTCAAAATTATAATTTTTTCAATTTTGCTATCTCCTAATTCTCTTACTTGACTTTAATCAGTTTAAGCAAAATGATTTAGGGTATTTAAATATAGGCCACGATCATTTATAAAGTCCTTACTTGTTTTCTTTTATAAAACCAACCTCAATTGTATTAATAATTTATAAGTGATTTATAACTTAATTAATCCTTGCTTTTTTTTAAAGTATAAGTATAAGTATAAGTTATAAGAACTTTCTATCGCTATTAAATACTTTCTCATTTGCCTTTTTTTCCATTCGCCTTTGTTTCGTTTGCTTTATTCATAATAGATTGTATGTTATAAAGATAAAACGAATACAATTCCAACTAGATAATGCTTCGCAGAGATAGTGATCGAGATAGAGAGAGAGAGAGAGTAAGTTTGGCTAAGTGTAATATAGACAGAGAGAGAGAGAGATGAGAGAATGATATAGCGAGATATAGAGATAAAGAGGTAAAAATTCTCCATTTACAGTTAATTTAGAGCAGGAAGAGATATATATATATATATATACATATATATATATATATATATGGGGGTATATAAATTCTTGTATTGCATTATTATTATTTTAACTTTTTTCTTTGCTTATTTTCTTATTTGTTATTATTGTTGTATTATATTGTTACGGTTGTTTAAATATTATTATTAGATGGATGTGCATTTCTCGCATACTGAAGAGAGTTTTATTTTGATAAACGTATAACATACATTTTATACATTTTTCATATACATATATATATATATTTATATATATATATATATATATGTATGTATGTATGTATGTATATTTGGTATATATATTTTGCCTTGATCTAAAGAAATTGTACTTATTTGTGATTTTGATTTTGTAAAATGCACATAAATCTGCCAATTGAAATTAATTTCATATATGGTGGTATCATTTAAATGGCAAAAAATTTTGCAGTTTTTATTTCGATTACGATTTCAATGTCGATTTCAAATTCGGTTACTGTCCCTTTTCTCTGTGCTCGATGTCCACTAATGAAAAATTAAAAAACCAAAAAAAAAAATTTATTCAATAGAACTAACGAAAATTGAGGATGTTTTTCATTTTGTCAGTGTTAAAAAAAATTACAAGTAGAAAATATAAAAAAAAAGCATTTAAATATAATATAAAATAAAAATAAATTGAGTGACTTAAAGTAGTGCACGAAATAATACCCAAAATAATAAAATGTAATAATAAAAATTTAAAAAAAAAATCGAATGAAATATGAGAAAAAATTGAATAAACAAAAAACAAATAATATGCGAAGAAAATTAAAAACGAAAACATTTAATTAATTAATAATAGCAATAATAATAATAACTAATAAATATAATATTTATTATAATCATAATAATTCGTTAGGATTCAACTAACGATCAAATAAATTGATAATTAAAATTTATAATAAATGGCGAAAATAAGAAATGAAATTATCAAGCTAAGAAAATTTATTAAATTCCTTTAAATAATTTACACATTAAATAGTTTTTCTTTTGAAAATATAATATTTTAATTATTATCATTAATAATACACAAAAAAAGAAAGACAGAAAAATAAGTAGCCAAATAAATTTAAGATACTGAGCAAATGGCACCGAGAATTATAACATATTTTCTGGTATGACAAAAAAAAAAATATAATCTAAAAAGAAGTATATTTATTATAGATGATCGTTGCCGGCTATTAAATACCGTACATCAAATTTTTATAAAGCAATATCCAAAATTGTTATATTTTTTTCATATGAAAACTTTTTGCAAAAGAAATCAATGTATGGGGCGTGATCGTAATAATAATCTGATCTTACCCATAATTCTACCCAAGCGTCTTTGGATTAAATGATGCTTACGTAATAAATTTCATTAAAATCGCTGCAAAATTGAGCTCTATACTTAGATAATAAATTTATATGGATAGTCAGACGGACATACTGGCTTAAATAGAAAGAAAAAGTTCTTCTGAGTTGATCGATATAATAAAATGTGGAAACATTTGGTTGTTACATACATTCGCTCTAATTTATAATATCATGCAGCACAAAATGTTGAATTCTATTTATTCCAACACAAAAAAAAAATCAAAAAAAAAAAAATAACAAGAAAGAACAACAAACGGACTGAATTAATTATATTTCTTAATTTATTGTAATAGAGAGAAAATTCCATAATTCTGCGTCATAAATGTTTTTTTTTTTTTGGATTTTTTGTTCTTTTGTTTTTTTCTTTTCTTATGACTTCAAGTGATGGCAGTTCGAAGTGAGTTGTGAGATTAGTTGGATTATGAATATAACGATATTATGATCTTTTATTTTAATTTGTTTAGTGACTAAATTTATAGGAGTGTTTTGGGTTTTATATTTTTTTTTTTCCAAATTTTTACTAAATTTTTTTTCTCCTTTTTTTATTGATTGAAATGTTCAAACAATTCTAATGAGTGTAGTCTTTTTTTTTCATCCAACAAAAATTGAAATTATAAATTTGAGGTATCAATTGCAAAAATAATCTGTGGCTGCTTGCCAAGCTTTCCAATAACTTATTTATTGTTCTACGAAATTGACAACTAAGTTGTCATTTTATATACATGAATTTTTGCTTATACACACATACATATATATATATATATATAATTGCTAGTCACGATGCGATTGAAAAAATAAAATTCTTTTCAGCCATTGAAGTAGTAGTTTGCATGTGACAAAACGCCTTTCTAAATTGCCGGCTTCAATTCAGACGGCACCCAATGTCTTTGCTTATGGATCATTTCAAACATTTCAGCAAACGTTGTGAAACAATAGACTCATCTATTTATAATGTTTATACAAATTTATGATCGATTAATTTCGACAATTCTTTTCATACTCAAATTCAGAATCACTATTCCCCTATTTTAAAATAGGGAAACTAGTCCCTCCATGTCGCTTGTATCTTATTTAACTAAGTTATACCGTTATCTATCTAGAAGTAGTCATGCCACTATTAATAGAACCTGCGTTGTAGAAGGCCTGACTGTAGTAATATTTATTTCTTAAGTACTGATATTTAGATAATAGCTTGATAACATTTATAAAATAATAATTTGACTTAAGCCTCTAATTTATAATTTACTTTTAACTTCAATAACACATTCCTTCGAATTGTTACCATTAACAAAAAAAAAAAATAAAAAAATAAAGCGAGCTTATCTCTTTATACTCTACAACACTTTATGGTGCTTATGGTGGTATTATAAGTTAAGGCGAATGTATATAACAGCCAAAATGATTTGAAATGGTTCCACATTTTATTATATCTATCCAATCAGGAGGTCTTTTTGATTCTATTTAAGTCAGTCTATTCCCATGTAAATTTATTATAAAAATTGACAATTGAAACAGATAAAAAATTGAAATTTGACATAAATATTAAGGCCGTTATTTTAAAATGGTTATTTTAAAATAATTTTGAAATAGTGTCTGGGTGGATAATATAAAAAATTTAGCCCAAGCCAAATATAATTTTTTCACTTGTTTTCAACTTTTTTGAGTTGCAAACAAATTTTTGAATAGTTAAATAAAATAAGAAATTCTTACAAAATGTTCTTTATGAATTCCAATAATTTTTGATTATAAAGATTTTAATATTTATAATAAATATATGTCAGAGTACTTAAGCTAACACAATTTTATTGATTTCTATTTTATAGTGCGGTATGCGCCATACCAATACTGGACTAAGCGAAGACGACTTAAGTCGTCTTACTGGTTCATTGTCATCATCGCCTTCATCATCGAATTCACAGTCGGAATCTTGCTGCAATAAAAATTTAACAATACCATCACCATCGTCATCAGCATCATCATCATCGTCGACATCGTCATCATCGTCATCATCATCGTCATCATCGTCATCATCGTCATCATCATCATCATCGCCTTCAGCATCTTCGCCAACAGCGACCAATAGTAATATATCGAAATATCATTCACATAATCAACTTGAAAATCAGCAAAATCAAGAAGGCACGCAAAAAGCCGGTAATATAGAATCGAATGATAAGGCAAAATTAGAAGCATCGATTAAGGTAAATGAACATCTTCAAAACGCTAAAAATGTACACGAATACCACAATCGTCTCATAATTGATCATAATAACGCCACTGCAACAGAAAGTCACACTCAAAACGGCCATATTGCACGATTTAATTCCACTTATTTGCCAGAGATAATAAATCCATTAGAATGGCAAAAATCGCGTAAACGTAAAGAGCGTTTGGATAGTGCGTCTTCAATAACGCAAGATCGCAAATTACAACGATCCAATAGTGAAGAATTGTTGCCAGCACAGCTACAATCACAAACGCCAACGCCAACGCCAACGCCAACACAGCCTCAAAAACTACCACCACCACCACCATCATCGTCATCATCCTTAATATCTCAAGTTCATGAACAAGAGAATAATAATATTAGCAGTGATATTGATCAACGTGTATTAAATCGATTGCGCCAGAAAGGTAATCATCAACAAAAACAACAACAGCAATTGCAACAAGTGGTAGACAAAATAAGGCGTGTGTCTTCAGAAGATTTTAAAGGTTCAAATGCCTCATCTTCGCCTGATCAATATGATATTCAATCGAATACGAAAGAGGAGAAAACCACGGAAAATGGTCATATGAAACAAATATTTGACGAAAATGATGGCTCTATGGCCAATCGTCATCGGGTATATGCGTGGACTATGGGTGCCCCTGTTAAAGATATGGCACGTCGTGCACGTTATGAAACTAGTCCGGCACGTTCACAAAGGCATTCACCCATACGTTTAATGGGAAGTAGTAGTGCTAATGGTAACGGAAATGCAAATGGGAATGGTAATGGGAATGGTAATGGGAATGGTAATGGGAATGGTAATGGGAATGGAAATAGTAGTAAATATTATCGTGATAGTGATGATAGTGAATGTGAACATGAACGGAGACGTAGTAGTGAACGTTTCAGTAAAATTCGTGCACCACCTGGCCGTAAAGTGTCTGGTGTAACGAAGAAGTTATCAGGAGGACGTCACGTAACAACAAAATTGAATGATGAAAATGCTTATAAATACGATTTATCCACCTTGAAGTACGAACGACGCGGTTTCGTTAGTAAAAAATCCGTAAATAATAATATTAATAATAATAATAATAATAATAATAATAATAATAATAATAATAATAACAATAACAATAACAACAATGATCACAACGACAATAATTTAATAGATTTCGGTAAACAACAATCACAACAACATCATCAACAACATCAACAACATCAACAACAGCAACAATATCAATCGATTAAGCCGATTATGCATAAAACCAATAATATATCAAATCATCAGAAAATGGACGATCATCAATTAAGTAATCAGCTGCAACAATCGAATAAAGCGCCAATTACATGTAATCCAGATAGTAAGAATAGCAGTCAAAATAGTCTGCATCAATTGCCATTGAGTACATCAATTCAGGAAGCACTGCCATGGGTTCGTTCGGTACCCGAAGATCAAACTCCCGTATTAAGTCGCCGTTATGGTAGTAGCGTACAACCTCATTTAGGTGATAATATGGATACAGCTGCATTATTATCCAAAGTAAAACCATTTTCACCGCAATATCATAAACAAGCGATATCATCACAATCTTTAGTGAATGCTTTCAATGATGGCGATAATCATTTAGAATCAATGGATACATTTCGTACATTAACTTCATTAGAGAATGTTCGTACACGTGAATTAATGCAAGTAATACCATCTGTTATGTCTTTTCAATCACCAGAAGAACGTCTAAAACATATTAATAAACGTTTAACTGCTTTAAAAAAGAAATTGACACAATTGGAGGAAGCATATGAGCATCGTATGGGCTATAGACCATCACAGGCTGATCGCTTAAATGATAAATATATGAAAAATATAATGTCCGAATTATGTAAATTGCGTAAGGAGCGTCATGAATTGAAAACGGATCCTATGGGTGCATTAGGTTTCAAAACCCATACAAATAGTCAGGAACAGCATCAGAAGTTAGAGCAAATGAAAGATACGTTAAGAGAAATTCAAGAGGTAAACTAATTATTTAAATTCTAATTCTAAATTGTATTAAATTAAATTAAATTAAGATCAATTCTCTCTCAGCCTAAGCATGATAAAAATTTCTGAATCTTGATAATGTTAAAAGTGAACAAACTGTTTTTTTAATTATCTAATCCAATCTGCATACATAGAAAAGTCTAAAGGTCCTCGCTATATTTTATCTAAATCTCATATGAAATGCATTAATTCAAATTAATTGGATTAAAATTGGATGAAAATTGGATTGGATTGAAATTGGCTTAAAATATGAGAAATAAATTTTCCCTTAGAGAGTAATTAAATATTTTTATGACGTGCTTAGATTAATATTATTAAAAATAAGATAATTAAAAACGTTTCGTTTGCAGTTTGTTAGAAATGAACTGTAAAATACCCTACACCATTTGGCGGCATATAAAGAATCAATAAGAGCAAATTATAGAATTTTTTTTAGCTAGAAAAGGGACAACTAAGTATTTAAAGAATTTTTCTTAAATAATTTTTTGCCAAATATTAGTTTTTATTGGAAGATCGATCGATTAATTGTCACCAACTTTATTGATTTTAATGCGTTCGTCTCTAAATATAAAAAAAAAAATATAAAATTTCAATATAAAATTTCATAATTTGCTTATAAACATTATTAGGAAGATAACAACAATAACAATGCAAAATAAAAAATATATTTAAATTAAAATTGTATACAGAATTGTAGATAATTATTTTATTTTTGGTCACAATAATACATGGACAGACGTCCGAAGTAAGGCAAATGGACAACTAAACAGATCGTCATAATTTTAAATTGATTCAGTAAATGGATTTTTCCGATCCGTTAGTTATTAGTTGTTATTGCTATTGATTGTTGTTATAATTGTTATAATGATTTTATTAACAATTTGCTTCATTTTATTCTGTTTGATTATTGTTTGTATTTGATTCTATTTATTCTATTTATTCTATTTATTCTATTAAAAGTTTGTTTACCAGAAAAATTCCTTTATGTGTGATTAATGAAAATATATAAATTCAAATTATTTCTGGCAATCATTCAAAACATTCGTTACAACGAAATAAAATGAAAACGTGATAAAAACAAAAAAAAAAAAAAAAAAAGAAAAGAAAAAGAGAACAGCAAATTATTTATTATTTGATTTCTTTCTAATTTTCTAATTTCCATAATATTTAATAAAATTTGTACTTTTTTTTTTTGAATGCATGCTTTTCATCTTTATCCAATTTAATTCTACACTCGGATCGTTGTTCTATTTTAGAAACTCTATAATAAAATTGAAAAAAAACGTATTAAATTAAATAAAAATTAATGAATCAGTTTAATATGATTTGTCAACATCATAATTTGATTATAATCATCATTAGGAAGGTAACAATAATAATAATAAAAAATACGAAGTGTTTGAAGGTTTATTAGACTTAATAATTTTATTACTATCCAACTGCATTAGTTATTATTGTAATCGCTGTAATCGTTGTAATCGTTGTAATCGTTGTAATCGTTGTAACATAACGTTGGAACATAACAACTCAGTCTATAAATGATCTTTCTAACAATCTTTAATTAATTTCTATTAAATATGACTTTATTTTTGAGTATGCTCCCTCTTTTAAGAGTAATATACTGATTCTATTCTGTAAGAATGTGTCATGTCTAATCTTCGTTTTGAGGTGACGTCTCAATTATTTGTCTATAAATAGCTCTTTGTTACTACTCGTAGGCAGCTAATCTTAACATTAGATGGTGCGATAGAGTAGATAACAATTCAATTCATTCGATTAATCACATTTTTTCTTTGTTTTTTTCTGTGATGCGAGACGTTATTTCGATGGTATAAAACTTGAACAATTTTCTGTTATTCATGGGGCCGTATTACCCTGACTTCTGCTTAATCGATCCAGACGTTTAGCAATTCGCCATTACAGTTTTACCTTTCTTAATACAAACGACGAACAGAGCATGACATATGGCTACAGATTTTCTCATTTTCATTTTACTTTGCCAAAGCTCACACTAAGAGGCTTAACCTCTCCAATATACGGTTCATTTTAGTTCGTTTTGTATAAAAAGGCTGAAAGTCATCTAAAATTCAATGAACACTTTTAGTAGATTTTAATTGCTTTATCGGTTATTTTACCTGATTTCAATTCAATTTCAATTTTAAAATGACTATGTACTTTGGGCATTCAGCCTCATCGTAGCTTGTACGATTGCCTTTAAGTACGTTATATCCGTCAAATGTAATGCTTAAACTTTAATCATTTTGCGTGTCATTAAAACTTGTGTAAGATGGTTTTTGTGGGTGATTAAAATTTTTATATATCGTTAGCTAATTTTCAAAAATTTTTAAACTGGAAATTTATTGACCTATATGTTATGCACAATCGAAAAAATGCCATTTATGTTTATTTATATATATTTGTGTTGCAACGGGTAATGTTTGTAATGTCAATGATCAAATTTTTTCAAAAAAATAAATTATGTATATCAATTTTTTGTTGTATTTAAATATTTAGTAAAACTATAAATAGATTAGACGAAATCTACAATCAACAACAATAATTTAAATATTTTTTCGATGAATTTACATGAAAATTGATGCGATTTTTAATAATAATATGAAATTACTATTTGAATGTAGCAAAGATTTTAATATAACTACTTTACCGTTATTACGGTTATTACCGTTATTACCGTTAATAATAAAAGAGACTGAACAGAAATGAATAAGATTTTAATCTTCTTTTTTTTTTCTTTTTTTATTAATATTCGACATTTTGCCATTTGTTTTCTATTGTTTCATGGAAAATAACAATAGCACTGCACGTGATTCAAAACTTATAAACTAGCACGTAAATCTATTTAATTAAAAACAGTCATACCAAAAAAAAAAAAAAATTTTGAAAAATCAAGAAAAAACTGAAAAAAGAAATGTAGAAATAAATGTAAAAATATTTTTGTAATTTGTAAACAATCACTTTTCGCAATTCATTGAGTTTTACATTAAATTTTTCATACTCTCACACCCTTCGCTACCGATGGCTAATAATTATATTTTTTATCTAAAATAAATATCCAGAGATTATACAAGTTTGATGAATTCAATTCTGAATCGCTCTAAACATCCATTTCTGAAATTATCTGGCCATTACAATAAGTCATTTTTGATTTGAAATTGAGCAAATGTATTGGAATCTATTGAGCAAAAATATTCTCTCCCAAATAATTGGCCGAAAAAATCAATTGTTGGCTTTATCAGAAGCACATTATATGATATGATATTATATCTAAAAGTGTCTTAAAATTAGATTTATTATGTGAAAATAGAATCATCAAAATTACAACTTCAAATTTCTAAATCTCTGAATCATTAAATCTAACCCAGTAAAGACATGGCAGACAATTATATAAATATTACCTACGTATTATTCCTAAATCGCATATCATGTTGCTTTTATTCTCGCATGCTATATAAATTATGTAGCGTTATACATGCCATTACTTTCCCCATAAGATGTGTCCAAAAGGAAACATTTTTTAGAGATAATTTTTATAATGATGCTTGAAGTTTTGGAAAAATTTCATC